>JALJCO010014153.1:600000-1157500 GCA_023101725.1 Atherinomorus stipes | reverse complement strand
GGCCCTAAAAGTCTGATCTACAACATAATCTGCAATATTGTTAAGTAGAGTGTACATTATGGAGAGAGACGCTTTCAAAATCCCATTACGCCCTAATCCTTCCACACTCCCTAATGTATTAGCAGCATCCCTCGACGCGCAGAGCCAGACCTTCAAAACAAGCAGAAAAGCTTTTCTTTTATCCCTTTTCAAGAAAGCAAGTCTTATCTGATCAATACATGCCATGTCCCGTGAGATGGATGAGAATTTCAGCTCAGTGCATGTGGAGGCTCCTCTGTGTGGGCTCGGTTAAGCAAAGCATGGATCAAAGGCTTGGACTGAGTGTGGCCATTGGCTCTTTGTCTGTCACTGTGTCCCCTATAAGGCAATTCAAATACATATGATGCTTTCTACTTACGAAGATGTGGATTATTTGGCCTTTTATCCTCAGAAAGACTGCAGATTGGATCATTGAAGGCCACTGGCATGATCCAAATGGAGTAATGACCCCCTTCCATATAGGTCTGATCCCACCTGCAGCAACAGCAGTGACATATTCAGACACATTTCTCTTTGAAAATACTTCTTCATCTTCTATTTCCACCGAGGCAAGTGCTGTTTTTCTCATAACCCAACAGTTTTTTTTCTTTTTAAAGAAAAGAAAAAAAAGAAGAGAGTTTAACCTGTTCTGCTTCACTGAAGTTCAGGAGCACCACCTAGTGCCTGCAGACTTAAAGTGCATGCCTTCATCCTCATCATCTCCAGTTTCAGGCCCAAAAAACATGCATTACACGCGCATATTGATCCAGAGTTGGGATGACATACTAGCTATCACTCTGAGTGTTTTTTCAAAGAGGAAAAGGAAATCAATACCTGCACAGCCTGGTTAGAGACCTCAGCATTGATTTAAAAGGACAAAGACTGGACCTCTGAGAGGGCAAAGGCAGCACCGGTGCTGTAGCTGAAGGCTTGTCATGTTGCAGCAAAATCCCTGATATCATGTTTACAGGTGACCCCCACAATTGAAAGCTCTGCTTTTTCAGATCTGTCTAGTCATAAAAATTAGGGCTGTCTCCTCCTGTTAACTTTCCCAGTGATGCTTCTGGAGGACACGCGGCTTTCAAGCTTTAATGAGCCCTTTTCATCAATATCAGAATGTCAGGTCTTATTAACCCCAAAAAGGCTCTTGATCAATACCCAGCGAGGTGGTTTAAGGGAGGGCATCACTCAGGTTCAGAAAGCAGGTCATGATGACTCCCCCAGCCTTGTAAATAATCTCACAGACTGCTGACGCAATCATCGGATGCCATCACACTATATTATACTTAAAGACAAGAGAGATCCACTCCCCTCAGTTAATATAAGTAAACAAGATGGAAATCAGGTTTTTCTGTTTTGCGTTTGGGGACTGAACATCTGGTTTAAGAAGTAAATTTCTTACCTGCACAGAGTTTTATTCCTGGTTTCTGATTCCACCTGAATCGTCAGAGTGAATTTAGAGCTGATTTTTGCAGATGCATTGTTGTTGTTTGGCTTTACAGAGACCAGATGCTGGTACACACACTGAAAAGAAAAATAAACAGCCTAAATGTTCATTTAATTAACATCCCACTTCATTTTTTGAGATGGCAGTCAAAAATTCACAATCTTAAAGATAGTTTTTATCCTATTATAGTTAAGACAATATATCAAAGAAGCACTAAATGTAGAATATGGGGGGGGGAGGGGGCTTTATTTATTATATAATTTTTTATTCAACAATGAACTCATCTACAAATGGCATTAAATTAAATATAGAACATTTCTTTTCAGCAATTTAGCAAGATAAACATTTTATTTTAGATTGAAAATACAAAAATTTTAAGAATAAGTGTGTTAGAGCCATGGTTTCTGTGCAGTATCATGACTAAAAGCCATGAAATACGTGTTTTCATGAACTTTTCAAACCTTGATCTAACAATAAGTTACCAAGAGCTCCTCTAAACACTTGCATGACACCATTGAAATATCTGATTCCAGTAAAGTCAGATCTAAGAGGAAAGCTAACTATTTTTAGGTGCTTAACATGTCAAGAAATAGCAGGTACTGTACCAGGAATGGTTAGAGAAAACTCTCAAAAATGTGTAATATTTTCAAGTCAACTATGAAAATTAAGATTCAGGAATATTTCAGATGTTTGTAGTGGTGGTGGTGTACTGCTTTACTCAGCATTGATACGCACATAAATGTGACCTTTATGGAAGAGTAACCAGGGATAAGCCTCTTCTCAACACTGAGGGTCAAAGATGGCAAATTAACATCCAAACAAGCCAGGGGTGTTTCAGAAACAGCTCTTCTGGGCTGATGAAGTTGCTATAGAACATTATGACCCCAAAAAGGGGGAAAAAAAAAGAACATTTCCCTTTCTCCCACTATAAAGCATGGTGGTGGATTGATCATACTTTGGGCTTGTGTTGCATTTTCATTAGGATTCAATTAAACTTTAAGAAATTATTGGGGGGGGTAACTTTAAAGGGAAAATTTGTCCCTTTAATTTGTCAAACACCCCAAAAAGTATATGAGAAACACACTTTTAGTCTATCCTAAAGTTGGCTACCGGCCAAACTTAAGCTTCTGGTTCTTTCTCTTTTTGGTGTAGATGTCACAAATTTTAGTCATTCATCTCAAAATCTTATAGACATTTTCTCTGGAAAACAGATCCTCTTTTTTTTTTAACATAACATCTTTGACCACACAAGCCCAAACTGAACTCTCACGTGCTGCTGTACACAGAAAAGTAAAATGTGGATTCTGTCATACAAATGTAATGTTCATAGCTCTTTGCTGCCATTTGTGTGTGTGTATATATATATATATATATATGTATATAATTTTTTTATTTTATTTTTTTCTAAAACTAAAGGGCATTTTACTCCCACTGTTTTTGTATCTTAAACCTTGACACAGTGGATGTTCTTACCTTGTAGCAGTAATCTGATGTGTAGAAAACCTGCACTTCGTCTGTCAGCTGGTTATGAAATGTGAGCAAAGCCTGATCCATTTTCAGAGTTGGTCCTACATAGATCCCAAACAACCCTGATTTATGGCTGGTACACTTTAAATCTTCTTGTACATCATAAATACATGATAGCAGAAGGGTGTAACAGATAGCTATAACCATCAAGATCAACACACACTCAATATTATTGACTGAGTTAATTCTCATACTCTAAATTATAACTGTTTCTTAATTATAGGGGACCAATCAAGCTAAATACAGCATCATAATTATTGTTTTTTGGATCGACATAGCATAAACAATATGTGTATCACCACTATGACTGGGATTTTTTTTCCCCCTCTCTGCCTGCATCAAACTGCACACTGTAATAATCACCATCCATAACAAATGAATAATGAAGCTCACCATTTTTGATGTGCTCTCCATTCCCACCTGTAACAAGGAACAAGACAGGAAGAGTTTTAAAAAGGAGTATATTGAATTCCATGTTGCTTCTTAAAAACAGCCTCTCCTACTGCTCATTTTTATAACTCTCACGATATAAAAAGTGGCCAAAGGTCAGCACTCCTATGCGTCGTTCCCTTAACTGGTTTGTGATGAATGCATTAGGGGCAAATATGAGAATGACCCACCATAATTTATGGAGGACGCAGCAGTTTAATAAAGATTGAAAGTGAGCTATTGCAGAAGTCAAACAGGTAACTTATCATCTATTTGACTCTAATCTAATGGTTTTCATTCTAAATCACTGCTTGCTTTCCTTCCTGTCCTATTCTCATTTTCACATCCAGTCGACTGTTAAATGCTGATCACTTGTCACCCCCTCTTCCTGCATTCATTTCATTAACTTGTTCATTTCCCTGAGCGCTCACTGTGACGGATGAAATCACCAGGGCAATCTCAGGGGGCAGCTCATTAACCTCTGACATGAACTCCAGCAGACCACCTCTTTAAATCTGCCCTGCTGTTTAGCAGAGGCATTATTATTGATATACGCTGTTACTATGGGGTTTAAGTTCATGTTTAGCATGTGTGTTGATATGAATGGATTATTAAAGAGTATGCTAAGGGGACAGTATCTTCCTTCTTTCATCACATAGCAAACATTGCTGGCCTTTGTGTTGAATCCTGCAGCAGTAGCTGTCCTCGTGCATGCCTTGTGCAACAGATGACTGTTTATGATTAAACCCATGCTGACAAGCAGCTGAACAGCATTTCAGCAGGAAGGATTTCCGCTCAGGCTTCTGTTGGGGCCGCTACGAGCAGGACCCACGGCTCATGTGTCGGATGGATTCATTCCAGCTGCAGTCACTGGCTTCCACAGCAGATTTACCTCTGTGCAGCAGGGAGCAGGAGCTGAACCTCCTCTGTGCATAAAAACAAAGCACTCTGTAAACATGGTGAGTAAATAATCTCTCTCTCTCTATATATATATATATCATAGGGCTGCTTATGTCATCACACACCTGTTGATATTTACTTTCATGTAAAAAGGTTTTCTTGCAGGCTGACAACTAACTGTGTTCAGATTAATAAATGCAAATGTATTTAATGTGAAAGACATGAAATCAGCATCTTTTCTGTGTCCCTGTGCAGCCATGAGTTGTGTTGTTGCATGCACTGGCACTGGCTGGGTGAATTGTTTGTGTGCTGCTGATCAGCGCCTCAGATAGAGCAGATTACAGCGTTGCTATGATACCTGTTGATGTCACCGCTCTGATTCAGGCCGTGGTGGAGACATATGTTTGCTCTGTTGGTTCACTGTTCATCTGGGGACAAAGCCTTCACATGAGTCCCCTAGATTGTGAAATGGTAAACAGTTCAGGTTTTGGAGGCAGTGGTCATGAGAGGGGTGAGCCTGATTTATTTTAATCCATGTGACTCTGCATCATGTGTCAAGATTAGGAAGCAAGTGACCGGAAGGAGGACTCATATAGCCCACTCCCATACACCTCCTGCAAACATCACATACCTTTGAACCAGCAAGTATTTCAATCAGGAATGCAGCCTCTCATTGTTTCCAGATGGGAGCCTGTGCAACCAATCACAGTTTGTGTTTTTGAAACTGCCCCTCTGAAAACTGCTGTTCTCTGCTGTGTCCCCTGCAGGCCAGCAAGATCCAGAGTCTGACTGAGGAGGAGAGAGCCCACCTACTCCCCCTACTGCGCAACGCTCAGTGGGTGGAGGTAGTGGGACGAGACGCCATTTACAAAGAGTTTATTTTCAAAGACTTCAATCAGGTAGATGGATGATTTTATTCATGTTGCAACTCACATAACTTGCTTATGTACATCCTGTTTTTGTCTTTTTCAGGCTTTTGGTTTCATGTCCAGAGTGGCCTTACAGGCAGAGAAGATGGACCATCATCCTGAGTGGTTCAATGTCTATAATAAGGTAATAAAGCTAAGCTAGACTTAGTCTCTATAAGCTTTACACACACTGCAGTCAGCAGGCTAAGTTTCAAATTTACTATTTTGTTTTTTTTTCCTGCTCCTGTTGTTAAAAATAAAGTGGCAAAGGTTCAAGTTGAAGTTCAGTGTAACTGGTGAGGAGCTCAGCTTGGTAGGCAGCTGAGAGGCCATTGAGGGCTTAAAAGACCAGGAGCAGGATTTTGAATTGTATTCTGAAAGCAACAGGAAGCCAGTGAATCTGAGCCAGAATGGGTGCGTCTCCCCTGAAAGGGGAGACACTACAGGCAAATAGGGTAAAAATTTTAACTAACTGATCACCATGAAACTTTCCTGGTTTATTCCTCACATTAGGGCTATCATTTTTTGTATTGCAAGTTTTCTAAAAATGTATGTTTAAATATGCAAATTAGGTGTTATATAGCCAAAAATGTGCTAATTTGCATACAATTCTAGGAAAAAATCTCAACACAGGATTAAGCCAGGCTCAAAGTTTCTTTTGAATTTTGTTCACATATTAAAGTCAAAAGTTTTTACAGGGGGGATTTTGGATATCTCTATAGATCATTTCACAATTTATTAAAAACTGTCAACAACCAGAAAAAACTAATTTTTGGCATATTTTTGGGATACAAATGTTCTATAAATCAGACTGTGAATGAAATATCAAAAACTCCTTCTGTAAAAACTTTAAGAATACAGTCAGGAGCAAAACTTGAAAGTTTGATTTCTGTAAGTGCTCCTGAAGTGGAGATTTTTCAAGAGAAAAAAACTCACTTTGATAAAACAGCCTTTAAAGTTTTGGATTGTAAAATTCTCCACATTTGTGTTCTAAAACACTATTTACAGACATCAGATCCAATCAGATTCATGAGAACAACTAAGAAGAACATTTACAACACCAAGAAAAACCTATGTTTCCAACAATACCAGACAAGGCGAGCACCACGGAGCTGTGCTCTGTTTAAAAACACCAATTTTAGCTGCATTTTGAGGGGATTTGGGTGCACATGCAGACAAAGCATCACAAAATAAACTCCTAAATTTTTTATTTTGGACGTTTTTTTGTTTTTTTTTACACTACCCCGAAAGAAAACATGTTGAAGGATGGAAAAAACTAAAATCTCAAAATTGACCGGGTGATGATTTAAAAAAAAATTTTTCCTGTAGTGCCTCCCCTTAAAAAGAAAAGAATGACTCATCATGCACTCAGAGGTGTTTTCATAATCTATGATCAGTGAAATCCTGAAATGATGAATTTCAGTAGAGCGGAGTGGTGGGCAGGGCCTGCTCAGGCCGGTGGAACTGACCAATCAGGGCAGGTTATTGTTTTTATTGGTTATACTGTATTATATTTAATAAAAAATAAATTTGTAAATGCAAAAAGCAGTCTTTGAGCTGTTGCTTGCTTAAAAAGAAAAAAATATAATGCTTAATGGGTGTTTAACTGTTGCATAATTTTATCTTAAATTTTAGACTATGAGCCATTTGATTTTTTCCCCCCCGATTTTGAATACTTTAAAGACAAATGGATTACATTTTAATAATTTCTGGGTTTAATTCAGAGGCAAAAAACTCCAACTGTGACTTTGTCTGGCAAAACTAATCACATTCAATCACTTCACATAAATGCTAGTCACAGATTCCACTTTTGTTCCCTCAGGTCCAGATCACTCTCAGCACACACGACTGTGGAGGACTGTCCCAGAGAGACATCACTTTGGCTACGTTCATCGACCAGGCTTCTCTGATGTGAGCCGCCTGCTTCCAGCCATCTCAGCGGCGACATCTGAAGCGCTGGAAGTCGTAGTTCCGCAAACACTAATTCAACTGAGAAACCTCAACATGAGACTTAAAAAAAATCCAAAGAACATGAACCACTTTCAGCTCATTGAGAAAAATGTTGCCATCCTGTAGATGAGACGAAAAAAAGGAAAGTGTGAAATTCATTTTTACACATTTAAGATTGAAAGAAGTTTCCCCGGCAACCATTCCAGGAGTTACGACCAAACGCCTTCAGCCGTTTGTGCTCTGTACCAGTGTCTTATGTGCCAAATGTTTTTTGTACTGTTAGTAAAAATGTTTTCTGTGTCAAACTGTTGCTGAAAAATGATCATGTAATGATTTGATCAGACTGAACAAGTTTTATTGAAAAACACAGTAGAGCCATGAGCTGTGGTCAGCCAGGCTGTCTGGGTTAACAGTGTACGCTGTAGAGTCAGAGAAAAACCATCAGATGTGTCTCAACTTACAATCAGGGCATTTATCACAAAGAGAAATCTCACAAAATCCTTAAATATGATACATTCAGAACCATGTCCTGAACAGGGCAGGGTAAATGTCACAACAGATCTTAGATCCTGTTCTTTTTAAAAGAAAAAAGGGCTTAATGTTAAACTTAAAGTCATTAAGAAGCCAATCATTCATCACTCTGGAAAGAAAAAACATCTGAAATCCAAATACTCATTGCTACTAGTTGTCCCCAAACAGGAATAAAACACAAATTTGTATATTTTTTGTGAAAAATCTGTAATGGGAGAATAAATGTTACTGCTTAGAGAGAAATTAAAAGTTCTTTGTGGTTATTCAACCAACCTTCTGAGTTACTTCTCCAGAGTAAAAGGACTCATTGCTAAGCCACTACCCTGCGTTTCAGATTAAATGAAATGAATAAATCATTAACAGGGATGAATAAGCAATATTCTAACCAGGCACTGGTGAAAATGAAAAAAATAGTTGAGTCTAACCTCTTTAAAACTCCTTAGTATGTAAAAACAAATCCCAAGTAGAGTGTAATTAATTTAAAAAAAAAAGACTTAAAAAGAGATTAATGAGTTCCCAGTGGTCGCACATAATTGCTCAAATTACACTATCAAGGCTGATGAGCCTTCACTACACCTCTAACAGAGCATCCCACTTTATTTCACTTCATAACAAGGAAAACATATATTGCACAAACATGTGAACAATTTCAACAGTATTAGCAGAAAACAAGGTCCTTTTGGTGTTACAGTATGCATTGTTACCAAACTTTTAGTAAGTGTCATATCCTGCAGAATGGGTGGTTTTCAGAAAATACACCAACAAGCAGAAAGTTTCTCCCATGATAAAAAAACTACTGGATGAAGAACCTCAGTCACATCCTATGGAAGAGGATTAGGGCCACTGAAGCAAAAAGCACAAATTCTCAGAAAAAAAGTCTGACTTTAAACTCACAATTCAGACTTTAATGTTAGAATTCCAACATTTTTTTCAGACTTATGTATATATGTTTATATTTATTCGGGAGATTATTTTTTTTAATTTCTGAAAAAGTTAGAATTCTGAGAAAATTCTGAATTCTAAGATTAAAGTCCGAATTTGGACTCCCCCCCCCCCCCCCCCCCAGAACATTAAAAGGGAAAAAGTTGGGGAGATTTTTTTTTCTAAATTTTTAAATTTCTGAAAAAAAAGTAAAAATTCTGACTTTTTTCAGAAATTAAAAAAAAAAAAAAATCTCCTGAATTTTGGGGAGAAGAAAATTTCGTGAGATTTTTTTCTCAATTTAATTCAGACTTTTTCAGAAAGTAAAAAAAAAAAAAAATCTCCTGATTCCTTCTTTTTTATGTTCTGGAAAATTGTCAGAATTTTGAATTGTTTTAGAAAGTTGGAAAAAAAAAATCAGGCGATTTTTTTTTCCCAATTTCTGGAAAAAGTCAGAATACTGAGATTTTTACTTTTTTCCAGAACATTTGGAAAAAAAAAAAAAAAAAAAAAATCAGGAGATTTTTTTTCTTCCCAAAAATTGAAAAGTATTGTTTTTTGTTTTTTTTTTTCTTCAATGTTCTGGAAAAAATTCTGAGATTAAAGTCAGAATTCTAACTTTTTTTCTCAGAAATTTTTTTGTCTGTCTTCTGTGGCCCCAATCTTTTTCCATACATTTTAGAGTCAGCGTACTTCAGAAAAAATATATCGGATTACAGGCAAACTGCCCCGGATGTGACGTTATTGCCAGACATGGAAAATGGTCACCCTGTTGAGTGGATGAGTAAATGTCGCTTGCTTGAGTAGAAACTGAGGTAGATTGAATTAGGAGACACATTATTAACAAAAAAGTGGTACACAGGTGAGTATGCAAACTAAAACGAAAAATACTGAGTTCTTGTTTCTTGATAATATCATAGTAGACCAGAAGTAGAAAGAGCCTTCAGTCTATTCAGTAAAGATAATTTCATTTCTTAAGCGGACATCCCGGTGGAAGCTTTCTAGATATTAATGCCCTTGTTCTCCCTTATATCAATTTAAAGACCGTTTCGTTGACATGAAAAGCTCCCATTAACCAAATCATTCTCCCACTGTCTGCAAATCCAACCACTGTAGACACAGAAACTAAATGTCATGCTCACAGGTAAACGTCTACCATCCTAAAAGTGTTGTTTCAAGTGATTTTCAGACTGACCTGATATGTTTCTGTCAGGGCGCTGCAGTGCTTTTGCAAATAAAAAAAAAAAAAAAAAGAAAAATGCTGTGTTTTGTAGAAGTGCTGCAGGGTACCTTCAGCAGAAATGTGCAGCCAGTCTGGAGCATTACATCGGCTTGCATGCTAGAGGGCAGCACAGTGACTGACAAGTTCTCAGTGGTTTGTGTTTTTTTGCATTGTCACACTTATTGTCAGACACAGTGACATCACAGATGATGAGGCAGTGATTACTATGGGCTGAAATGATCTGACAAGGGAAAAGAAAAAAAAAAAAAGAATGGTTTTGTTATGAAATATCAGTGAGAGATCATGATAGATTAAAAGCTAAAATTGAAATGAACTACATGAAAATAACACACACACGCAAACACACACTCATGACATAATTAAATGGAAATAAATGATTAAAACTGGTTTGGACCCAGTCGTCTCCTCTCTGCCATGCAGGCACAGTTGGTAGCCGATTAAAACGATGATGGCTTGTGCTTTTAAGAGCTTTGCAGATGTTTTCCATACAGTATGTGAGATAAGGCAACAGTTGAGCGATTAACTCGGAGCTCGGGAGGCAGCGAGCGCGTTTCCCTGCAGGGGGTTCAGGTTAAGAAGGCCGCATCCCTTCTCAGTGGGCTTTGCCGTTGCCATTCATATGGCTGGTGTTTGACTTGGGCACCTCAGTGCTGTAAAGGCAGTCCAGGAAACCTCCGGGAGATCTCGGTCACCATGGATCTGTCCGGGATGGACTGGGCCATGCCGTAGATGGCTCCCTGAAACAACAGGAAGATGCGAGTTAGCTTACAAGTGAGCAATGTGTAGCATTTACCTTTTCTTTTCTTTTTGATGTAACCGACTGTCACTTGCTGTCAAATGATCAACTCTAGCTTCTCTTGCTATGCTGAGGATGAAAATGTTATCATCCATGTTGACATAGCAAAGCAGACTCAACGTAGGTTCACTGAATAAAAACAGCTGAGGGCAATGTGCATGAGGTGGAGCTAATCATCAGACATGCAGGAGCTTGTGTCACACAGCCAAAATACTGCATACATGACCATAAAGAACAAACAAATAGCAGAATGATGAGATGAAAGAATGATTTAACATTAAGAAAACTACAAATACATCTTAATATTCATTTAATTGCACATAATTAATGTTTACTTATGATATTTTTTCCTCTTTGCTTTCAGAGACTTTCTTCCCACTGAGCTGGATCATGCTGTGACAGTAGCTTTAGTTTTTTTCCATTTTTGACTTGCAAATCATGACCTCATATAATTTCCACAAATGTTGGCCTTAACGTGGCTCCAACTGCAAACAGATGTGCCCTCGCTGTGTCGTGCCAGGTGCACAGAGCGAGCCCTCCACTTAAAACCGACCCACAAAACAGCAACTTCTGTTTACTGGAGCTGAAGTAAACGTAAAGAAGTTTGCATCAACATAGAGGAATACTGGTATTTTTTGACACACTTTACAAATATAAAATTCAAGGTGCTCTTCATATTTGTGAACAGTGAAAACTAAAATGGGAGTATTCACAAACTTCCTGAAGTGACCGACACCATCACTTGTTGTTTTGAATCATCAAGATGTTTTAAAATCAACAGCAGCTGCACTAAGTTTGCTAAAAGGAAAAAAATATTATTTCATTATTCAAACTAAATAGACTTTTTAAAACACATGCAAACATTAGTTTTCAGAGCTGAATTAACCCACATAGATAATGAGGTCATGGTTGTACAACACACGTGTGTGTTCAAACTGGCCTGGGTGATCTGTGAATGCTCCACAGAGTGTCTCACCACAGCAGAAGAAGCTAACATTTTATAACATATTGCATTTGATCCCAAAATTAATATAATGGACACAATGAAAACTCAAGATTTAAAAAAAAAAAAAAAAGCAAAAAAAAAGCACTTCAAATAAATTTATAAAAGAGAAACAACGCACTTGGAGACAAATATTAAATAGAAACATTAAACTTGTAATGAAATTATTTAAAAAACCAGTGCACTTGCAACAATATATAAAAAAAAACCCTGCTGCCTGTATAGATGCCTGTCAGTAAATTATGTGTGATGTATCGGCCGATACCAGCAAAAAAACCACAAATAATCAGCCTAAGATATCGGCCAGCAATTGCATCAGTCTATCCTTAATCTCATTTGTAAAAAACAAACTATATATCCTCACAGCAGCGTCAAGCCAGATGTTCATTACTCTTTGTGTTTTTATTCAAGAGACATAACTTAGGGGTCGGACGTCATGCAAACAACTAGGTAGGGGGGTGGGGGTTGTGTAAGTGTTCATAGTTATGTGTGCTGTGTGTCTGGTCTGTGAAGGCTTGTTTTTTTTATCTTAATATACATTTGTTTTTATTATCATGAAAAGCACTTTGGCAGGAAAAGCACTTTATAAATAAAGTTTGATTTGATGTAATATTCAAAACACACAGAGATGTAAAGCTACCAGATCATTTTTTGGTAATTGTTTGCAGCAGCTTGCAGCAAGCTATTGGTTGCGTGTTGGCTGTGAAGCAACACGCTGCATTACCACCTTCATCATGTCTGCACATAAGCCGGCTCACCATTCCTGTGGTTTTCTCTTTGGGATTCTTCATGATGACGGCGACTTGCTCTTTGACGTCACGAATGAAGCGCTCGGCAACGCCTGGCTGGGTGTGCAAAAGCGTGCAACAAATGTGGATGCTGTGGAAGAGAAAGTCATGCGATTGTGAATACCTGTCATGCCAATAAATCCATCAAATTAACGATGGTTTTTAACACCTACCTTGACGGGTACTGCAGCGTGTTCAGATTCCAGCCCTTTGACGTCAGTCCATTTGAGAGGCGGAAAATATCAAAAACATCTGAGCCGATTGCCACCACTGACACTTCTGGATCACCGAACACAAACACTCCCTTTATCTTGCGGAGTCTGCCAAAAAGAATAAAAATAGAAAGCATATCAGAGGTGAAGAGGTGGTGGTGGGGGGGGGGGTTGTGTAACTGACAGCTTGCGTCTTACTCCGTTTTGATCTTGCGTGCAGTGCTGATGATCTTCCGAGTTGCATCCACATATCCGCCTTCTCCCATGTGCATCATGGTTGCCCAGCAGGCGGCGATGATTCCTCCAGGCCTGGAGCCCGCTACGGAGGGCGAGGCATAAATCCCCCCCTGCCAGTCTGGAGCTACAAAGTACTGGTACTGACGGTACTTTTTATCACTATAGAGGATCACAGAGGAGCCTTTGGGGGCGTAGCCGTACTGGAGAAAAATGCAATGCAGCGATAATCCAGTATTAATGCAATTATAAGCATGGTGTCATACCGTACAGGATTAAACTAATTCCACTATTTATCACACACATATATTAAACAATACATACAGGGTTTGTTATAACACAAATTGACTTGGTTTTGTAATTTCAGATCAAAAAGGGGACAAATCAAGATTAATGTAGGAAACTAATGGTAATTCTCAAGGGAATAAGTGACCACTCCTTACCTTGTGGGTGTCTGCAGAGATGCTAGTAACACCCTTTACCCTGAAGTCAAATGGAGCTAGTGTGTAACCAGCTTTGGCCATGAAGACGATGAGAAAACCACCCAGACAGGCATCCACATGCAGCGGGAGATTGTAGCTCACAGCCAGCTGCAACACAACGAAGGAAAGCGTCACAGATTTGACTTGCCTCTTTTTCTGTTTGGATCCTTTCTATAGAGAAAATGTATTTCTTACCTTTAAAAATAAAAATAAAAAAAAAAAACTATTGACAGGTAAGCATAGTACAATATATAAGACAAAAATGAAGATGAAAACAGGTAACAATCAAGTGGGTGATGATGAAAATAATTAAATACATAAGAGATTTTTTAAAAAAAGAAAAAAACAACAAGAGAGAGGATACGTATAAAGGTCATGCACGGAATACAGAGTACACAAAGAATAATTATTGATTTAACAGAAAATACATAGTCATTGAAAAAAAACATTAAAGTTAAACATTCATCAGGCTGTTGTAATATTGATCTTTTTTTGTCCTTTTATAATTCTGAGAGACTTAAAGGGGAAGTTCAGGATTTTTGACATAGGGCCTCATTTCCAAGTGAGCCAGTGAACCAGTCTAATCACTGAAGACAGTTTCAACATATTTAACCCCGTTATTCTAGTTCCAGGAGGATGCTGTTGCTAATGCTAGTGTGAGTCAATAGGAATCTGCTAGCCTGTCATTAAAACCAATCTTATCCACTCCACAGAACATCCGAGGAAAATCAGCAAGCCTATCTGTGTAGATGTCGTGTTAAACTAGTAAACTTTTGTGTTAAACAATTAAAACTAGCATTGTATTACAAATTTTGCATTACATATTAAGGAACTAGTTTCTTACCAGCTGTGTAATTATAAGCTTTGCTTCCGGGTGGCAGTGTTACTACCTCTGTCAGTGTAACCCAGTTTATATGGTGACAATTAGTCTGATGAAAAAAGTTCAAAATCTGACATATCCTCATGCCTTTCAGATGTGGCCGCAGTTTTGACTGTATATCAATTGTGATCAAATTCCTCCATGCACGTAGCAGCAGATGACATCACTCTGCTGCCAAATACCGGAAGTAAAACTTTGTCAAGTGTCTCAGCAGCAACAATCAAAATGCAACAAAATGCAGGTTAGTTTTATTTATAACATTATTCTATTAACACGGCATTTACACAGATAGTCTTAAGTTATTAATGATTTGCCTCGGATATTCTGTGGAGTGGTTTAGATTGTTTTTGATGACAGGCTAGCAGATTCCTATTGACTTACGCTAGCATTAGCATCGGCGACCTCCTGGATCTAGAATAATGGAATGAAATAAGATGAAACTGTCTCCAGTGACAAGTAGGATCCTGGCTCACTCCAAAATGAGGCCCTATGTCAAAAATCCTGAACTTCCCCTTCAAGGTGAAAATCAAATTCAAGTGGAAACACCTTAAACTTCAGTTTACATTTGAGAAATCTGTGTTTGTGTATAAAGAATTTACCAGAAAGAATCAAGTAATTAGTAACAAATTCAACAGACTTATTGTTATGAGAAAAATAACAGAACATCTTTTTTGGTGAAAATGTATGAGACACTGAGAAAATCTGAAAAATGATTTCTCAGGTCAACAGGAGACACATTTGCTGTTCACAGCCATAAACTTAGATAAAAATGCATCGCAGGGGTAAATTTTATGTAAGATTTTAAAATTTATTTCTTTGATCTTATTGGATATTCAAAACTCATAAGGCAGTAATCTGCCTTTTTCCATTTCACATTGTAAATTAACTCATCCCAGAAAAATGTTGTATTTCTTACCTTTGCTATTTCCTCAACAGGGTCCATGATGCCATGAGGAAACTGAGGTGCTGAGCAGACGAGCATGGCTGTGTTCTTGCTGATGGCTCTCCTCATAGCCTTGACACAACAACACATGTGGGATTATTAGAACTGATGTCTGAGCGTAGCAGACAGCCACATACAGCTCTGTCTCTGCAGCTTGTGTTCTCACCTTCACGTCTACTTTCATGGTTTTCTTGTCGAGGGGAATGTGGACAAGCTTCATCCCAAAGTAATGTGCTGCTTTGTCAAAAGCTGCGTGGACGCTAACAGGTGCAAGACTGCAGAAAATGGAAAAAATGTTTTACAACTGTCTCTGGTTAAAGTTTAGGATGCGTAATGGATTTCTTAAGCTCATCTTACATTTCAGGGTATTTGACACCACGTTCATATGCCATGTCTCTGTATGCTTTGCAGGCCATCAGTATACTCTCAGTCCCTCCTGAAGTAACCTGGACAAGGTGGAGGACATGCGTCAGATTGAGCAAACCTTCCCCTCAACTGGAGTCACAGGCTCACGTATTTCTTGAGTCTACAGTCACCCACCGTCCCACAGGAGTTGGGTCCACCGTGGAAAAGTGTGCAAGACATTCTGACAACCTCCGCTTCCATCTTCCTCACACCAGGGAAAATGTCTGGGTGGAGAGGGTTGCTCCAGGCAAAATCTCCATAAACCTTAGGAGCAAAAACATACAGTCATCCTAAAAATTATTCATACCCTACAATTCAAGAACTGCTTGTTTTTTATTTTATTTTTTATTTTTTGTGTGACAGGAGAAGATGACAGAAATTATTTTTTCTGCTCCTTTTCATTCAGCAATAGTGATCAGTATTGTTTGTTAAGTTGAATTTGTTATAAATGAATTAAATAAATTTAAAAAAGAATCTAAAAAATGTAATAATAAATAAAAATTTATTAAATTATAATTTTGCGAAATACAATATCCCTTTTGAATTGCAGTTAAAAGAATAACAATGATAAAAAAAAACCAAAAAAAAAACTGTCCCAGACAAATTAGAGCACCTTACTCACAAACAGGTGCAGACGTCTGATTGGACGTTACAGAAAACGCCTGATTGCAGTGATTGCCTCAAAGCATTGCTCAACAACATTTTAGTTCAGGAGCCCCATTGTTGCCTGTTTACTTACTTATTATTTTCTGTTTGTTTTTATTATTTCTGTTAATCAATGTAATTAATCAATGTCATGATTTTTATCAAATTTTTATGTCTTATAACTTTTTTCAGTTCTACGGAAGAGGATTAGGGCCTCTGAAGGGAAAAAAAAACAAAATTCTGAGAAAAAAAAGTCATAATTCTGACTTTAATCTCAGAATTCTGAATTTTTTCCAGAACATTTAAAAAATATATATTTTTCAGGACATTTTCTTTTTCAAAGTCAGAATTCAGAGAAAAAAGTCAAAATTCTGACTTTTACAGAGATTGAAAAAAAAATCTCCTGATTTTTTTTTAATGTTCCTGAAAAAAGTCAGGATTCTGACTTTTTTCAAGAACATTAAAAAAAACAAAACAAACAACAACAACAACAAAAAAAAAAAACAGGGTTTTTTATTATTTCTGAAAAAGTCAGCATTCTGAGATTAAAGTCAGAATTCGTACTTTTTTTTTTCTCAGAATTTATTTTTCTTCAGTTTGCCTAATTCTCTTACGTAACCTTCAACTTACTCTTACTGGCCACTTTACTAAGTACACCTGTCCAACTGGTCGTAAACGCAAAATTCTAATCAGCCAATCACATGGCAGCAACTCAATGCATGTAGGCATGTAGACATGGTCAAGATGATCTGCTGGAGTTCAAATTGAGCATCAGAATGGGGAAGAAAGGTGATTTAAGTGACTTGAACGTGGCATGGTTGTTGGTGCCAGACGGGCTGGTCTGAGTATTTCAGAAACTGCTGATCTACTCGGATTTTCATGCTCAATCATCTCTAAGGTTTACAGAGAACGGTAAAAAAAGAGAAAATATCCAGTGAGCAGCAGTTCTGTGGGCGCAAATGCCTTGTTGATGCCAGAGGTCAGAGGCGCCATGTCACAAAGCGTGAATCATCTCAGACTGGTTCCTTGAACATGACGATGAGTTCATTGTACTCCAATGGCCTCCACAGTCATCAGATCTCAATCCAACAGAGCGGCTTTGGGATGTGGTGGAACAGGAGGTTCTCATCATGGATGTGCAGCCAATAAATGAGCAGCAACTATGTGATGCTGTGAAAGATCTCAGAGGAATGTTTCCAGAACCTTGTTGGATCTATGCCATGAAGGATTAAGGGAGTTCTGAAGGCAAAAGGGGGTCCAACCCGGTACTAGTAACATGTACCTTATAAAGTGGCCGGTGAGTGTATTTCACTGACAGCTGATTTTTTTTCTAATTTAATGGGAGGCTCTGAATAATTGTGAGGGTGACTGTAAATTAGATAAATGAATGATTAAGTTAATATTTAGAGTTATCAGGAATAAACAAATCACTTGCTCTTGTTTTCCAAGTTAAGTTTTCAATCTAACCTATTTGTGTTGGGAATACCAAGATCCATACCTTCACCAGGAGTTTGGTCAGTGTCTCATCACCCCAGTACACTGCACCAGAAACACATCCTTTCTCCCACTGTACCTCATCTGTAACGACAGTGTCTTCAGTGAAAAACATCACAGATGATTTGAACCAAGAGGCTCCGGGGATGAATAATCACTTACTCAGGGTCTCGTATTCTTTGATTTTGTCCATCACTTGGCTCTGAGAGAGACCTTTAGAGGGCAGCTGTTTTGTGTAGCTCATCCCCTCCTTCAGAGTACAAAGACTCACAGACATGTCATCCAAAGCCTTGTTCAGCTGCTTCTGGATCTGATTTACAAGGTGGACACAGTTTCGTTATTAACTTCAACTGTCTTCACTGCAAACTCAGCAGAAAGGCTCAGTGTGTCATACTGTGAAATGAATCAGGATTAAATAACACTGCATCTAAATGAACACAAGTAACCACGTTATCACAAGCGCATGATGAAGTATGCCAAAGGTCTGATCCCATTCCTCCGCCCCCTCTGAAGTCATTCAGAAATGATTCATCAGTCTCAGACAACAGAGAGCGCACACTCGCTGAGCAAAGAGGGAAGAGATTTACCACTGATACTTACCGTCGTGCCAACAAAAGGGATTTTTCTGATGAGTCGAAAGCACTGCTTCTTTATTCGGGATGTGAGACCTAAAACCAAAAAGACAAGGCAGAAGCTTATGGTGAAATTGTGGTGACGTTCAATTACGAATAACAAACTCCTGACTGTCAGCAATAATCACATGCCAAGCTCTGTCAAAATTAGGAGTGCAATCACAAGACGTTATATGCTGACTGCAGAAAAGCTTGTGCATGAAAGTTTACATACCTTTCCATTAAAGACAGAAAAAATCAGCTACCAGTGAAATAAGTTGAAACTGACAAAAGTAACAAAAAATAAAAAAATTATGAACATGACACTGATATTGTAGTGTGGTTCAACAGAAATATTAAAAACAAACAAAAATAAAACAAATAAACAAGCATGATTGGGTTCCTCAGCTAAAATATTGGGGAGCAACCCTTTGAGGCAATCACAAGTTATTTCTGTAATGTCCAATCAAACTTCTGCACCTGTTGACAGGTATTTTGACCCACTCATCATGATTAAGGGGTTTTGATGTGTCAGGGACAGTTTTTTTTTTTTTTTTCTTTTCTTTTTTTTTTTTTTTAAACAAATAATTCATACTCAACGTTTTCTTTTACTAAATTATAATTTAGTGAATTTTTATTTATTATTACTTTTTTCAGTTTCGTGTTATTTGAATAACTATTGTTAATTTGTCTGGGACAGTTTTGTTTGTTTGAATTATTACTATCTTTTTAAACAAACAAACAAACAAAATCAAAATAAACATTTTATTTTACTAAATTACAATTTAGTAAATTTCTATTTATTATTTCTTTTTTCAGTTTCATGTTATTTGAATTAAGTAAGCCTTTTCTTAAATGGGAGGGTATGTAAAATTTCAAGCACAGGTATTTTCACCCACTGTTCATGAGCAAGGGGCTTTAATCTTTCCAGGACAGTTTTGTTTGTTTCTTTATTATCATTATTACTTTTTAATTCAAAATCAATATTTTATTTTACTATATTGTAATTTAGTACATCTTTATTTATTATTACTTTTTTCAGTTTCATGTTATCTGAATTACAATTGTTAATTTGTCTGGGAAACTTTTATTTGTTTTTTGTAATTTTTCTTTTAAACAAAAATTCAAAATTAATATTTTATTTCACCAAATTATAATTTAGTAAATTTTTATTTATTATTACTTTTTAAAAAATGTTCATGTTATTTAAATTACAATCGTGAATTTGGCCTTTTCCTTAATGGGAGGATATGCAAACTTTCAAGCGCCACTGTAACTTTTATTACCCAAAACTTAAAGTTTTTAGAGCTGATTTTGTTGCTGATTGATATGACAACAGATCTAAGAAGCCACGAGTCAAACATTCAAGTTACAAGCAGTGCACTTTTAGTAACTAATTATTGAGTGAGTGGCTTGAAAAGGAATGGTGTCACCACAGAGCTGCTCTTGTTCCAAGATATCATACAGTAGATAAGCAAGCTTTAAAAGTTATGTAATGCTGAAAGAATTTAAAAACAAAAAAATACAAGCTAGCAGTCAAACTCTGTCTAAAATCAAAAGAAAAACTGTGTCAAGCTGTACAGCTAATGCAAATTTAGGGGCTTGTTTCATGCGTTATCTTTGATTTAGTGCCTGACAGGATTAGTTTGTACTCATGCATCACATGTGAAATGATTACTTTCTTGCTGGAAGAGGAGGCCTTTGACCCAGAGAGCTCCCAGCGTGGTGATGACGGACGCTCCGATGATCTGCCATGGCTCCAGGTTGGCGCAGCGCGAGTTGACCTGCCGCCGTCCTTCCTCCAGGTAAAGCAGCAGCATCTCCTTGTACACCTCCAAGGCACTCTGCACACAGAGAGATGCATAAATCAGTCCCTCAAAAGCATTTATGAATCAATAACACACCACTCCTGCTGGGATAATTCATTATCAACAATATTATTTCAAACCACAGCGGTACAAGTTAAAGTACTTACATCGGAAGACATCGTCAGACTTGCAGAGTACTTTTTCCTTGTCACACTACAGCAAGTTTGGCACTTTTGCAGGTGTTAAGCGCTTTAAGTCAGAGCTAGGAAACGCTCTGAGCTAATTGGATGACTATCACCAAACTCCTCCTACCACCCAAACGGCAACAATACATCCAGCCAGCTAAGAGGATGTGTTGCAATCAGAACGATCATATAAGAGAGGAAGTTTGTCTGTAAGCATATCAAAGCAATAAATAAGACTGGACTTCTACTTCTTAGTCTAAACAACGTTCAATTCTGGAACGTACGCTGTCTTTCCAAGTCTCATCGAGCCTCGATCGGGGCAGCTTTGCAGTTAAAGACCGATGCATGAAATTGCATAAGTGAAAGAGGATTATCTTTCCATTATCTTTATCCAGCAATGTCTTTACAACCCAATAGCTGGCAGTTTGATAGGAAGACACTCCACCTCAGCTACAATCAGATGGAGAGAAAGCTTAAGGTTCAAAAGATTGTATCTTAAGTAATCACAATCTGTGCAGTCTGAAATAAACATCACATAATAGTGCAGAGATGCAAGTCCCCATTGTGCAACACAAACAGCCAAATATGTCAGCAGATTCTTTGCATCTGTCCAAATCTGAAAGGAAATGATTAATTGAAAGCCTCATGTTGGAAATTTAATTCAAATGAAAGATTTTTTAAGTTTGCTGCTAAAGCAAATGTTCACTTGGAGGAGTGGCTGCCCAGACAACTGCAGCTGTACCTGCCTGTCTGGACAGCTTGTTGTCATTCGGGTTTGGCTAGAAGTGCTGCAAAGAGCAGCAATGGAAAGTAAATAAGCCACGAACACAATGCAAAACGAAGTGATATGAGATTTTCAAGAAAGCCTATAAAAGCTCGCTGTGACTTTTATGTGATAAACACAAGATTAGATTGGAGTTATCTGACACCTCTGCAACAAGCAAGGCTGTCCTTCAGATACAAGCCCTTTTCAAGTTATCCAACACATTTTCTGTCCGCATTTCACCCTCTGGTCCACCCACACTTCTGCAAACCATTCACTGCTATCTTCGCCTCAGGAAAACTTAAACTAAGTCCACACAAAGGCTTTTGCACCAGCATTGTCTTACTTATTGTTAAGTAGTGGACGCCCATTCCTTTGCCCCCCCCCTTTCCCAATTCAACATCTGACTGGTCTGGAAACAACCCTTTTGTAGTCTCCTGGGAGGTCATGTTCTCATGGAAACGTGAGGTGGCTGCTTCTGAGAGCATCAAGGGAAAACAGACTGCTTGCACAACACATCCACAGGCTTTTAGTCAGAGAGAGATTCAGGGATCATTAAAGGGGGAAATAATTATAGCTGTAGTGTCTGGAAAGTTTCTTTTAACTGTCTACAAAGCCCCAGGACTTCATGACATGAACTCAGATTTAGGCCAAATCAAGATAAGCTGTTTGAGTTGCTTCTTGCTCCTCTGAATCGATCTGGAGGAGCTCAGACAGTAAACTTGCACTGACAGCAGATCTGTGTCAGAGGAACTGCCCTCTAGTGCTGAGTCTTTTGTCTATCTGCTTTTATAGACAAGAAAAAAAGTTGATTGGGCACTTATAAGGAAAACCACACAAATGTGAAACACTCTCTGGTGGCGCTACTAAGAATAATACATTGTTTAAACTTCCTGCAGGTTTTTGTTGAACAGGATCTCCCAATTTACTCTGTGTTTACAACACTAACAATAGGAAGGAGCGTTAAACCTTCTACAGAGGAAGTATCTCATCAAAACAAACAACAATTTGGTTTAATAAAAGCCCTAATCGGAGATTTGTCTATACACATCTATAATCCCAGGTTAAAATCATTATGTAAAGGGACCTATTAGGAGCAAAACTATCAAAGTAGGTTTAGTCAATATATGACAATAAATATGTAACAAGGGTCACTGTCAAAACACAGTTTGTATCCCTGGTGCATCCATAAGAACAAACAGTGGGGTCATTAGCTGACTTCACAACTGATAAACAAGTCTCTCCTCAAAGCGTCTTACAACACTGTTATGGTCCCGAGTACCACTATATATATAATGTGACAAGACGAAATAAAGTAAAAGGAAACCAACCCAGTAATCCATGTTGCCGAGGAAAAAGTCACCGAAAGTCTTCTTTTTGTTTGTTTCTCTGGATAACCCTCTCGCCGCTTGCTTTGAGTCCTCAGTTCACATTTACATGCTACTATGAAGCCCAACGGCAAGCTAACCCTGATTCAGGAAGTAACTGAAGGTCTGACACAGCTGTGCGTCCTCTACGCATGCGCTGATCTGACAATGCTCTGCACGGGTAGGATGATTAGAAAGCCCGCGGACTGCACGGTGTCGCGTGATTTGTAGATCTACTGGTTGAACAACAGGAGTGGCGCACAACACGCACACAACTGGCCCAACTGATGCTAAAGCGCGAGGGACCCAAGATCCTCAAAATGATTCATACCCTCCAATTAAAGAAAAGGCTAAAATTCACAATATTAATTCAAATAACAAGAAACTAAAGAAACTAATAATAAACAAAAATTTACAAAATTATAATCTAGAGAAATAAATGATTGTTTTTAAATTGTGGTTGAAAATAATAATAATTAAAAAATAAACAAACAAAAACTGTCCCCGACACATGAGAGAGTCTTGCTCATGAACAGTGGACCAAAATACCTGTTAACAGGTGCAGAAGTGTTTTTGAGCATTAGAGAAAACACCTGAGTGCAGTGATTATCTCAAAGTGGTGCTCAATAAAGTTTTAGCTTCGGACCCCCATCATGTTTGCTTATTTGTTTTATTTTTGTGTATTTGTTTTTAATATTTTTGTTGAACCACAATTCAAATTAGTGTCATGATTTTCATAGAATTTTTACCTCTTATAACTTTTGTCAATTTCAGCTTATTTCATTGACAGCTGATTTTTTTCCCCTTTTTAAATTTGAGGGTATGAATAATTTTGAGGACGAGTGTATATGTTATTGTGACCTTTCATTAATTTTTATCTTCTTTATTTGTGACAGCATCTTTTTAAAAAATCTATTTAAATGCTATCTAAATTGTTGAAATATTTTAAGAAGCATTATCTTGACCAGCAAGAAAAAGTTTACATAGCAGAACGAACAAAATGCTTGTATTAAAACCTGCTCACAATAATGTTACGCGGTGGGAAAAAAATCACTTGTCCACCCACTTGATAAATGATAATATTAAAAGTAATTCATAACTCTTGCTAGTGTTGTTGACCAAGAAGATAAAGCTCACTATTCAAAATAGACAAATACAGTTTAAAAACAAAATAAATAAAAATACACAAAATGTTCCAGACAGTGTATCAAACTCTGAATTGACACTGATGTGTTTGAAAGGTCTTGTGTCTTGGTAACGGCATGAATTTCATGCCAAACTCATATAGGCTTACCTCTGTGCTCGGTGGTAGATTCTCAAAGTTTCCACATTTACTGAAGGCATCACCCCATGGTGCTTTTGTAATAGGAAAAAGTTGTTTTGTTTGGGAGTGTGAAAACAGCGCCTCATAGCGGCCAAGTACTGAAACTACACATCTGACAGACATATTTCTGGTTAAAATAAATTTATTTGCTTATTTGTGGACTGAAACGAACACCAAGGTAATTATCTTGTGATGATGATGATGACAATAATCATGACAATAATAATAATAATAATTTATATTTATATTTATTTTTTATTATTATTATTTTTATTATTATTATTATTATTATTATTATTATTATTATTATTATTATACTAATAACGTATTGTAAGCATTATAATATTTTTTAAATTATTATTATTATTTCGTTTTACCTTATTTTATTTTATTATTTTTTTCTGGTATGTACTAACATAATGCCAAAGATATCAGCTATGATCTTACAGTTTATCAAAAGAAAAAAAAATCAAACGATTCTGTGCTTAGACAAATGGCATATTATCAATGAGCTATGTGATTCTACAAAAGTCAAAAGTTTGCATGTTGATTTTATTAATAACTTTTATTATTTTTTATAATGTGCTCCACTTACTTTGTGCTTTTAATTTGATCATATACTTAGAATGACAATATGGGGTGAATGCAATCTAGTTCTTGACTGTGCAACTACCAAAAAAACAAACAAGAAAAAAAAAAAAAAAACTGAACAATTATTACCTGTTTGGGTGGTCATCAGGGGGAAATGCTTTTGTCTATGAAAAAGAACAAAGCAGAACCGCTTGGAAGTTTGCTTTTAAAAATACATCTGGAATGATGTCCTTTGGACATATGAGGCCTGAATAGAGATGTCTGGTCGAATGTTGGTGAAAACTAAACACAGCACATCAACACAAGCCCTGCATACAACTCTCAAACATGATGGTGGAGTGTTGATTAAATGGGCTTGTTTTGCAACCACAGGACTCCTTGAAATCACTGAGCTCACCTCAAATTCTTCTGTAGACCAAAGTATGTTGGAGTCCAAGGAAAGCTCATTTCTAATCTCATCAACTTTTGAAGAAATCATCCTCATCTACAGCTTCACATCCAGGTTCAGGGTGAGGAAAGAATTAAAGCAGCTGAACAGAACAAAAAGCCAACCAGCAGAGTCACTGGTGCCCCACTTCCCTGCCTGAGGGAGATTTACCAGAAGCACTGCATCAAAATAATGTTTCTATCATTAATGACCCACACTGCCCCTCCCATCATATCTTCTCCCTACTTCCTTCGGGGGGAAAGTCAGCAAGCATCAGCTGCAAAAACCTCCAGGAAACTGATCAGCTTCTTTCACAAGTTGTTAGACTGGTTTTGGCCTGTTCCTGCTTCATTATACTCGCTCATATACACAACTATATGCACTCCCAGCACTGAACTGGTTACATGCACCGCACTTTCTTTCTTATATTATTAAGTGTGTCCAAATGGCTCTTGTGAATGTTGAAGCTTTTCTGAACATTTAAACCTTTTCTTTTGTTTCTATGTGATGGTTATGCACTCAGGTGTAATGACAGAAAAGTGCATCTAATCTAATCTTTAAGACAAATCAAGATGAAGCCATGGGTCATGCAACAAGACAATAACCCAAAGCTTAACAGCACTTTACTCCACAATAATAACAAATTCAAAGCTTTTTTTGATCACTTATTCTGCTTCTCTTTTTCTGTGCTGGACATTAATCATTCATCAGTTTGTCAACAGATTTTGTGAATTTTTGTTTGTTATTTTATTATTTTTCCTCAATTATGTATGCGGCAAAAAGAGGATTGTTCTTTATGGCTTAGTTCAGTTATGTGAATAGAAGAATTAAGGTGTTACAGTGACTTGCAGACATACAGTACGGAAAGTATTCAGATCCCTTTAAACTTTTTACTCTTTGTTTCATTGCAGCCATATCCTAAAATAAAAAAAAGTTCATTTTATTTCTTATTAATGCACACTCAGCACCCCATCTTCACAGAAAAAAACAGAAATGTAGAAGTTTTTGCAAATTTATTAATAAAGAAAAACTGAAATATCACTTGCTCAGAAGCATTCAGACCCTTTGCAGTGACACTCATATTTAACTCACAGGCTGTCCATTTCTTCTGATCCTCCTTGAAATGGTTCTACGCCTTCATTAGAGTCCAGCTGTGATTAATTAAACTGTGTTTAATTAAACTGACCTTATGACCTTTAATTAAAAGACCTTATGAGAATGAGAATCATGAAGGAACTGTCCAAGGAGCTCAGAGACTGACTTGTGTCAGATCTGGACAAGGTTACAAAAGAATTTCTGCAGCACTAAAGGCTCCTAAGAGCACGGTGGCCTCCATAGTCCCTAAATGGAAGAAGTTTGGGACGCCCAGAACTCTTCCTAGACCCGACCGTCCAGCCAAACTGAACAGTCCTGGGATAAGCGTCTTGGTGAGAGGGGTAAAGAAGTACCCAAAGGTCAATAGATTTCAGATGCAGTAGGGAGATGGAGAAAGTTCCACAAAGTCAACTATCACTGCAGCCTCCACCAGTCGGGGCTTTATGGCAGAGTGGCCCGATGGAAGCCTCTCCTCAGTGCAGACATATGAAAGCCCACATATGGTTTGCCAAAAAAACACATGAAGGACTCCCAGACTGTGAGAAATAAGATTCTCTGGTCTGATGAGACCAAGATTGAACTTTTTGGAGTTCATTCTAAGCGGTATGTGTGGAGAAAACCAGGCACTGCTCATCACCTGCCCAATACCATCCCAACAGTGAAACATGGTGGTGGCAGCATCATGCTATGGGGTGTTTTTCAGCTGCAGGGACAGGATGACTGATTGCAGTAGAAGGAAAGATGAATGCGGCCAAGTACAGAGAGATCCTGGAAGAAAACCTCATCCAGAGTTCAGGACCGCAGACTGGGCCGAAGGTTCACCTTCTAACAAGAAAATGACCCTCAGCACACAGCTAAAATAACAAAGGAGTGGCTTCAGAACCACTCTGGACCATTCTTAATTTGGCCCAGCCAGAGCCCTGACCTAAATCCAACTGAGCATCTCTGAGACCTGAAAATGGCTGAACACCACCGTTCACCATCCAACCTGACAGAACTGGAGAGGATCTGCAAGGAAGAATGCAGAAGATCCCAAATCCAGGTGTGAAACACTAGTTGCATCATTCCCAAGAAGACTCATGGCTGTACCAGCTCAAAAGGTGCTTCTACTCAATGCTGAGCAAAGGATCTGAATACGTATGACCCTGTGATATTTCAGTTTTTCTTTTTTAATAAATTTGCAAAAATTTCTACATTTTGGGGTTTTTTTCTGTCAAGATGGGGTGCTGAGTGACATTAATGAGAAATAAAATAAACTTTTAAAAAAAATTTATTTTGGCAAATAGCTGCAATGAAACAAAGTGTGAAAAGTTTAAGGGGGTCTGAATACTTTTCGTACCCACCGTAAACCCATTAAAATGCTGGGGGAGATGTGCATAAATAAATAAATTCAAATATGAATGAAGTGAAGCAACATTGTAAAGAAGAGTGTGCCAAGCTTCCCGGAAAATGAGGGGAGAAACTGATACCAAAGGCAATTATTTCAAGTTATAGCAGGTCAAACTGATTCTATAGCCACAGTTTTAGTACATTTTTCCTCATCTCTTGCATTCTGGTTTAGCTTCAGCTGAACAAAAGGCCAAATGAAATACATCAGGTACATATTTTTGTTCATCTGAGGATATTTTCTTATAATTATTGCCTTGATACCTAAAACCTTAGAAGTTAAACTTAATTTCCAATGAAATATGTGATAGGAGATAATTATCTCTTGTGCTTACAAAGAAAGAGGTCCATAGTGAAATACTTGATCGTGTTCTCTTACTTTCAAAGGTAGTGTTTCTCTAAAAATATAACCAATAGCAAGAATAATTAGATATAAATTTGTCAAATTCTAATATTTTGAAAATTACCTTTTGCCTGATCAAGATTAGACACATTTTGTGACACATTTTTTGACTATAAAAGTGAAAAAGACCTGGCAAAAATACCCATTAATTGCTATTGTGATTAATTTATTGAGCTGAATCAAAAGGAAGAAAGAAAAAGAAAAAACTAATAGCGTAAACTTTCTGTGTTAATTATTCTAAAAAAAGAAGCTAACTTAATAAAAGCGTTATAAATAATTATAAATTTAAAGTCAATTAATAAGTATTAATACATTTTAGATAAAATTTTCCATTTACTCTTTTATGTATGAAGTTCCTTTTATAAAGAGACGTTCTTGCCCCCCCTCGATAACTGATTAAAAGCTAATAAGGATATTCAAGAGGAGAAAGGAAGCGACCTGCTGCAACAGCCCTATTTGTGCTTAAAATCTTCAACCTCAACAAAAAGACGAGCCGTCTCCAAAGCCCAGCGATTCCACTGTAATTGGTGTACACTTTCTTCAAAAGCTGGGGTGAGAGCTACAATGCATTGCCTGTGAAAGGAAACTCCAAAGCACATTAAAAGTGAATTACTTCTTGTGTAAAATGTGTTCGGGGTCAAGCTGGTCACGATGCGCGCACCTCTCCAAAGACGCACACATCTCCAAAGGCGCACTCTATACTTTCTAAAAGGCAGTCACATTGTTGGGGGGTCTCACAAGAGGTGTACATATGGCATCCGGGTTGCAATTAAATGTTTTTAAGATGTTTTTCCTTTCCTGAAGAAGTTTCCCTTTTCTTTATTTCTCCTCCAGCAGCTCTTTGCCAGACAGGACAAGAGGAGGGGGGGCCACATTGAATGGCTTCGCTGCTAGTTTGGGATGACAACAATCTGGTCAGCGAGTTGTCGGACTTTGATTGTCCCCCTCAAAACGTCCTTCAAACAAAAAGCTGAAGACGAAAATAAAGCCCCACCTGGTACCTCTGTTTGCTAAAGTAATAATAAATAGATTTCGTTTAATAAATAAGCAAAAGAGACTGTAAAGTGAAGTAGAGGAAGTATTAATCTGGAGCATCGTGCAGGTATCACCTGCTCAGGAGCTTGCTCAGTTTATTGTTAAATATTGTTAAATCACTTTTCGTAGCGAGTCTGCTCTCATATCTGCCATTTCCACAGCAACTGGCTCCTTATGTTTGCCCACACTTTGCATAACAAGCACGCTGATAAAAATCAAGGGGAGACTGACAACTTCAAACCCGCACCTGTCCACGGTATCCGAACATAGATTTGGCGTCGGTGATTATTTGTAAAGTGGTAATATCCAGTTTACTTTAGACTTTTCCTGCCTTTTATAACAGCAAGCCACCATCTCCTATCTCGCGACTGTATTTGTCCAGTTTATGGAAAGCATATGGTTATCACATTGCACCCAAAACACATATTTAGACAAAGTTAAGGAGAGGTTTTCTGTGATCCTTTGCTGGCAATTGTAAATCACATTTGAGCTTTGGCACACTCCCCCCTCTCCCGCATCAAAGCCAAAACCAGTCTGCGTCTTGTTGACCCATTTAACTAATCTTTAACTCTTTAAAAGTAGAGATATGTTATTAAAAGTCAATGCGCAATAGAGTTGTGGCGACAATGGGCAAGTTTTTGGAGATGTCATAGCGCGCGGATATTTGCTAAAATTACATAAAGAAATCGAGCATGTGTTGATGCGACACATAAAAGGAGCCTTTGTACTTTCAACCCACACAGCAGGTTTGGCTCTGTCAGATCCTCTTTGTTAGCTTACCACATGCGTAATTGGCTTTGTCCAAATAGCGGATCTTTGCGCTCTAACCAAGTAAGCAAACGTTTGTGTAAATGTGTATGCCATTCGGAAAAATAAAAAAATACAGATATAAATCGGATTCTCCGAGCTAGCAAAACTGCAGCCCGCTGTTTAAGATATCTTAAAAAGACAAAAGAGAACCAACTCCCATTAGATTTTTTTTAATTGGTAAAGCTTACAAGTCGTGAGGTATGCGCACAATTACAAATACGCAGCACAATGCTTTATATCAAACACATTATTTAAAATCCATCAAGTCATATTTTTTTTTAAACTTGAGGTTTTAGGAGTTTCCAGACTTTTGAGTTGATGTCTAAAACTGTGCCCACACTGTAAATTGCATTTAGGCATTTTTGTTGTCCCATTGTTTTATTTTATGTCAAATGAACAAGCTTGTGGTTTGTTGGTGTTATAAATTAAAATGCTTAATCAAACACGTCTTAAAAACACAAAAAATGTTCCACTTAAAATTTTAAGGCAGCCCTTTAACTCATATTTTTAAGTTAAACATTTTACAGTGCAGTTACCATGACCACCTTCCAAAGGTGGGTACAGTGTGTCCATATTTTAAGTGCGTAAAATATGGCTTGACAAGTACCTCTTAAGGATATAGAGATCATTTGTAAAAGGAAAACTGCCCGTGGCGCAAAACCAAATCTTCCTGAAAGAAATGTAATGTTGCATTGAATATTTGCTACGATACTAAAATGTTTGTGCGTCAAACTGAGATAACCAGTCTGATTTAAAGGACTTTCCAGCGTTTAATCATTTAAACTTTGACAAAGACATCTTTCAATTGATGACAGTAACAGAGACAATATATAGAAATATTATTGCTGGTTGTAAAATAATTCACAAGTTAACATTTATTTGTGTCATGGTTTATTTTAACAGTTTAGATTTGCGAAACCAATCAAGGGGCTACATCTCAGGATTCCAAGAGGTGGTCCTTAATATTCCCTTACCTGGAAATTTTACCTCCAAGCAAACACTCTGGAGTTGATACACCATCAATCCAGTATTGTCAATAAAATTTAAATGTGTATCATCCGTAGCCATTAAAACATCATTATTGTTAACCTGAGTTACACTTGTGGCGCTTTATGCGTTTGCTTGAATATTACAAAGCTGTATGAAGAATGAGGACGAAGGAAGGAGGAGGGGGAGACTCGCCGCCTGAAAGCTGATTGGCCACTTGAAAGGCGCTGTTGATTCAGGCGACCACGACCCAAAGAGATAAGATAAAGGCCATATAAAATGACAGGGATGCGCACCCATCTTTCACTGTCAACGACACTGTCTGCTGCCTCTGGCGACAAGAGGACCGTCTGTCTCTTCATCCTCGCTTCACCTGCCACGGATACAGACGTAAGTGCAAATAACTCCACCGAGCTGAAGTTTTAGCCTGTTATTTAATGTTTCCCAGAGAAATCTTTAATCTTTTTCTAGTCAAGTGAGCTGATGCTAATTCTAAATTTAAATTAACTGCTTAAGTCACATGCATAAGCTGAGAAATATGATCAGAATTTATTGCAGACGATATGATTTAACGCAGCCCAGAAATGTTTTTCATTTTCAAAGCATTTGTAAGAGCTTTGCGGCATTTTAGACACTAATCAGAATGTGCGCATCTTCTCAGGATGTCCCCCAAAGGAAAGTGCGCCCCGAATGACCCGCGGACTTTTTCTCCGACACTAGAAGAAGTTGGGACCACTATAAAGGATATAAGCGCCAGTTTGCACCAAAAGACACCCACAGTTTATGGAAATGGAGTAAAACCCACAAAGTACACAAGTGAGCTGTGCGGTGCGCGCGGGAGGCGCAGAATGAAGGCAAACGACAGGGAGCGCCTCAGGATGCACAACCTGAACTCGGCTCTGGACGCCCTGAGAAGCATCCTGCCGAAACTGCCCGAAGACACGAAGCTGACCAAGATTGAAACGCTGCGCTTCGCCTGCAACTACATCTGGGCTCTGAGCGAGACTCTGCGCATGGCCGACCAGCACGCTCACACTGCGGGGGTGTCAGACCTGCGCAGTCCGGGAAGCGTCTCATCCGCAGAGTGGGACTCAGCATCACCGTCACAGTCTGGTTACGGGACCCCCGCTGACTCTTACATCTGTGAAAACGCCTTCAGCAGAGACGCTTTTCCTGTTACTTTTTATTTCGAGTCACTGTGTGCTGAAGATGACCTCATTTACACTTGGCAACAGTGAGACTTTATAAGCAGTTTTATTGGTAAAACCATTCAAGTGTTGCTGAGATTTAGACGCTTGATGTCACAGCAGGTGTTTTCCATCAGCAATCATGCAGTCACGTGACTAAGTAGGTTTCTTAGAAGAGTAGCAGTCTTCAGCCCAACTGGAACTCTGCAGTGGCATTTGCAGTCTTTAGTTTTTATTCTGATGCACTTAAACTGGAGAAAAATCCAACTATTTGCAAACTCACAGTCACCATGTTTCAAAAAGACCTTGAATCACAATCAATAAAGACGAGAGATGAATTGTAAAAGCTAAAATATTTATTTGGCAATGACATTCTAGCGTGTTTTGTACTATTTTGCTGTATAAAATTGTATTTATTTAATAAAAAATGTAAAAAAGACCCAAAAGCTGAGTTTTTTCAGGGGAATGACAAGTATCCTTTTCACCGTTTCCATGATTGACACACTGAGAATGTACAAAGAACGACATGACAGGCTGTGACACCAACAGTAATGATGTTTTAAGAGAGAAAACAGTTTCTTTTGTAATGTTTGGATCATGTGCAAGTCAACATTTTCAAGCATGTAGCTCTTCACTCTCCTGCCTACCAGTGACGGTACTGAAGAATAATGCGTCAGAAGTCTCTCGGGGATCTTGAGCTAAATGTTGTCATGTACTACAGGGGTGTGCAGTCCGAGACCAGGCTCAACAAGCGCTCTACTTGGGGAAGACGGTGACCACATCATAGCCTTCAGGTGGTGTCACGCGCTCGCGTGCGTGTTTCTCGCAATAAATCTGGTCCTCCACAAAGAAATGTCCCTTCTGTTTCAGGTTGACGTCGCAGTCTGTGCAGGTGTAGCAGTCCGGGTGACGGAACTTGTCCCTCAGCTTCACCAGCATCCCCCTGAAATGCAAAGAGCCCATTAAAATTAGTAAAGCATTTAAAACTTTAACCTGACCTGATCATGCTTTTCTCTCTATTGATAAATTTGATCTTTTTGTATAATTTTCCAAACTGTGGCACTGAATGAAAAGATACTGACACTGAACAGTAACAGCTGAGAATATTTAAGACATACAGCCAATTCAAGTCGATTAAAGTTCAAGTCAAGCAAGACTTGAACGACTCGGTCGGGTTTTCATGATCAAAGTTTGTGTTGTGGCAGTTTCTACTTCCAACCACAAAGAGGTGACAAACCACAACTAGAAACAGAATAGAAAATATCTATCCTCCCTATTCAGTCACATTTAATATTTACAGTCATCCTCAAAATTATTCATACCCTCAACTTTAAGGGAAAAAAAAAAAAACTGCTGTCAGTGAAATAAGATGAAATTGACAAAAGTAATAATAAATAAAAATTCTATGAAAAGTATGAGATTGATCTTGAATTGTGGTTTGAAAGAAATATTAAAAACAAAGACAAAAAAATAAATCAAGTACAGCGATATTTCATTTCACTAAATTACAATTTGTACATTTTTATTTATTATTAGTTTCTTGTTATTGGAATTACTATTGTGAATTTATGCTTTTCTTAAACTGGAGGGTATGAATAATTTTAAGGACGACAGTAGTTTCTTCCGAGTTGAAAAACAGAAAGGAGGACAGCATCTTAGAAAAAAATAATATAATGTTGATTCATGTAAAAGTCAGAAATGACCCTGATCCACTTCTCATGTAAACAGCAAAACATCCGAGTTGCAGGACTGAAATACTTACACAATCCCAGACCCACATTTGTCACAGGTGGGTAATTTCTCTGTGTTCCCCACTGATGATCCGATCTTTGTTGTGGGTGCTTTTACACTCCTGAAGCCTGATGGTTTATCCGAGTCCCCTACAGACACAGACATGTTTGTTTTGTCTAACATCTGTGATATTTTCTCCAAACTAAAAGTGAATTACACCTCTATACTCGGTGATAAACTGATGAAGTCATTAATGTGAGTGTACCTGTCTCCAGGATCTCCTGAAGCACCTTGAATGATGCAGACTGTCTTGGTGGCTCATCAGACTCCTGGTTCTCCTGCAGCATCTTGTAAACTTCGGAATCTGTTGCAACAGACGGCAGTTTTCCCGCCACAGACGCATCCGATGGAGCTCTGCAGAAACATGGTGTCAGGAGGAGGTACAGGATGAAAATATCCCAAGATTATTAGAAGCAAGCATGACTTCTACAATAAATGCCCTCAATACTGACCAAAAGAGCATGACAAAGCTCTGGAGATCACACAACCCTTTTGTGTTTATTCAGTGTTGAAGCAAAGAACAAAAGGCAGCAGACAACAGAGAAAACATTTAGTCTATTGTTTTATTTGACGTAAAGTGACACACTGCCATTTGGTTCTGGCTAGACAAGAGTATACACTGATAGTCTGGTTCTATTAACCATCCATTCATTAAAAAATAATCCAATTTAGGGGGTGCAACCGATCAAAGCTGCTCTCAGGAAAGAGGTCTGGACACCTGAATGGGTCACCAGTCCATCACAGAGACAAACAAGACAAAGAACCACTCACTCACTGCTAGAGTCACCAAATAAATTTGAAAATTGAGGCAGTAGTCATTCAGGTGGTAGAACAGGTCGTTCAATACTCAAAGGTTTCCTCGTATCTGCTCGTCATCTATCGTGTCCTTGGACAAGACACCTCACCCTCTTTGCCTCCAGTGTTTGCATCACTGGTGCATGAATGTGTATGAATGTTTCAGTGGTGTTTGGAGAGGTCAATGTCAAAATGTCGATACGCTGACATATCAAAATAGTTTGTGTTACAATATTACATTGATATTAAAAACGCTGGATTGATATTTTTGTCTGACGAACTCTCGCAAGATTTCATTGTTCTACTACAAAATTTCGCAAGATTTTGTTGTTCTATTTGCAACGGTCCAACATGTAGTGGAAAAAAGCGAAAAAAAGTCTCTGCTTTAGCACTGATATTTATGTGCAGTCTGCAGGTTTATGTTAAACTTTACACATAATGGAAAGTACAAGAGTCCGATTAATATTTGGTAACAAAACATTGGTGAAATGAAGGAGTTTGTGGCAGATAATGCCTTATTTAGAGGCTGCGCGCGCTTGCCCCATCACTTCCATTATATTGTACATACACTGATCTTGAGTGGATCTAAATATCTCCCAAAGGAATTCAAGTTGCACCAAAACTGAAATGAATGAATGTATTTCACGCTAGAAAATAGGTCCAGATTGAAAAAACCTGAACTTCCCCTTTAAGTTTGACTTGTTATACATAACACAAGTTGAGGTATTTTTCTAATTTTGCACAAGGAGTGAATATAACATTTATTTTTCAGCTGTAATATCGGTATCGATATCGGTTATCTGCCACATGAGTTTTAAAATATCGGCATATCGGCCAAAATGCCAATATCGTGCATCACTGCATTTTAAATTTCTCTGAGTTGCCTAGAATATCGCAATATATCTCAGTGTCACAATATCACAATATTGTATTGTATCATGACCCACGTATCGTGATACAGATCGAATCGTGAAGTCTTTGTCTGGCACGCACTGGCTGCCATGTTTCCGTCAGTCTGCCCCAGGGCAACTGTGGCTACATATGTAGCTTACCATCACCAAGTATGAATGAAGAGTGGGTGAAAAATGGATCCAATGTAAGCACCGAGTGCCCAGCAGTAAAGCACAATATAAATCTAATCCAGTATTACAGTATTATATCTTTGCAGTGGGAGGAAACCACGAGGGGAGAATCTGCATTGGAAAAACATGCAAACTACAGAGAAAGGGGCTTGAATCTAGCTTGGAGCCTCACTTTAGTACACCAGACATTTACAGAGACATCAACCATTGATTTGGAAACTTAACTAAATTCAAATTTTTGCTCATTTTAAATAACATAAGATGAATGGCATTTCTTTCTTAGATTCAACACTGGAATTAGTTATGACACTGGATGGTTTTAATTCATGAGCCTGTGAAGTGAAAACAAATAACAGGAAGTGGGGGACGTGTATAAACCATTAAGTTAATGCATGTAAACAACCTTCAGGGCACAATTACTCTTTGTTCTGCTCTTTCTAATTTAGAAATGAAGGCTTATGGAGAAACTCTAGACTTTACAAAACAAAGAAGGGGAGCCAAGCAAGAACACTGCAGTGTGAAAGCGCTGGAAAGTGGCATCCATACACAATTAGCACACAATTGTGCTAACTAGAGCTAGCGATTATTTTAATAGTCGATTAATCTACCCCTATAATTGATCGATTAATCGTATAAGCTCTTTCTATGTTTTTAAAAGATGTGACTGAGATGCAATGGAGTAAAAATGAGTCCAAATTGGCACCAAAGACTGTGGTTGACACGCGCCGAGTAGGTGCGTTACTGCCACCCACTGGTAGGGAGTGTCCGGAAATAGTTTACAGACCGAGAGCAAGTTATACAGACCGGAAGCAATGCATGAAGCAGGACTTTAAAAAGTTAAAGCATCGATTACTAAAGTATTAATCATTTTTTCTAACTGAATAATTCGATTAATTGTTTCCCTAGTGCTAACACAATTAGCATCCATATGTCCGCCTATTACAATGCAGGGAAGTGGAAGAGTTGGAGCCTTAATATTAAAATCAAAATCAAATTACATGTTTACAACCCAGAGCTGGAGAGAAAAACAAACCAAACAACTTTTATTCATTTTGCTTTTATCTGCTGTTAATGTATTCTATCTTCTTATAAACCTATGATTGAAAATTCCACAAATATTGACTGCAGATATCTGATTTTCCCATGATGCACATTGTTAACAAGAAGCCAAATGTGGTTTGCAGTTCACCTTGTCCCTATTTGAGAGGACTGTATTCTCACCCACGGAGGTGACGTCTAAAGGGAGACGTCTGTCGGTGTTTGGCCTGAAAAGGCAGAGTTTTTGACCACAGTGGCGCTAAGTTAAAGCTAGGCTCTGTTTGATTCTCAGTAAACTTATATGCATGATCAAAGGGCAATAAATGTCACTGAACCTGCAAAGAGAAGAAACTGAATGGACAATCGATCATTTAAGGCAGAGCAACGGCGAACAAGCGCGTCGACTTAATTCCAGGTAGAGATGTATATCATTATGATTTTATAATTACCGATACCAATACTGTTACTACTTATAAATACTGATATTTATGTATACTTAGACACTTCAACGTAATTTCCAGAAAACAAAGACATTAGAAGATGTTAAAAGATTAAACTTTTCTACAAGGAGGATCCGAACAGACGCTTCTTAAAACAGAAGATCAGAGAAAAACAAACATTCATAAACAGAACAGTGTGGTGGAGTCACCTCTCCTGCAGCATTTGGCCTGAACAGTTTTTGTAAAGAAAAAGCAACATATTTACTTTCTCAGGCTGCAGCTGAGACCTCTGTAAAGATACACTGATCCGATCCGATATCGGTTCCAATACTGACTAATTAGCTGGATGTGGTGAGGGCGAATCCAGTCATTTCTTTTTTAATAATATCATATACAGCAATCCATTTATAGCGATCTAGTCACTTCAATTCTACGTTTGTAACCCGATTATGACATCACCCAGATCAGGGGGGTATTATTTTTTTTTTTTGGTCCTAATGTACACTGTTATTTGTTAATAAATAATAAGTACATTTATATCTGTGTTAATTTATTTTTTTGGTTTTTTTTTTTTAACAAATGTGTAAATGCCTGACAGCCTTCACTCACATGGCAAGGTATACAGTTCATTCATTCAACATATCTGATCGATATCAGGTATCAGCCGATACACTCAGCCCAGGTATCGTATCGAATTGGAGCAGAAAAAAAAATGTATTGTGCATCTCTACCTCTCTGGACAGACAGAGCGTGTTTCCAGAAGTCCAGAACGCTTGTTCAGACTGCATTGAAGAGGCTGGATGCAAAGGTAGGTGGAGGACAGCTACTCCTCCACCGTGATTACGCAACGGTGCCATTATTACGCGACGGGTAAGTAGAGGTTCAAAAAGTATCGCTAACAGTATTGTTTGTCCAGAAACTCTGGTACCGTTAAGATTAGTAATTATACCAGTACTCTGTATACATCCCTGATTCTGGGTCAAGCATTCTCAGTAGCTTAGAGGGCTTTGCTCCTGATAATGACTTTATAACTTTACATATACACAAAGAAAAAAAAATAGTCATGAAAAGGAAAATTACATTGAAACTAATCAGAAAATGGATTTAGAGTTTAAGTTACAGCATCCTGAATTCAAGAAAGATTCATCACAGCCTCTGCTTCCTGTATTGATGTTTTTAGCGTTTGTTGACCAAAGAAGCACCAAACCCAAACAAAAACTTGCCGAGTCCAGTCAGACTTCAGTGGATGTAGTCTGAGCTGGCTTTCATCATTCATTAAAAGGTGTAAAAACAGTAACTATGCATCAAGTGATCAAAATAAGTTACTGAAGTCACAGCTTCAGTTTTCCTGCACCAACTCTACTGTATCCAAATAAAGCTTTTAGCAGATAAATTCTTTATAATTCAGAGTCAACTGGAATTATTTGACATCACTTAAAAGGTGAACTTACGTGCTGTTGGGGTCATTAGTTGCAGTTATGGTTTTAACTTCATCCACAGCAGAGTTGAAGTCCTTGATATTCTTTGAAGAGTACAGACCAGATGGGCTGTTGTACTGATTGGTCACAATCTTAGAGCCAGAGGCATTAAAAGGCAGGGCGCTCCTGTTGTGTGTCGAGCCGATGGGTTTGACTTCCTGAAAAAAAAAAAAAAAAAAAAAAGACTGCCTGTTAAAGGTTTTTGTACATAACCAGAGCTTTATGATGTCAAGTGCAACAAAAGTCTGACATTTGTAAAATTAAAACTCATACAACAAACATGTAACAGTTTTCAAACTTTATGCAGCAGATGTTTTCTCATTAAAAATGCTTTTAGTTTGATAAAAGGTTGCACATAATTTATCACAGTTTGGATTCTTACATAATTACACCAGTTAAGAGACTTTAAATACCAACATGTAATAACACTGGCATACCATCAAAGCGGGCACACAAATACCACCAAATCAAGCTCATGCTTCACTGTGGGAACACGGAAATGCCTCCAAATATAGCTCATGCTTCAAGCTTTTTGACATGTAAATTGCAGAATATCGCAGAGTCCCTGCAGCCACGTATACTTTAAGAAAGAAACCGTAACAGAAGCCTCAAAAGCACAAGTGAAAGTCTCAGTGAACAAAAATGAAGGAAACGCACCAAAGTGACGGATTTCAGACTAACGCTTGAAATGTGTTCTTACGTGTGTGAGAAAAATGCACGACATTTGTGACCTGTGATACATAAAACACACACACTGGGCCTGGGACACCGTTTCCTACATGAATTCACACTTTGGCCTCAACTTTCCAGTCAGCGGGCAGGAACTGAGGCTTGCGTCAGAGCTTGGCTGATAAACTACTGTCTCCTAGGAAACCTCCTGTTGGGAAGCAAACAATGACTTCATTGCTGGCAGTAATGAAAAAAAAAAAAGAAGAAAAAAATCCCAGAAGCCTTTGCAAGCACAGTTAGAACCAATTATTTAGGCTTCAAGAAACTATATAGCGACCTGTACATGAGATTTCCGGATACTCCTCTAAATGATAGAGTTAGAGGAGCAATTTTAAAAGCTGAAGCCTCGATTCAGCTTTGATCTTGACACGCACCCGTGGCTCTGATGCAAGATTCATCTTGTACGGATGAGTCTTCCCTTCCTCTGATGAAAGCGGCGACCACAACTTCGCTTCTGACCTGAGAAGCAGAGGAGGCGGGGGGAAAGGATTAAAAGATGCAATATGATCTTAAAATATAACATAGCTGAATTTTCCTCTTTTTTAAATCTGGTTTTTGCTACTTTAATCTTTAACTTTTGCACATGACCAGGATATTATGGCTCTCTGAATGCACAAAGCACTCAGGGATCCAATTTTATGCTCGATTTCCTCTGTAGTTCAACCCTCCTACATAAGGTCCATCTTCTTCTACTAAGAATTTGTGATGTAATGCAGTAAAATGACAAAATTGCAACACAGCTCATTGTACACACACTTCTCAGAAAAAACAAAAGATAGATCCACCCTTTACAAAGGCTGAGCAAACATAACATCACTCGCCGAACACCTGGATTATGCCTGAGCCATCTCATATTACTCACAGTTTTTCAGGCCCGTGGCTATGCCGTTCGGACTGACACATGTTAATACAGCTTACCTGTCTATGGAAAGCACCATTTCCTCAACACACCCCTTGATCTTGTTCTGCGCCTCCAAGTGAGTCATGTTTTCTGTTGGCTCTCCATCAATGGCCAAGATTATATCCCCCATGCACAGGTTGGCTTGGGCCGCCTTACTGCCAGGGTTGACCTAAGACACAGATTAATAAATAAAATATAAAACACAGACAAAAAGCAACTTTTGAGCCTGTAAGTAAGCTGGGATCTCAACGTGTTTGATACTGTACTCCAGCTCCAACTCTGACCTCTAACAAGTATTCAACACACACTTGCCTGTTTACAGTAAACAGAGACAAAGCCACTTGTGGGGGGGAGTTTTCAGTCTGCGGCCTAGAGAGCTGATCATCTATCAAGATAAAGAGCTGAAGCAGAGAAAAAGGGTCCAGGAATTTCTAAGCACTTTTCCATGGGTGGAGTGGACAAGCAGCAGCAACAACGTTTACAACAGGAACAGCAGCCTCCACTCAGGCAAAGTACACAGTAGCTTGTCATATACAACTACTATACTATCAGTAGGTGTGCAACCCTTTGTGATTCTTTGTAAAGGCTTTGCATTTGTTGTGCAGCACGTAAAAGGGCCACACGTAAAAACTCTTAAACACAATAAGGAAAAGTTGAGTTATTCTACATGAGATGTTATCAAGGGGAGACATTAAAGGAATGTAAGGGAGACAAGTTTATAGCCATTTAAGAGCTATTTTATAAATGGTAAATTCCCATTTAAGAAATCTAAACACTAGCCTGGTTCTATGGTTAATTTTGTCTGGTTACATAGCTAATTAATTTTGTTAACCACTTTACGACGACAGGAAACCGCAGCCTATTATACACTTAACTGTAACAAATTGATAGCACTAAATAACTTCTCATGTAAATGACCTCCATTAGGGCAACCTTAATAATTATCAGTTTTCTCAAACTGAATTATTAAAACTGAAATTCATTTATTAACTACTTAAATATTCACTACTTTGAGTACGTGCAATAATTTTAAAAATGCGGTAACTCAACATACTAAAGTAGCTAACACTAGCTCGACTGCTGGTATTATTTGAGCCGACCGTTAACCGAAACTAGCGAGTCTCGACTTTGAATAAAGTTTGAAAGTAACAATGACGTGACATAGCACGAGCCCAGGTGAAGGTAACCTGGAGTGCAATGCAGCGACGTGTACAGCTAACTTACCCGGGAAATAGCCAGCGGCTGCTCGAAGTCCTTTCCCCCAACCAGCCGGAATCCCCAGGGGCCGGGCCCCTGCATCACCACCCGGACAGGCATAACGGGAATGTTCTCTACACCGGTGACCGTAAGTAAACTGCGGTAAAAGTTCCTCTTCACACTTTCAGTTCAGTTCCTACCGCATATGACATGAACCGACTGCAGCTCGCAGCATTACAGCGAGGGGTGGGCCCTCAGGTTAGAGTTGGACGAATCGATTTTGAAGTTTCCTCGCTGATAACTGAAGGACCACAGATCGTGTATGAAAAAGATGGATAACTACAAGATTTCAATGGCGCCAAGTGCGCACAGCGTGCTGAGCTTCTGGTCATGTGACACCAAACGTCTCGCTCATTGGCTCCTGACGCTTCCAGATATTTGCATTAAAGACAGTCTATCAACTAACGACTACAAATCAAAGACACTACATCAGTTAATTATTATTCTGATAACGGACTGATTCTTTCTTTCTTTCTTTCTTTCTTTCTTTCTTTCTTTCTTTTTCTTTCTTTCTTTCTTTCTTTCTTTTTTTGTCACTCACTCTGTTTAATAGTATCTTTAATATTTTTTGTGGAAAAGAGACCCTGACTTTGTCTTCCTTATCATCAACCTTCATTTAAGACAAAAAAGTTCATATAACTAAACAAGGTAAAAACAAACAAACAAAAACTATTAAAATATAACAAAACAAAGTTATTTCTTTTACACATTCACAGTATTTCCAGTGTCATTCCTTCAAGATTAAATTAAAACATTATTGTGTCTCTTTTACTTTGTTTTTATTAGAATTATCTGTATGTATACAGAATGGAATAGTACTTCTTCACACTCTCAATCCAAACAATGAAAAGGCCAAATATAATAATCATTAAAAAAAAATTCTGGATGCCGATAACATAAAAAGTATAAAAAATAAAAAAAATAAAAAATAAAAAAAAAATAAAAAAAAGAAGAAGAAGGAAAAAATTACCAAAAAAAGGAGTAAGGGAAGAAAATTAAGTAAATAATGGGGATACAAGCAGTCAAAACCTAAAGCTCCACAATATTTAAGAGAAGAGGAAAAAAGTCACAAAAACCCCACAAAAATTCAAACACTAGCATTTTATTTACATTTTCTTTTTCAGTCAGTTACAGACAGTCACTGCAACTAACAAAAAGTAAAGCGATCGCTCTAAAATATCTTTTGCTTCTGTCTTTTTTAAACTTAAAGTTTAATTGTGAATATGCATCAAAATATTAGGAAAACGCAAAAAAAGAGAGAAAAAAAGCCTGAAGTATGATACTTTTCGGCCACATTTATTTTGAGGTGATTAAACATTTTCAGAGAGCGAAGCAGAGAGGACCCTCTTCACTTTTCGCCCATCTCTTCCGAGCTCCGCTGTTTGTTTTAGGGATGTCTGCGTGCCTTTACGTCACCGTGTTATGTGCAAGCTTACCATTTATGGTAGAGTTAAATCCCAGGATGTGGAATGTGCCGCTCCCAAAACCTGAATTCCTGGCAGGAGCTTTCTGGTGAAAGTAGAGACAGAGACAGAGAGAGAGAGAGAGATCTGGCCACACTCAATGAAACACGCCCATTCTTGTGGGATTTACATCCTTCCTTTCAAACCCTTGTATTAATAAACAGCCCCTCCAGTGTATGGGATGAGCTCTAGTGGAAAGTGAAAGTGGCACTGCTTATGAGGTCTCTGCAAAAGCACAGCTGTCAACATCATCACCTCAATGGTGCTTAACCCATCTAGATGAACAGGTTGTCCCTTCACACTTTTCCCAGTAGCTTAAATAACAAAGAAAGTTCACTTTCACCCATTCAGTAACCAAAAGCCTCACCTTTGACTCAGACAGTGAGCCTCTACAAACTAAGTTTTATTAGCTATTTGCTTGGATAAACCTTGTTATAATCAAAGTTAATTAATTAAAAATAACTAATGTGACCTTCTGTAAAAGAAAACAAAAGCAGAGTCTCATGAAATCAAAACAAGCAACACAAAAGGGCTTTAAATTGTTTATTAAATATTGCATAATAGTCACATCAGTGTATAGTATTTTTATTTTAATATTGTCAATGTAACAGCACTGCAAATAGAAGCAAACAAACCAAACCTGTTGCAGGTTGTGCGTATCATCAAACTAGTCCATTCTTCTGATTATTAATCATTATGAAGCACTGTGACACACTCTTAGGTACTTGTACAGGAAAAGACAAGTTCTTAGTAAATGTTCTCCCCACAGGGAGACTAGGACTAATTGGGAAACCATGGTTACGTTAAATAATGTCATGAATACATTTCAGATACCCCCAGAAAAAAAGAGAAGACAATGAGGCACAATTTTGAATCTAACATAAGGCATTATGATTCTCACAAATGGCAGCGTAATCTTCATATGTATCAAACTTTCTGTGCTGAGTAACGCTCCACGCTGTGCTTTGCCAAAAAAAAAAAAAAAAAAAAAAAAAATCCTTCAGGCGAATAAACCACTGCAAGTGACAGAGAGCCCAGTCTGACGCTCCAATCACTCGCAGCCTATTTTCTATTTTACATATTTACAGTCCTTCATGTGTCGTTCTTCCATGATGAAACAAAGACATTATTTTTTACATATTAGTGTACACTGCCTGCAAGACATTGATATATTCATACATTCGCACATCCCTTGATGTTTTATGGAGCACAATAAACCACAGAAACAATCTATGTTGCGTGCTGTTGTTGGACAAAGTGAGTTACTGATTATTTGCTCGCCATTTAATGCTTTAGACATCCATCTCCTTTTTATTCTGTCATGGAAGATAAAATGATCAACACATTCATGAGGAGCTGGAGTTACAGAGGAACAAACATGTTTAGCCAGAGCTGGAGGTTTCTGTGATTAAACAAAATACATGAACTCTGTATCAGTGCTCTGCAGCCGAACCCTGCAGAGAAAACACGTCCTCTGCTGACGTTGGCAAAATAGTCAGAGGTGATTTCAACAAGATGGAAAATCCTGATTAAACAGCAGAGGATGAAACACAGATTGTACATAATTTGAATGAAAGTACTGCATGAATTGTTAGACTTCATATATGACTTGTCTTCATCAGGTTAAAGGGACACTGTGTAACTTTTGGTCACAATGGCCACTAAACCTGTAACTTCCCACAGGCTGCACAATTGTCACAAAATTAAACAGTCTCTATGCGTGTTTTGGAATTATGTTTGCAGACCACTTTGAAAAGCTGATTTGAAGTCATCAAGGGATAAAAGTCCATGATCCACTGAGAGATGGATCCACTGCCGCAAAGTTACAATTAGGGGTGGGCGATATACCGGTATGATATCACAATATGATATTTACATGGCAGACATATGATATGTCTCTGAAATCATATGAAATCATAAATGGCCAGACAACTATCTTAAATTATTTCGACTTAACAAATATTTCTAACCAGTGTTTTGTCAATTCCATCATTGACGTAAATGGACGTAGCATTCGGTCACATCTGAATAGGGGAAAGTGAAGCCAGTTGGGCGTTTCTCACTGTCGCCATCTGGCCGTGTCGCGTGTGTCACACCCGGAAAATACTAAAATGGGGCGAAGCGCGGCCTCGGGGCAAATGATTGACAGCTGACGTACTCTGGGCTAAAAGCTAACCGAGCTAACTCAAAACTAACAAGAGCTAACGAAGGAGCTAAAAACCACCATTTTGCTACACTGCTGCAGACTGAGACCTTACCGAGTGCAAACAAGGAGGTAAGTACTAGCCGGGCTGGCGCATGTCAATTAAAAGGATATGCCCCTGATTATATGTCATTTCAAGATTAGATAACATCTGAATTATAAAAAAAATCACCCCCCTCACAGTTGACATGAAGTTAAACTTGACCTATTAAACCTAAAAGGATTTTTTGAACCAGGCTGTGAACATGTTTATTTCTGCTGTAAAGTTTTTAACATGGAAATCTATAGGGATTTGCTTTGTTTTGGAGCTAGCCCCTAGCGGATCAAGAAAGAACTACAATTTTTGGACAACCCCCTTGCCCCTTGGTTTCAATACTAAAAAACAGGTGTTTGATATGAAATGAAACATTCAGACAAATTAGGGTAAAAGTACCGGTATGTATCGTATATCGTCATCCATAACAAATATATCGTAATATGATATCTGGTCCATATCGCCCATCCCCTTGTTACAATATCTGGTTTTTGAGGAGGGCAGCCCCCTTGGAGCACTGACATACATCAATTGCAGTATACTGACCCCCAGAAATCATCTAACTGACATTAAGCCAATGTTTGGGTCAAAAGTTGCACAGTATCCCTTTAACAAAGATCATTACTTCAGAACTCATCAGTGAAAAAATGAGTCACATGCTTCTTAATCTAATGAGTTACTCTCTTATAGTTCAGTATCACATTATGCTTCAAAGACTTTGTGTGATCAGGCTACAAGCTACACCATAAGGCAGACCCACTGATCATCTACTTGATTAAACTCGTATTACCTGGGACTTTTTGATGTTTGCACTCTCTTTGCACAGAGAGCTCGCTATCCGCCAACCTGAGACCAACTACTGTAAACTTACTAAAAAATACTTGTTTAGAAGTTGCCCCACAAACTACATCTGTGTGCTGCTCTGAGCAGGTCATAACAAGCACTACATGACAGCTCTGCTCATGACTAATGAGCACAGAGCAGAAACTGATGACAACAAGGAATTTTATGAAGGAAAGAAAAAGCAGAGAAATAATAGCTATCATCTTTTGTGGGTGTGTATCTGTGCCAGACGATCTACTCTTACATGTGGTATCTGTTATAAGGTATGCTGGTACAGGAGATGTGGGAGCTTTTGTACTCGCAGGAAGACGCCTCTGATGCTTTGAAGCGAAATTCAAAGTAGCTTAATAAGCGGTGTAAACTCACGTCTGGTTGCTTTAAGCTAAAGGTGCAAATACTGAGGAGGCTGAGATGGGGTTTCATGCTCCTGTTTGATAAGTCTGTCTCTCACTGGTTTTACAGTGCATGCTGTACTAATGCTAACCTTACACTTGCAGTCATTACATATGAAAATACATGGCCTTATTCATAGGGCCTCATAAAGTTTTCTGTAGGCATTTACATGTATATGTACAATCTTGTCAGTTAGGGCATGTTTAAAATCTAAATATGCATCTAAAATCTGTTTAATCATATTCCAAGAAACCTTGTTGGCTTTCATTTGGTCATCCTGGATTAATCTGCTTTGTCTTGTTAGGTGGGATCTCCCTAAATGACCAAACAGGAAGTTAAGTGCTACCACGCCTGTCTTATGGTTACGCTGAAGTCGGGTGTTTATCACCAACTACCTTAACACAGTTTACATACAATTCAAGAAAACGGGTATAAAAGGAAAAATACTTTGTTTCTAAAAGGAAAAAGATGTGCACCAACACTGTTTTGCTTCACTTATGCAAGATAAAATGCAGTCCATGTGTTCTGAGAATGAGAAGTTAAAGGTACAGTATGTAAGAATTACTGACATCTAGTGGTAAAGATGGGTATTTGAAAGAAAAAATGTTTTCTTTCAAAAGACTTCATATTCCAAGCACTGAATGTATGGTGGCCGTTAGTAGCCGAAATTCTCCAGGACATAAAGATGTTTTTATCTACCAGTGGATCCAGTGGTCTTGCGTTCTATGAGTGACTATTTTTATGTCTTTTAAGGCTAACTCCCATTAAACAAAGCTGGTACAGCAGTTTTAAAGTTCAGAGGTTTCTCACTTTACACACATTATTTTGTCCACTCAGGGACACCGTAGTAAAAATGGTGGACCAAATATGTCAGCCTCCATGTATGTGCAAGTAGATATAAATGACTCATTCTAAGAAAATAAACACATAACAGCTATTCCAGTGCAATAATTGCACCTCAATTGAAACACAGTTTTAAATTAGGGATGCATGATATAATCGGCCCCCTATTGGTATCGGCCAATATCGACCTTAAAACTGAGTATCGGCCACCCGACGATATTTAACCAGCATTTAACTGATCAGCCTGTTGTTTCTAAAGTCTAAAAAAAACAAAACAACAACTTCTTCCTTTTTGAAAACTTCTTTTTTACAGACTTTAAACTTCTAAAGACTAGGGGTGGGAAAAATATTGATACACTGAAATATTGCAATGTTTTCATATGCTAACATCATATTGACATTTAAAAATGCAGTATCGATCTATTTTACTAATGAAATCTCGCGATATTTCAATGTTCTGTTACGAAATTTTGCAAGAATTTGCAAAGTATCGTGAGATTTTGTAAGAGAACAATGAAATCTCGCGAGATTTTGTGAGTAAAACAGATTGACACCGCCTTTTTAAATATTGATTTGATATTAGCATATGAAAATATCGTGATATTTCGGTATATCGATATTTTTCCCACCCCTATTTTTCAAAGTGTTGGAAATGGATAAGAAAACTGCTATTTGCAATGACTGCTTATTTTTTCAGCTTTAATATTGGTATTGATATCAGTTATCAGCCACATGAGTTTTAAAATATCGGCATATCGGATATCGGCCAAAATTCCAATATTGTGCATCCTATTTTAATTATATATCACATTTTTCTACCATTGACCTTTGATTTTTTACATACTGCACCTTTAAGAGCACAAACCAACATTTTTATGTATTGTACTGTATGTGAGATACACTGTGTGAATAACTGCAGAACAAACTTTGGATAGAAAATGAAGGCAATACTGAAGCGGTATCTAGAACATCTGGATCACACTGAAGCATGAAGCTGTGATGTTCATCAAAAGCAGGCAACGCTGAGTTCATGACTTTAAAAAAAATCAAAAGAAAGCAAAGCAGCTATGTCAGACTGCTTTCTGAAGAGGCTTTTTTTTTTTTTTTACATAAGGCTGAAAATATTTAAACTCCACAGGGACTATAAGCAGTCTTTTTATATCTAAAGTGAGGGAGATGATCTGTTTGACAGATTCAAAGATTAAAGATTTAATTTTAGGACTAAAATCATAAGTGATTTTTTTCTTTTATTTCTAAATGCATTAGCCGCATGGTTTGTGTCACACTTTACCATTCGTGGTTCACACCTCTGGTCCTGAAAGGTAGTTCATGACAAACAGATCCAACTCCACATCACATTAAATTACATTCCACTCTTGCAAAGTTCACTTCAGGTAAAATATCCACTCTTTGATCCTTACACTGCTCTGCTGCCTGCCTCTAGCTTGAGGTGCTACGTAAACACTCGTGCACTGTTGAATTACATGGACAAACCAGAAGCTATTATTTGTGCAACACAAGCTAATTTATGGGATGTTGTCAGAGTAATTCCACGTGTGAAGATGGACGAATTCTGTCAAAAAAAGTGAGTAATATGTGATCACGATGCACACCGTGCTGAGGTTTGAGCAGTGAGCTGTCCTCATCTTCGCCTCGTGCAGTTTGACATACCCCAGGCTGAACTGATCACTTTCCCAGACAAGTTATAATCGCCTGGCTAAATGACTATTCTAACCAACAGCCATGCGCAGTAGTAATGACTTCCCAAGCTTGACAGGCAACCATGTGTTACAGCCGGATTAGATATTTTTACAGTTTTACTTCTTTCACGTAATTCCCAGGGAAAGTCCCAAACTGCTTTGTCCTCTTTGATGTACCTGTAGGGGGAAAAAGAAAGACAAATATTAAAAAAATAAAGAAAAAGTATAATGATTCTGTTGAAGTCTTTAGGCTAACGTGACCTCAATTTTAGACAAAAATAGCTGACAAGGCTTGTGCACGCATGCTGCCCTCAATACTTTGCTGTCATTCTTTAGAAACCCTATATGGAGGGATGTGACACAGTGACGATGGTTCTAATTCTCCAGGAGTCCTTAGCATGCACATTGCATGCATGCAGACCTTTGCTGTCATTCTACAGAAACCCTATATGGATTAATGTGACACAGAGAGTGTGAAGGAATCTCTGAGGAGTCTATCCACCATACCGACAAACCAGCCGTCGTCACACTTCTCCATGACGCTGACGAGATCTCCCTCCTGGAGCTCCAGCTCGTCATCGTTTTGCGGCACATAACTGTATAAAGCTTGGAAACTGGAGCAGCACATGAGGAGAATCAGTAAATGTGCAAAGCAAAGAGGAAAACAAGTGTGAGTTGGGTAATAATTAAAGGGGTGGGTTTGCATAAAATATAAAAATGAAAAAAAAAAAAAATCAACACAAAACTAAAACAGATCTCACTCACATTCCACAGCTGAGACGGCTTGGCTCCGGGCTGCTGCTGTGGGACTGGGGTTGCTGGGAAATGATGAGAGATTGTTTACTGGGGTGGGGGTGCAGTCTATGGACAGAGTCATTATGGTGGTGGGACAGCGTGCTGCAGTACCTCACCGAGGTCTCAGCTATATTCAAGATCTCATTACACACTGCCTCCTAGTAGTAGTAGTAGGACAGACAGTGGGCCCACCAAGAGTCCCAGATGAGGCCAAGATGATGTTGGGGGGTGAGGTGAGGGGTTAAAGAAAGGAGGGGGGGGGGGCAAGACAAAAAGGTAGGTCCAATAAGTAGCAAGGCAGAAAAGGAAGTGGTCCATTAAAAACCAGGAGAAAAAGTAGAGATGTTGGTGGAGCCCAGGAGAAGAGGCATGAAAAGGCAGGATACCAGAGAGGGAGCATGTAGACAGGAAATATGAAATATTAGTTCACTTTTACAAGATATTAGTCACTATGAACATGCAATATTTTAAAGGGAAGTTCAGGTACAGCTATGACATTTCAGGTAATTTCACTTTCTTGCTTAGCTCACATACAGACAACTGATATCACATTCATATTTGCATGTTTAATATGGAGCAGAAGCTCTTTAACCTGGAGAAAAACCACTACAAAATGCTATTTCTAAACTATTTTAATGGAAAAAGTCAATAGACGAGAGGTAAAAACTGACAAACTCTGAATGATGAGTCTTATTAAGCATAAATATGAAAATAAGAGCTTTGTTTCACAGCCTCCTTCACGGGTGTGAAGGCTGGATAAGAAAATCACAAAGGTCTTTGTTAATATGAAGTTCATGATGTAGGAAAGTTTTTAAATGGATAACTCTACAAGCCAGCATTGGCTTTGACTGGCAAATAATATTTCAAGGCCAAGAATTGGTAGTATTTAAATTTTTTTGTTAGCATTGACATCATCATTAGTTTGTTTCATCACAGCACAATAAAATGACTGGTCTATGTCTGAGGTGAATTTTACTCTGGCTAGCGGTTAGCCTAATTTTTTGCTACGGTAGGCTAAGCTAAATAAATGGAGGCTGATAGTGCGTTCAATTTAACTCAGAGGCCTCATTTAAACAATCATTCATAGGACACGATTAGTATGGCGATGTAGTTTAATTTTTATCCTCGCTGAAGTTTAAAAAAAAAGAAAAAAAAAAAAGAATGGTTGATTAAAAACTTGTAGATCAAAACGGAGGGAATCTCAGGTCAGAACAGAGCAAAACTCTGTTTACTTTAACCGCCGTTTTCAGCTGTCAGAGGAAGAGATTTAACTGGCTAACCACATTAGCCACTGCTGTTATTGTCAGCAGTGAAACTTACGAATGTTAGATAATTTAATGTTTTAAACATGTCAATACTTTACAGACTTGCTCTACAGATAGAAGTTGCAAAAGACTACATTTAACATGGATTTTTACAGTATACACAAGAACATTTGGATAAATATGAATGTTTATTACTGGGTTCAATAAGTGTTGATACCATCTTTAGTGGGAGAATTCGGACCTGGTGAGTCTACCCCAAGTTTCTGAGTAAGAAATCTGAATTTCATGGGCGTTTGAGTTGTATTTCCAACTGGGAACTTAGAAAGTCGGACTTCTGAGTTCAAATTCAATGCACCATGAGTAACCAAAGCAAAGCTAACCTATGCTAAGCTATGCAAGCAGCTGTACAGACTCCAAAAAATCTTGGAGTAATATCGGTTTTTTTAACTGCCACAAAACATTAAGAGGAAGAAGAGGAGGAAGAAGTGACATTAACCATCTCACTAAATTTCATTAAGCAAGAAAGCAAATTCAGATTTTCCCCAAATGTCAATTGACTGCACTCATTTCACATCTAACACGTTAGCATGAGATAAACTTAAAGGGAGTTAAAAATGATGTGAGTTAAATGGATCTTGGAGCATGATAAGTTTAATATGTCAAACAAGCAATGAAGTCATTTTTACAACACGTAACATTTAAATTCTTTTGTACACAGCAAGTCTCTCCCATCTTACCGCAAATGAGTTGACATTGTTGTTATCCTGGATGTCAAAAAGCATCACAGGGCTTCTGGAGCTCCGTCCATGATGGTCAGCCTCGTTCTTCACAAACTGCAACACAAAAATCAGAACCGACAGTTTAAAATGGATGTTTTCAGCTTTAAATGTTGCCATTCTATAGAACCATTTAGGTTGCGTTACCCTGTACGAGGAAATTTCAACCCCACAGCAGCTCTTGTAACTTAGGTGAGCATGTGAAACCTATTAATACTCACTAATAAATATGTCACCGTCTTAAATAAACTGCCAGCCTTTGATGGCGTCTAAGCTATCACACCTTTGTGTAGAACAACATCATCATGCAACCATATGCTGAACACTATAAAGACGAAGCAACTTGAGATCTCTGATCAATTCTAAAAATGTGAGAATAATACCACTGGTAATACTTTTTGTGAAGGCGTATGCTTAAGACTTGCACAGCGTCATCATAGCCATGACATTACACCTGCCATAAACACGGGAGAATATTTGTGAATGTTTACGACTGTTGTCGTTTGGTCTGTTACATAACTTCACATGTAAAGTTGATATATTTTACATGTTTTTTTAATGACAACTTGACATTAAACATGACATGATGACCCGTTTCGTTGACTGTAGCAGACCTGGTACAGATAATAGTAAGTATTATGTGTTGGTATTTCATTTTACTATGCTGTCATTCATGTGTTGTTTTACTCCGATTTTGTTCCTTGACCTATAGCTGTGTCATTAAAACTTTTTTTTTTCATGTAACCCCAACCCCTAACCCTTGTTTCATGTCAGCTTCTCAGAAAAAGACACCGGCCTGCCATGCTGTCTTGGTCAATCAAGTTGTCAAAACAACGATATTTCAAATAATGTCATCTCATCTTGGCTTTAAAATGATACAAGCAACCAAATGACCCTAAATGACAGCAGTCATAAATAGTCATGCAGACTCCTTCAAGTTCATGACAGGTGTCATGTCATGGTTTTGATGGTGTCTTATCAATCTTTTGCACACCCTGTCAAAGTGTTACCATATCTCCTCATATCCTTCACAACGAGGAAATCTGAACTCACTACATGAACACACAAACACTGTAAAACCGTTGCGTGTTAGTCGTGAACACAACATGCAGACTTGCAGCTGTGGGAATTGAGACCAGTTTAATCTGATTTTCCAGTCCTTGGAACTAAAACCAAATTCAGGAGTTAGTTGCACACATGAATCCACTTCAGTGCTTCAAAACGACTCCAGAGTATCACACAGTGACCAAAAGTTCAAGTTCCAGAGTGAGGCTGAGATGCAACACTACACACCATGCAGAAGATACCTCTGCAGGGCTATTCTGCCTGCTGCCCAGAGCTGCTCGGCCCCTGTCCCCCTCAGCGCCTTCCCCCTCTGTTAGCTCCTTCTCCCCCCTCAGCCAGCCCTCCAGCACCGGCCCGCTACTAGGGCTCACACTGCGTGACAGATGTGGGAAAGGAGGGGAAAGGAGGAAGTCCTCCCCCTGAGGTGGGGTGAACGTGAGGAAAGGAGTGGTTGAGTTGGGTCTAGGAGGGTAAGGAGGTGGCAGAGGGGAGGCAGATGGTGAAGCCATGGGGGAGATGTAGTAGGGGCTGCCGGTGATGGGAGGCACGGGGCTGGCAGAGAACGGCGGGGGCAGGTACTCGCCGCAACGATAGGATACGGTGGGCAGCGGCGGCAGGGGAGGGGTGGGCGCGGCGGGAGGACTTCCACCTCCCACCGTTAGGGAGATCCACTCAGAGGAGACGGCGTGGACCTCAGGGGACACAGAGCGGCGGGGGGAGCGAGGGAGAGGCAGGGGGGAGGTGGTCAGACGATTACGATACAGCTTTTAGCGTAACATGATGATGGAGGCAGAGAGAGGAAGAGGAGATAAAAGAAAGGAAATATGAGACAAATTCCCCAAACAAAACAACTTTTATCAGGTAAACATGGAAGGGATTAAATGCAGGAAGTTCTGACTCATCAATGATCATAGATACAGTCGTCCTCAAAATTATTCATACCGTCCAATAAAAGAAAAGACTAAACTCACAATTGTAATTCAAATAACAAGAAACTAATATTAAATAAAAATTTACATAATTATAATTCAGTGAAATAAGTTATTGCTTTTGAATTGTGGTGAGAATAAATAATTAAAAAAAAATAAATAAACAAAACTGTCCCAGACACATTAGAGCACCTTTCTCATGACCAGTGGAGCAAAATACCTGTGAACAGGTGTAGAAGTCTTTTTAAACATTAGAGAAAACAGCTGATTGCTGTGATTGCCTCAAAGTGTTGCTCAATTTTAGCTTCGGAACCTTGATTTATTTTTAGTGTGTTTGTTTTTAATATTTCTTTCGAACCACAATTCAAAATCAGTGTCATGATTTTCATACAATTTTTGTTTTTTATTACTTTTCTCAATTTCAACTTATTTCACTAAAAGCAGATTTTTTTTCCGCCTTGAACTGGAGGGTATGAATAATTTTAAGGACCACCGTATACGTTTACATCACTATTTTTCAGAGTTTACCTGAGGCGAAGCATTGGTGCTGCGCTGTGGCGACTGGCTGATCGGCGGGTCAGGGTAGTCCACGCCATTTTTAACACGGGGCCGTTTGTGCACTTCTACATAGGTGACTGGGAAGATGCCTTGCCGGTTGGTGCCTGCGATCTTGCCTTCATACCAGTTCTCATCAACTCTGCGAATAAGTGTGATTCTCTCTCCCTGCACCAACACAAGACGGATTCAGAAAGAGAAAATCAGGATTGAGGTCCACTTTATGTTCACTTTAAAATGTCTAAAACCAGCTCTGCACCTTTCTGAAGGACATTTCCACCACTGTGTCCCCTGTGAAGTTGAAGCGGGCCACAGCCTCTCCATATTCCAGTACCTGTACTGGGGCACTTTTCTTTGGCTGTGCTTTTTCTGTTGGAGGGAGCAGCTGTGTAATGACATAAAGTAGAAATTATAAATCTGACAGAACAAGAAAATACATGTTGGCTTATAATGATGATAAAAAATGCAGTTAGAGATGACAAAAAATATCTATGAGTCAGAGTGAGAAAATGGGAATTATAATTTAACAGACAGAGAGCAAAGCAGGCAAAAAACAAACCTCAACATAGCTTCTTGGGAAAATACCCACTCTTCCATGATGTTCGCCCTCATACCAGTTTTGATCTACTTGTCGCAGGATATACACGATGTCTCCCTTCTGAAATGGTAATTCCCTAAAAAGATATGTTTTGGAGAGACGAGAGATTGAAAATGAAAGACAATATCAGTGTTACACACTTTGTTAGATACTGGTAATCTCATCTGTAATCAAAACAAGTACCATGAAACACCACTTCAGTTGTTGAAGGTATTTTCTACATCATATCTATTAGGGGTGCACAATAAATATTGGGCCTATAACAGGAAATTATTACATCATTCCAATAAGTCCGATATCATGACGAATTGTCCTGATAACATATTGTTATAAAGATATTGCGATTGGGGAAAGAAAGCTGCTGTTCCACAGGGGAGACCCCAATCTGCTTCAAACCACTCCCCATTTTATTTGAGACACAAGCTACCCCCTACAGTTGCAATTTTTACAATCAGGCATGCAGAAGTTTGAAATACCAGTTTTAAGTAGGGATGCACAATATAATCGACCCCTTATCAGTATCGGCCTGAAAACTGAGTATCAGACAACGGCCACCCCATCAATATTTAACCGGTATTTAACCGATTACTGTTTCTAAAGTCTAAAAAAAAACCCCCAACTTCTTCTTCTTCTTCTTTTTAAAAACTTATCTTTTTACAGACTTTAAACTTCTAAAGACTAAGGGTAGGAAAAATATCGATACACTAAAATATTGCAAAATTTTAATATGCTGATATCATATTACCATTTAAGCATGCTGTATCTATTTTACTAATGAAAACTCGCGATATTTCAACATTCTGTCACGAAATCTTGAGAGAATTTGCAAAAATCTTGCAATATTTTCATATGCTGATATCACACTGACATCTAAAAACACGGTATCAATCTATGTTATTAATGAAATCTTGCGACATTTCATTGTTCTGTTATGAAATCTCATGAGAATTCGCGAAATATTGTGGGATTTTGTAACAGAATGATGAAATCTTCCAAGATTTTGTAAGTAAAATAGATCGATACTGCTTTTTTAAATATTTATTTGATATTGACATATGAAAATATCATATTTCAGTGTATCAATATTTTTTTCCACCCCTATTTTTTCAAAGTGTAGGAACTGGATAACAAAACTGCTATTTGCAATGACTGCTTATTTTTTTCAGCTTTAATACCAGTATCGATATCGGTTATCGGCCACATGAGTTTTAAAATATCGGCATATCAGATATCTGCCAAAATTCCAATTTCCTTTCTTATTTGAGTCACAAGCTACTCCCTACAGTTGGAATTCAAGATCGGACATGCAGAAATTGAAAATCCCAGTTTTAAGCTTGAAAAGTCATTTTAGTTTTGTTAATAGTTTTGATGTCATGATTTGGTATGTATGTGTGTTATCGGTTATCATTTATCTGCCTTTAGGATCTGAAATCTATCGGTTATCTGTATCGTTTTTATGGTGCATCCCTAATAATCACACATTCTGATTATTCCCACTTACTTTAGGGTTTCTGCTCTGAAGTCAAAACGAGCCATGGCTGGAGTTTTCTGTGCAGAAATAAAAACAAATTTGGTTTATTTTCATGTCGACAAGCACAACTGATACCGCACTGCACAGACTAAGCAAAAGGGTAAGATTATTAAACTTTAAAGTGTTTACATCTGCTTGCATTTTGTCCGTTATTCTCTCTCTGGCCTTTGTCATTTCCTGGACTTTGTTGTAAGCTGTAAATCTGTGTTGTCTGAGTTGCCCTTCCAGTGTCCGTGAACATAAATGTTCTAGCAATGGCAGGAATGATGTGCTTGTGACTGACTGGATTACTTCACCTCTGGAGCATGCTCAGTGACAAGCTGCCGTGGGTTGTTTACAATAAGTGTACTGCTAAAGGACCAGATATACCTTGATAAAAACCAGTAGGGTGGCAACTAATACCAGTGACGCTACATCTACGCTGGCGTGTTCTCTGGAAGCGAAGCCGGGGAGTAAGTGGCAGACATATTCAGTGACAAACTCAGCTCCTGTTTTGCATTCTGTCCCTGCTCTCACCCTCTTTGGACTCAGAGGGGAGAGCCATCTGTGTCTGCAGAAAAGCCTGCTGACAAGCGTGGCACTCCTCCCACCTTCGTCCTCAGCCTGACACACAAACTGACAATGCATCTGCCGTCTCTCTTCCTGCCTACAGGAGGATAAGGCACGGCCTGTATTGTACCTCTAGGCCCGATTTCCTTTTCTCTGCGTTATCTGTGATGTTTAGCAGGTCTCCGAAGCGCTCGTTGGTGATGAACTGGTGGTGCGTCGGTACAATGCTCGTGTGTCGCCTCGACGCTGTGTCGGCCTCTTCCTGTTCCCGCTTCAGCCGCCGCTGCTCCTCCAAGATTTTCTGCCAGGAAACCACATTGAACTGTTTGTCCACTCTAGATACACACCTCCTCTACTCTTTATTCATCTACAGTCGTCCTCAAAATTATCCATACCCTCCAAATTAAGAAGGAAAAAAAAAATCTGTGAAATAAGTTGAAATTGACAAAAGTAATAATAGATAAAAATTCCTTTAAAAATCATGACATTGATTTTGAATTGTGGTTTAACAGAAATATAAGAAACAAACACACAAAAAATAAAAGAAGTAAACAAGCATAATTGGGCTCTGTTGCTAAAATGTTGTTGAGCAACATTTTGAGGCAATCATTGCAATCAGGTGTTTTCTCTAACGTTCAAACAGACTTTTACACCTGTTGACAGGGATTTTGGTCCACTGTTCATGGGAAAGGTGCTCTAATGTGTCGAACAAACAAACAGGTTTTTTTTATTTTAATGATTATTTTCAACCACAATTCAAAAGCAACATTTAATGTCACTAAATTATAATTTTGTAAATTTTCATTTATTATTTCTTTCTTAATTTTCTCGTTATTTGAATTGTTTTTGTAATTTTAGCCTTTTCTTTAATTGGAGAGTATGAATAATTTTGAGGACGATTGCATGTGTATTAGATACACTACTCACAAAAAGTTAGGATATTTGGCTTTTTGTTTGACATCAATGAACTGAATTAGACTTAAAACGACTCTTAAAAAAAAACTTTTGTTTCAATGCACATGTACATTGTTCAATGGTTAAATATTTATTACATCATACTGTTCTCCAAAAAGATGACTAACCACAAAAAAATACTAAAGTAGTGTCTAAACCATGAATTGATCTCTTAATGTTCTGGTTTAATAATATCTTGTCTCTAAACAGCCCTCTTCATCATCCTGTTCACATTTAGACGTCATCGAACCAAGACGACACCGAACACATGACCAGTTATTGAGACATTGTCATTTTTATGATGGGGGATTCCCACCATTGTTGTTAGCTTTTCTTTCAATAAATTGTTTGAGATGGAGGAATTACCACATTGTAATTCCAGTTAAATGTCCAACATTCATCATAGAATATCAATAAGGTGTGAACATTTTACATTTTCCTTAAATTAAAATTAAAAGTTGAATATCCCTAACTTTTTAAGAGTAGTGTATTTGGAAAACTTCCTTACTAAAAACATATCTATTGCATGGGTTATTTTTCTGAAAGTTTGGCTCAAATTTAAGGACAAATTACCTCTTTGTCACCATGACGCCTTCTCAATACTTCATCTTGGCTTTCCCCGTGAGCTGGGGAGGAGTCTGACAGAAACAGAGAGGTGATTATGCCAGGAACACTTTGCTGACATCTTTATGGCAAACTCAAACATGAATAACCAAAACTTTTCAAACATTAAGATGAGGATATCGCAGTCAACTCCTCAATTCAAGTGAACAGAATAAGAAAACATAACTAATCAGGCATGCTAAAAATGAACACCAGCATTACGGCACAACTAAAAGAAACGCACACCAAAAAGGCCAAATGTATATTGACATGCATATAGATATGAACAGAATGACCAAACGTGTTCATGGAAGAACAAATGCAGGAGAGAAAATATGAAATCTACTGTAAAAAACTGGAAAAGAAAAATGACTGATGTTGATGGACCAACCTGCATCTAATTTTTCACTAAGTTTCACTTTACTAAACCATTATACCACAACAGATGGTTCAATCTGTGTCGCATTCAGGACCCCAAGAAACAGCAATTAATGTTTCAGGTTTGATGCTCCAAGTATTATATGTTACTTTAAATAAGTCAGAGCAGGTAAAATCCTGTCTCTAAGGGGATTTGAAGATGGCAGAAGTCTCACATAAAAGCAGAAAGAATAAAAACATGAACACAGTAAGACATCAGTTTGAGATAGGGTATGCAATGCTACGTCCCTTTTTTCTGCCTTTAGGTTTCAAATGAACTCTGGGAATGTATTATATGTAGGGCAGGAATTTAATTGCAAGATATTGCCTCAAGATTACATCAGGAAGATGCAATAAAAATGCAAAACACCGCATGTATGGATGTAATGCTTACGAAGCCTCTAGCGCTCATGCATACAACTCAAATCTGACGTCCAGAGAATATATACGTTACCAAAAGCTTCCTGAACCTCCTACAGTCACTGCAGTGTTTTGATGGGTTTTGGGGGACCATGCTCATTCACAATGAAATGGAAGAGCACCAAACAGCATTCTCAGAATGACATGGAGGATTCCCTGTCACTTAAACACACCACAGACTAGAAATGGAAGGCGGTGGCATTGCTTTGGTGGAGAAAAGGGACACGAAGTGAAGACAGAGTCGAGATAAATGAGTGACCACACAGGGAAAGGGTGACAGCGGTGAAGGGATGGAGATAGCCACCTCTGCAGTGAGCTGCCAGCGGCTGCAGTAGGTTCCCGTTGGCGTCCAAGGCCTGCCCGTTACTCAGCTGTTCAGTGCCGCCCTCCCCGTTACTCAGCCTCTCTAGGACCTCCAGGGAGGAGAGGCGCTGGGGGATCAGGGGCCTGAGCTCAGGAGACAGGCTGCCGGGCCTCTGAGTGCTCACTGACACCCTGGTGGCTAACAGCGTCCTTCGGGTTTGGTGGGACTGCAGGTTCTTCCGTAACCTGAAGGGAGCGGGGCCCATGAGGAAGAGGTTCCCAGGCAGCGTGGTCTTCCTCTCTGAAGGTGGTGGTCTCTCCGGTTTGGTCGTGGCTTGCTGCCTCTCGTGCCGGAGGATGGTTGTGAAGCGGGTGTAGGAGGCTGGGCAGGAACCTTTGCATTTGCTGGGTTTGAGGAGGAGTTGGTGGTTTAGGTGGTGCAGGAGATGGTGGTGGTGGTGGAGATGGTTGTACTGGGGAGGGGACGCCGTAAACTGGGCCGATGGGCTCTTTGATTCAGTCACATGTTGGTGGGTTAATTCTTGGGAGCTCTTACTGAAGATCTGCTCCACTTCAGCCTCTGTGTTAGAGGGGGACTCAGTCCTGATGTTCTGTCCGTCCTCTGAGGAGGACACTGTCTCCTCTACAGTCACACTGTCTGGTGAGGGGGCCTCCTCCCTGCTGCGTCTGCCCTCTATCTCCACCAGGGCACCAACATCAGTCTGCGTGGTGTCAGCTACCAAAAGGGACTCAGCTGACACTGCAGACGGCACGAAGAGGTGGGCAGGACCGTGGCCGGGGCTGTGGTTGTGGTCGGAGTGCAGGGTGGGCAGGGAAGAGGAGCGGCTGGGAGCTGAGCCGGACCTCTGAATGATCATTTCAAACTCACTGACCCGCGACGACACGCTGTCACGCGGAATGTCGCACCCGTCGTCCGTCTCCAGCTTGTCATCCTCCTCCTTTGATTTCTCAAAAAGAGAGGTCAGGCTTCGGACGCTGCCATGGGGGCTGCAGCCAGCCGAGCTGGGCCGCTGGATGTGATGCATGCTCCTGTACAGGCTGGAAAACTCAGAGGCACTCCTCCTAATTGCAGGGGAAGCATTCCTGAGGCCGTCGGAGCACTCACTGCCACAGCTGGACTTACAGGCCGATCGCTGCCTGCTTTCCTCCACGTCGCACGGTCCCGTGTAGAGATCCTCACAGCTGTGGGCCTTTGGGTATCTAGAAGCTTTAGTCCTGCTTTCCTGGCTGTCACCACTGGGGGGCAACAGCTTGGGCTTGAACTTAGATGGCAGGATTTGGGGTATGCAGGCTTTGGCAGCAGATAGAGGCTTCTTAGTCTTACACTGGTCACCTATTGCATTACTGGCAAGAACCGATCGACTATTTACAGAGGAGCAGGGTGAAATTATATAGCCATTCCCACCTTTATAATCCACTGGCAAGCATGCAGGACAACAGAATAAACAACATATTAGATTACAATGATCACAGGTTTACACACATACACTAAAACAGTCAGGCACATTTCTAACTAAAACTCCATCAAAAGTAGATGAGAGGAAGACGCAAACTTGATGCAAAGCGCATCAAGTGATAAATAATGCTTTATAGAAATGGAACAATATTATAATATTACTGAAAACAGCAACACAAGTATTAAACAGCAATATACAATGAAATGTGATGTTGGAGGTTATTTTGGAATAGTACAAGCTAAATATTGTTCTTTTGTAAGAATAAATCTAATCTCCCCTGTTTTTTTTTTGTTTATTTATGTAAAGAGTGAAAAATTTTCCCACACAAATCTCCTCTACTTTTAGCCATTAGGCAGACGGCTGCAGTGGCTGCTGGCAGCGCCGTTAAAACGCCGCCCTCCTGCACGGTTGTAAACTAAAAATGTCTCCTGAGTCAACCGGCCCAGTGAAATATGTCTGTCAGAAAACCTCTAAGAAAAACTCATGTCAGTTCCTGGCGAGAGTATGCTTGTGATAGCGCTGCAGATGGTGCTGGGAAATGACACAACACTTTCACATGCTGTGAGGCGCCTCGGTGGAATGAGTGACCGATCTGTCACAATCATATCTGCCAGGAAAACACAGACTCAGAAAGCTGACTTGATATTTTATTCATGGCATATGGCAAGTAAAGAGTCCCCATTCTTAGCCACTTTAAAAGAAAAGCCCTGAAGGAGGCTCGTTTTTTTATTTAAAACACAAAGATCAGAAGTGATTTTTTTCATTTTATTTCGTGAGCACATGACAGAAACACATGATGAAGTGTTTGGTTTCTTTGGCTCAGCTGTTTCTTTGGGCTTGTCTACACTTTACCTTCTGTGTCATGAACAGTAAGCGACTCTAATGATGAAGGTGGCGCCTCGGGCATGAGCTCAGAGAAGGAGTGTGCTAGTCAGTTGACTGGAAAGCTGGATTCATTTACTTCCTTATTGGGTCTTTTATCCAAATGACTATAAACTACAAATATTTTCAGATTAATTCTGCACCAAAATTGCTGATGTGAATCATCTTTCTTCCACAGTGGTTATATTAAGTTCATATTATAGCTGTTTTTGCAGAAAATGCACCAGACTTTGATATGATTACTGCTGTGTGTCTTCTCTAAATGTAATGTAATGACATGAATAGGGTCACAGTGTCCCTTTTTCTTTTAACTTGCATCTCTTCTCCTCTCCACCCCTGGTGTTTCTCTCCCTGGCCATGTGCACAGACATTCCAGCCCCTGACCTCACACTGACAGCTGACTTCCTCATGCCTGCCCACCCTCTGTGTCCCTCCTGTTTATCTCAACCTCGTCTGGCTGAGTTGTGAAGAGCAGAGCTCTGTTTATCTCGCTCGTACCTCCTCATCCATGCCCTCTCTGGCGCTAGAACACTCTGGAGTCTTGCCCTAAGCCTGCCTGGCGACTGGCAACTCACAACTGGAGCAAGAGGGGGGAAAATCCCCAAGGTTAGCTTCCATCGACTTAACAAGACAACCTCCCTCCCTCCATGAGTTTTCCAAAGCAGATGGCCTGTACATGTTTGATGAGAAGATCCATGGCGTCAATAACAAATCAAAAGCTGCGTTGGGGAGGGGAGGAATGAATGCAGTGGGGCTGGGAGCAAAGAAAATGTGTGAATTCCAACAGAAAGGTAAACAAAAACATGTGTCCCTGTCTGAAACTTGCAACGGTCCAACATCAGTGTCTCCAGTTCATTGGTTTCGCCTCAGCATGAAAGATGGCTACCAGTCTGCTACATACACTTACACCTGAGATTTTACAAGCTGCATATGCAAAGTAGCTGATGTCTTACCTTTAGAGGAGGAGGAGCTCCCCTGGCGCTTGTTCAGGGCCCGTAGACCTTGTAAGGGAATGTCGCCGCCCTCCAGGACACTCTTGTAAACATGTCGGTCGCATTCTGGAGCCGTAGGCTCGCTTGTGGACGATTCTCCGTCCTTCTCCACCTCGCTGTGTCCAGACTTGCTCGAGGAGCTGGACCACAAATGAGAGGAGCACAGGCAGCTAATTAGATACAGTCAGATTCATCGGAGGAGCTTTGCCACATGTTTTTTATGATAAACAGAGGCACACAAATTGGGTAACGAGCTGTCATGTGGTTCTTATTTAGCATATCTTGAGGTCATTCCTGTCTTTGCTGACTTGTGGGGGGGAAAAAATGATCAGAATGAGAAAAAGCCCAACGTTTAGAGGAAGAGTGGAGAATTAGGAGGCTGATGTTGAGAGGAGACGCTGGCCACAGCAGATATCTTGGCATTCCAGAGGGGCCAACGGTAGAGATTTCTATAAATATTCTCTTGAGCATTCCCACATGGTGCATCAGCCCCTGCCCGTGCACCTGTACACCTCTCAGCTTTACTCTCTTTCACATGCTGTCATGTGTTGCTCACACAGCTCTTCTGGCAAATGCAGCCACTGCACAGGCTGAGGGTTCCAGTAGCTTCCAGAGAAAAACAAGACCCCATGCAGATCATTTTTATTGGGGTCAGGAAAGAGAGGGACATATTTTCCAAAATGTGTTCAACATCTGCTGCGAGTTTTACAACCTTCTACAAATGTATGGAAACTTCACTGCTCTTGTTCACTTCTCCGACAAGAGGCTCTTTCATAGCTGCTGCTGGTGGTTGAGATCCATTAAAAATCAAGTTCGCTCTAAGTTACCTCCAAGAATTCACATAAATGCTCTGCAGGAAATGTATATCACAGGAGCCATGCCAGATTAAAATAATCTCGTGGAAAGGTCCCAGTAAAATCTAATGCCAGTATGATACCTGAGAGAGAACCAGTGGCAGCACTTCCTGCAGTTAAAGAGCAATGTTTATATATCTGGAATGACGAGGCATTCTTTTATAAGCTAGTTGCCAGGTTCCACTGCACGTTGACAGTTCTTGCTTATTTATATCCGTCTGAAAGCATCAAAATGCTACTTTAACCGTATCTTTTAAGATTAGAACACAGCGACTCTTCATTCATTTGACACTTTGCAGCCACATATTCTGATATTGTGGTCAAATACAACCTTTGCAAAGCAGCTCTTTGAAAATGTCCACAGACTGTGACAAAAAAACATCCTGCTATAAACATACGTGCCTTCGAGGGAAGTCGGTTTATGAGTAGAGGTTTCCTTTGAAAAACGTCTGGGTGAGCAAGCTTCCCCTACCCTTTAATCAGGCACTTTTCCCCCCTTTCAAATTATTAACAAATCAATGGATGAAAAAGCTGGATTGGGGATCTCTTCTAAAACCCACGGCTGTGATGACATAATGACTGTAGCAGATGGAAACAGAAACGAATGGGGAAGTTTATTTTCACTGGACTGTAAGCGTGAGACAGTTACCATTGCTCAGCCTTAAATTCTTCACATTTTATTACACATACAGAAATAGACGCTGTCAGTCTCATCCGGTAGAAACAAAAAGATCAAGGGCTGGGTGAGATTTGTTTGAATTTGAGCTTGCATCACCTTTAATAATCCAGTTACTGGTCTGGAGAGCTGCACCTCACATTCAGCGGGAGATAACGGTTTTTAAGTTATGCAGCAGCTGGGTAAGTTCCCTCTATCCCAGTGACATCCAGGTTCCTGTCTTTAAATATATCACCACATAGCAGTCATGTCCCTCTACAACCACCCACCCCCTGAAAAAAATGAAATGCAGACAGAGGACACTCTGTTCTGTTAGCTTTTTTTGCTTCATTAACAGGATCTCCTCAGGAAACAGGAGTCCCCCCTCGCTGAAGGCGGGCGAGCTCTTTAGGGTGGAGAAGTCTCTCACTGACATTTATCCCCATAACAAACCTGAAATAATCATCAACACGCTGGGAGGATGACACTAAATGTTATGGATAAGTAGTGAAATAGGAAGGAGAAGCGTGGACTTACTACTGCTGCAGGTCGGAGGCGGTTTCCAAGGGGCTGAAGGAGGGGGCACTCTGCAACAAACCAAACAAAGAAGTCATTGATAGATCCACAGGAAGGTCTCCTCCAGCTAGAACAGAGGCAGCAGCATTAGCTAAAGCCAGATTCTCTCTTCTTTTTCTCTCTATCGTTCTCTAGCCGCTGAGGGTTTGTGTCTGGAGCGCCCGGGCTGCTGAGCTCCTCTGGACTGGGCTTGGCATGAACGGGGTAAGCGTGTGTTTTGGCCTGCATGCAAGTTGGAGAAAACAAGCGGCTGTAAAGAGAGTGGAAGGGAGTAAAGGGGGGTGGAGGGGGGGGGGGGGGGAGAGGGTGGGCGTGCATCGGTCAGGGGGCGCCCATGCGGGGAGGGGGCTGTCACAGGCTCAGCCAATGAGCTGCTGTCTCTCAGTGAAGCCATCTCTTTTGTCTGGTATTGAGTCACTCTCATTACCACCGGACTAGACCGGGGGACAATTAACCAGCTGGTGGTGCGAGGAGGCCAAATTACACACACACACACTCACACACACACTTGTCAAAATTGACACAAATGTTTACTGACACATTAAAGATGGCAAAACGCATTAAAAAGGTGATTATGACAATTTTATCCAGGAAAAAAGACAAATTAACTGATAATTTGTGAGCTTAAAGTGAGTCCAGTGACGTTTAAAGGGCTATAAGGGTTACATATATATATATATATATAAGTGTTGGTTGTTAATGAGTAGCAGAAACAAGCCACGAGGGGGGTCATTCATTCAGCACCCACCAGCATTTTGAATGGTTTAAACGACTAATTTTAGCCCACTGTTTCTGTTGCTTTCCTCTTTTCGGACGTCACAGCAGGTAAAAATAACAGACGTGACACGGGCTCTATGAATAAGAGCACAAGTGTTGTTTGCAAATACGATTGCACAATCCCCACCTCAGCCAGCCTGGCCCTGCTGTTAATGCCACATCCACTTCCTCACGGCACGGCCAACCCTCTCCTTCCCACACCAATGACCAGACAGGGAACATTCGGAGCAGCTCGTTTGCCACAACATGCCTTTCCACTTAGTTGCCAGGGCAGAATGATCATTAATAACCTTTTAGAATAAGTGCCTATCTTTGTAGGAGCAGAACACCAGGCTGGCAGGTCTATAGTCGGATCTATTTATAAAGCCAAATGTTCCATGGCGACTGGGAGAAGACACCAGTGTCATTGAATAATCTGCTGCTCTTCCTTGCTCCACAACATCTTGTATCCCCTTTTAAATCTCTTATCAGGGGAAAAGATAGTGTCCTATGACACCCCCGGGTTATTGGGCTTACACACAGACAGCATCAGTGGAAAGTAAACAGGAAACGATCATGGACGGCTTATCTGGAGTGAAGGAATGGAATCTTAATCTGGTTATTTCCAAGATGCCTGATTAGCCCCAGTTTATATGAACTTTTCTTGATGTAAAACGAAAAAAAAAAGTGCATTTTCAAACTAATCCAGCAACGTTATCACTTAGCATCATGTTGCTGTGTGATCGTTACATGAAATTTTTCTCCAGTTTCTGAAAAAAAAAACAAAGGGGGTTGACAGCACACAAGGTGATATGTGATAACATGCTTGACCTGTGAGGCACAGAAAAGATGAAACCACTCGCTTAAAGCTACAGTTGTCCTCAAAATTATTCATAATTTTTTTAATTAAAATTGGAAAAAAAATCAGCTGCCAGTGAAATAAATTGAAATTGATAAAAGTAACAATAAATAAAAATTCTATGAAAATCATGACACTGATTTTGAATTGTGATTCAACAGAAATATTAAAAACAAACATACAAAAAATAAAAGAAGATGATGATGGGGCCCCGAAGCTAAAATTTTGTAAAGCAACACTTGTGAGGTGAGGCAATCACTGCAATCAGGTGTTTTCTGCAATGTTCAAAAATACTTCTGCACCTGTTGACAGGTATTCTGGTCCACTATTCATGGGAAAGGGGCTCTAATGTGTCTGGGACAGTTTTGCTTGGTTTTTTTTCATTAATATTTTCAACTGCAATTCAAAAGCAATATTTCATTTCACTAAATTATAATTTTGTAAATTTTTATTTATCATTACTTTCTTTAGTTTCCTGTTATTTGAATTACTATTGTGATTTTAGGCCTTTCTTTAATTGGGAGGTATGAATAATTTTGAGGACGACTGTAAGTGAGAGGTCCGAAGCTGTTTATGGACATGAGCGAAGGTCTCCGCGGAGCCCCGATGACAACGTTTCTGCAGAATTTCATGCGCATGTTTCCTAACAGGTGTCTGCGGCCACTCAGAGCTCAGACTCCTGAATGCCACTTTCATAGTCAAAATAGCGATCATGAGTGGGTCATGGTAACATGAATCCCATTCTTTCCAGGACCTTATTTGTGTTGATATGTTCTTATGAAAACAAACTGCTCCCCCCAGTGTGAGGGGCCTGTTGCAGCCATGTGTGCCCCTCATCTTCCCTGCGCTAAATGCTTAAAGGTAAAGGTTAAGTGTATAACAGAGGTTAAATATGAGAGCACAATGAGCTGGCAGGCTTACAGCGTTACCCCCTTTAGAATATGTCAGGTGGTAGGGGGAGGCTCTCTATGTAACTCAGTGCTGAGACAGTGTGGCAGCAGCCCCCACGTCAGCATATGCTCAACAGATGGAGTCACTCTGTCGGTTGTAGGGGGCCAAAGTGCTCTTCCTGACCATAAATATGTGTGGAATCCCGGCTCCAGCTAGCTATGTATATCGATGAGCCATCGTTTGACTGTAACTGTCTTTGGGTGTGTTTTCTGACTCATCTTGAAACTTTAACTTGTCGATATTCACAAAGAGGCCAACAACTGGGATTAATATGGCAAGAATGGCTGCCACGCTTTGCCGATAAATCAACTCAAATCGACTAATCGCTTATTGTCTTTAAGCTACTGTACCTTCCGCTGCCTTGTCCACTTTTCTGTCTGATCATCTTTCCTTGAATTGTATATTGACATAAATTAACACACACACGGGCACTCAAAGGTTTGGACAGTTTTTCGATTAGATTCTATAAGAAAATGTCCAAATTTTTGACAGGTACTGTAAATGTACTACAATTTCCATATGATCCAATTAGTCAACTAATCGCCAAAATAACTGGTGACTAGTCAATTATCAAAATAATCATTTGTGGCAGCCCTAATAACAAGTAAGGATGATTTAGAGTGAGTGTTTTACGCATAATGAGCCTGGTCTTTAGAGGTATTTGGATGACAGGTGGATAAAACTGACTTTTTAAGTGTTTCCCTTCAGCACATTTAAGGTATTAACAAGAAAAACACCTGACTGAACCAGAGCCAGTGAGGCTCCTCGTGCAGCTCCCCTTCGCTCTTTTTTTTTTTTCAGACTTCCAGACGGATCTCTTCTCGGCTAAAACCGAGTGAGTACTGATATGTCAATCAAACTCCAATGAGCCACTGTGTCTGGCTGAGCCTTAAGGTCAAATACTGCACATACCAGGTGCAGCTTTAGAAGTGACTTTGACATTAAACAGGAGCCAGTCATCAAACCGAGCTCATCTGGCAAACATCCAGGCTGCCATGAAACAGAATCGACCGCCTCCAGGACTAAACATCCTCACATGTACGCAAACCTAGCGCAGAGAGCCTCTTTGAGCAGGATGCTAGGACATGATCTCATGCCGTAGCAAGCGGTGCCACCTCATATGATCTGGGGTGCGGCTGGATTGGCTCTGAGTGACAGAGGAGAATCAACATCTGTCTGTGCCGCACTCGTCTGGTGCCAACTAAGGCGTGGATTTGTCACGACACTGTATACTGCTTCATGCATGCACCGTGTTGGGTATCTCGGGAAGTATAACAGATAGTGTGGCAGACAGACGGCAATTATTGTTTCAAGTGCCTGGGATTATCCTGGAGCCTAATGCTCGCGTGGACTGCAGCTTCTCCAAGTGAGGAGTGACTTCTGAATGAATCACTCCATCAAGACTTCCAGCTTATGACATGTATTTTAGTTGTTCGGATGCACATCAGAGTGAAGAAGAGAAAGTATTTCTCTTGGGTGATGAGTTAAATACATGGAGACAGACACTGCAACGAATGGCAAAAGACTGGAAAATCCTGCTGCAAAGCAAATAATAAGATGACGATCCTTTGCTGTTATTATCTAAAGGTTAATCCTGGAAATTTCTGCTAATACTCAAATATAATGACAGTAAATCTATTCAAACATTTTACTGCGCAGGGATAAAGGTTTTTGTTGCCTTAGCTGCCTGTGCCTCAGGCTTATGGAAATAAATTGCTGAGAAACTCTTTTTTTTGAGGAGAACAAAAATAGACTTCTGCTGACTATTTTAAACACCAAGGACGACATCATTTTACGTTTGAGGTGATGATGCAGAATGACAAGAGGCTGCATCACATGCTTCAAAAATGTGGCTACAAATACGATCACATATAATACTGAGCAAAAGTCTTGATCCAGCCCTCCTTTGATTCCAAAGACTAATGCTCTTCAGAAGTTGTTCTCCAGGCTTTCGGAAGGCCTCTTAAAGTTTTTCTTTGGAAATTCACTGTTTTAATCTCATTTACAATCTACTTCTTGCAACTGACCTTTTGTGTTTTTGCTTGGTAAGACACATCACACCAACTAATGAATTATTCAAGCCTAAAAATAGCCCCTATCTCAAGGCATGAACCGGTGTGTCTATTGATAAGACAACTTAAAGGAGAACTCAGTAACTTTTGCACCTTAATAAATGCTTTTCAGAATCCCTGTGGGGCTAAACAAAGTGTTTACGGAGCGATTCGATGTTTCCCCCCCTCCCGCCGGTGTGTCTGGCCTGTGAACAGCACTTGCAAGTCTGCCTGTGCTGACCCGACACAGAACTTGCGACAAAAGAAACCGCTGTACGGCACTCAGGTCCCCTCTCTACCGAGCTGCTTCCAGCGCTGATTTGAACCAGACTACCAGCGCTGATTCGAAGAAAACATTTCTTTAGCTTCCCACTACCTAAACACTGGCTCCTGCTTCTCAAAACCAACTCTTTGCTGGACCAGAGTGAAGAACCGATTCACGTAGCTTGTGCTGCCTGGGCGCCGGGTGAAGCATCACTGCTTCAGGCTCAATAATCACTTGTATTGTCCGCAAAAAGTAAATAAAAGTTTGTATTCTTACCTGTTACCCGCCAACACCAGAGAAAAATATAATCCACGGCATATTTACCCGCAAAACTTGGGTAAAATGTCCCATTGCAGGAGAGACAGGACTCTGCTTTGAGCAGAGGGAGACGAGCTGCTGCTACCAACGCAGCAAAGTAGCATCAACAAGCTAGAAAAAGCTTAGAGATATATCCAGGGATCAAAATAGAGGAAAGACAGGTACAGAAACCGTCAGTGTGCTGTGGGGGTGTAGGGGATACGAACTTTACAACAGCGAAAGGACGCCACTAGGGGGAGCCCCGAGCTGATGTTACTGAGTTCTGCTTTAATATAGGATTTTTTTTTTTTGTTGCTAGCAGCTTGTAATAGACACATCATTTGTTCCCATTTCTTTAGTTGAATCTATGGAAAATTCTAAATATAAAAGTAGGACAGGACGAAGTGATTCCTAAAGCTGAAAACTTATTTTGACAAGTTGTGGTGTTGAAAAAAAGGAGGAAACTGAACAAGATGAGGACAAAAGAAGAAGTAGCATGCCCAAAAAGTGCAGTATAGGATAGGGATGTCCGGTATTATCAGCCTACCGATATTATCAGCTGATATTGGCATTAAAATGTGATATCAGAAAATATCTTTATCGATTTTTTGGGAGCGATATTTTTAAAAACAAAATCTTGCAAGATTTTGTTCCATTAGCAGCGATTCAGCATGTAGAAAAGTCCCTGTTATCCTGGAAGAACTTCATATCCCAGCATTCCTTTTAGTCATGTGACTACAGTGCAGCTGCTGCTGCTATATAGACTGACTTGCTTTGAAGCTGCTTATAATATGTCTGGTTTTAAGTTGTTGGTTAAGTTACCAAGTTGTCAGAAACATTATAATTAGCCACATGTTGGCTAATAGCTGCTAGTATCTCTTATATGGCTGCCAGATGTCCAAAATGAACTCCTTTGGCTGAGTTAAGGCTATTTTGGGATCTGAGTATAGTTATATTTCTCAAAATATGAGATACAATCTCACAGTTCTCTGCATATACTGGCATCGGTTGATATTGGATATCGGAATGTAAGAGCTAGATAATATCAGATATCGGTAAAAAAGCCAATATCGAACATCCCTAATATGGAATAAAAGTATCTGAAAGTGATGTCTTTAGTATACAGTAAAAATATTCCAGCCAAGGAGCTGACACAAGACCTGAGACTGAGATGCATTTAGATATTCAACTAATCCATCTAACGTTCAGCCTCGTCAGAGATGGTCTCCATGTCAATCTTTTAAAAGAGGAAACAGGGAGAAAAGGCTGAGGTATGCCAAATGACACAAGAACTGGGCTAAAATCAGTGGCTATCGGTCTGATGGAGGGATGAATCCTCTCCAGAGTCTGGACCATCCGGACACAGAGCGAAACGAAAGGCAGCTGAGATCCAAAGAGGAGGTTTGGGAAGTCCTTCAAGAAGCCTGGAGAGCTATTCTTGAAATCTTAGAGACATGAGAAAGCGTGTTTATAGGATAACTTTCTAGGAGTTCCTACGTGCATTTACTCACCGGTAAAATATCTGTATCACTTTGACACTTTGGATGATATTTAAATTGGGTTGCAAGCTGCTTGTCTCAGCTATACTACGGTGGTGCATGTCAGGGGGCACGTGGAGCCTGTAGAGTGTGGAAAAAGCCCCCAATAACTAACCAAGAGCTAAATCTGGACTGATGAGACTTGTTCGTTCATTCATTCTTCTTAAAGATAGAATCTGGAGTGTTCCCCCAGTGGGTGAAAGCCAAACCAATATAACCCATGGTTTTCGAGCGTGCACTATCTAAAGCTCTTTTCGCTTCAAAATACTTCCTTTTCTTTGCTGCATCCACCATTTTTATTGAGAATTCAAGTGAATCTGGTGTCAGTTCCAGTCGATGTTTTAAAAAAAAAAGTTTTCTCCAATTGACAAGTTTATCCCAACAGAATGCTACGCCCTCGTTGGCCAGAGACAACACGCAAATCTCCACCCAGGAACGTCCCCAACACACCAAAACAAAGAGAAAAGACGAAATACAATCAGAGGAGGGGGAGTTGCAAACAAAACTCACCGCCACACGAGAGCAGAGGCCCAAAGGTGCAGAGACGGATCTCACTCACACAAGTCTAGCGTTTATTTTCAGTGGGAAAACCCCGGACTGTACCTTTAAAGTATTGGTCAAATGAAGGAGTTTTGCTACAGATAATACCTTATATAGAGGCTGTATATGGATATATGCCAGATTGCGACCTAATCTAAATATAGTCCGAAGAAATTTTACCGGTGAGTAAATGCACATATAAACTCCTAGAAATAATGAAGGTTGAAAAAAAAAACAAACAAATAATAACTGTCAAGCTTTAGAGAATTACATAAACTGTTTCTGCCTTTAACACTTTATGTTTTCACTTATTCAATTAGTGGCTGCACCGATTTCTTATTTTGTTGGTAACATATAAAAAAAGGAGGTGGCTGGAGACTTTAGCACATTATTTTATAACCTGAAAACAAGAGAGATTGTGACGAGCGACTGCAGGGATATAGAGGTCGATCAGTAGCTGGTCTCATGAGCCTCATCGGTGGAACACAATGAGCAGCTTTTGTATGCAAAATCAAATTAAGAAATAATTCATTAAATGAACACAAGTGAATGAAGGAGGGGGCAAAGAAACTGGAGTAGTCCTCACAGACAGACAGTTTGTTTAGACATTATTTCAACATGGATGTTATGACATGCAATAAACACAATACGCTGTCAAACGGAAGACAGCGAGACCACTTACCGCTTTGTCAAACTCCATCTCTGAAAAGAATTTATACCAAGGCTCATTCTCTAAATCTACATCTTCTGGACTTAAATCCTGAGTCTAGGGGGCATGGCGACAAGAAGAGGAGGAGAAAGACAAAGAGAAGACAGTTCAGACAGCAAAGCATATAAACACCACGGTAATGAATCTCAAACATTGTTGATTCAGACGATTTTTCTGCCAAACAACCACAAATTATCTTCAATACTGCAGGTGGTCTCAGTGAAGAAGATAAATACTGATGGGAAGTTCATGAAATAATAGGTTCATTTTCTTTCAAGCCTTTGATGAAATTGATATTTAGTGAGAATGCTTATTTGTGTTCCTGTAGAAAGATGAGAGGCTTGATATCACAGCCAGCAGCTGATTAACATAGCTTAGCATAAAGACTGGAAAATGGGGAAGACAGAGACACTGGATCTTTCCAACACTAACAAAATCTGCTTCCCAGGACCGCTTAAGCTCACTAATTAATATGTAATATCTCATTTGTCTTCTTCTCACTGTGAGGTTGCCAGGCAACCAACCGGGACTCCAGGAAGTCCTTGCTCCCCGCCAGCATTATCTGGCTTGCAACTGTAATTTTTTTGCTTTGCCATTTCAGTTTGTTGTAATTTGCTGAGCTCTATGAGTTTCCAGTCCTCATGTGAAGATAACCCAAGCAACTTTGACTCCATATTTGGATAGAAATGTATCCATCCTCTCATCTGACTAAAAAACAAATAAGACAAATAGCTGAATGAGTCTTTTAAACTTACAGACATCAGCAAAATGAAAGTGTCTCCTGTCCATGCAGTTACCATCCACTGCAGTTCAGCAGTTCATCAACTGTCACGTCTAATATAACTTGCACATTGTGCACTTCTAAGGAAATCCTTTAATTCTTTTTAAAGATGATTTGGCTGCTAAAAACTAACAACCGTCTTTCTCTCACTTGAAATGTGATCATTTCAGGAGTGAATCTCTTTGGAGCCATTTTGGACAAAAGAAACAACTGAAATTTAGCCACTTTTGCCTCGTTTTAAGCCTTCTATTTTATTAATTAAAAGATTTTACTTCATAATAAACAAAAACATAAAAGATAGCTTTCAAGTTATCCTCTATGCTTTTGTTGATTATAAAGTGAAAAAGGTATGTCCGAAATTTACGGCCGATATTGGCATTAAAATGTGATATTGGAAAATATCGGCATTGTTCTTTTGGACTGATATTTTTAAAAACGTATAAACGAATAATTTAACGAATAACGAGTTCATTTAAAAACTAATGAAATCTTGCGAGATTTCATTCCATTAGCAGCAGTCCAGCATGTATAAAAGTCCCTGTCATTGTGGAAGAACTTCATTTCCCAGCATTCCTTTCAGAGTCATGTGACTACAGTGCAGCTGCTGCTGCTACAGACTGACTTTCTGTGAAGCTGCTTATAATATGTCTGGTTTTAAGTTGTTTGTTAAAAGGTTAGTTTCTTTTTTTTCAACCTGGATCTCATTTCTAGGAGTTTATGCGTGCATTTACTCACTGGTAAAGTTTCTGCATCACTTCGAGTCCTTTGTAAGATATCAGTGAACATCCAGTATTATGGCGGAGACGGGGCAGCCACTATATAAGACGTCATCTGCAGCAAAACTCCTTCATTTCATCAATACTTTAAGTAGAATGGACGAACGAATGAGTACTATTGTCCTGTGAGTTCAGAGTTTTGCAAATTGTGTTTTTGTTGTTGTTGTCCGAGCTGCTCTTCTCAGCTGTACTACAGAAGCGCGCATTGTAAACGAGCAGCCCCAAAAAGTGTGTAGAACACCCTGATAACTAACGGAAAGCTAAATCTGGACTCACAGGACAATAGTACTCATTCGTTCGTCCATTCTATTAAAGTATTGACGAAAATCAAGGAGTTTTGCTGCAGATAATGTCTTATATAGTGGCTGCCCCGTAACTCCCATTTTACCGGACGTGCACCGAAGGACGACTTCAAGTAATATCTTCCGAAGGACTCGAAGTGATGCAGAAACTTTACAAGTGAGTAAATGCACGTATAAACTCCTAGAAATAAGGTCCAGGTTGAAAAAAAAAAAACTTCTCCTTTAAGTTACCAAGTTGTCAGAAATATTATAATATTATAAAATATTGCATAAATATTATAATTAGGCACAGTATCAGATATTGGAATTTAAGAATTAGACAATATCGGATATCGGTAAAAAGAAAAATGCCAATATCGAACATCCCTACTTTTAATCGATGCATCCTGAGTTTGAGTATACTGTGTAATCATCTAGATGTCCAGATAAATTCAAGAAGATTCATCAACACATCTTTAAACACCACACAGTGAAAATAAATGCCTAACATGCAGCGAGAAGAACGCTCCTCTGTGATAACTGAGCTTGGAAATGAGAAACAACAGCTCATTATTTTAACGCAGTCCAATGACAAACTGGAGAGAACTCTAATGAGCACAGTGGTTGGCACTGGGATCGGGCCAGATATGTGAATGCAACTAGCTCCATCTAGTAGCTTGACGCAACTGGGCATCAAACAAGCTGTAATTACATAACTCACCCCCCCAATCCGCTCCATCAAAACAATGAATCTCTTATTATTATTACTATATAAAAGGGAAACACATAAAATTGACATATAAATGTGAAAACTAGCCCTCAAGGACACAGTTATTCATCATTATTTGATTCACCGCAAGCTGTCTGGTCTAGACATGAAAGTGGGATGGAGAGCATCCCACTTCCTCCACAGAAAACCCCAGATCCATGCTTTGTGTCTGAGCTGGAAGCGTCTCACAGTGACCTGATCCAGCCCAATAACCTTAAATTGAAGACAGCAAGACAACAGCTATCCTCGTAAGTGATACTCCCCCGCTCGCTTTCCAAGCAGGATCGTCTGTCCCTGCAACCGGACACCGTTTAGGAATGTGGTGGCTACACGCACACGTCGCCTCGCGAGCTGTTAGTGATGCAGCCGCCAGGGAGCTGAGGTGGGGAGGATGGGAGGAAGATGATGATGGGTGCAGTGGGGGACAGTTTAAACGGCACAAACACAGACAGGGAGACAGAGAGGGAGAGATAGAGTGTGGGGGGGGGGGGCAGACAGGCAGCTGGCGTACCGTTCTCTCCAGCTTCAGCACCGACGATTTCCCTGGCTCGTACTCGAAGATGCTCTTGGGCTCGGCGCGGTACTTCCTGGTGTCTACCTTTTTATCCGGGGGCTCCCACTCGTTCCTGTTCAGAGGCGGGTGTCGGGGAGGGGTGGGATGTAGGATCGAAGAGAACCAATCCTTATCAAGGGGTCTCCATGGCAACCAGCCCTGGCTAAGATCATCTTTTCTTTTTTCTTTCATTCAAACATGACGTACGCACTCATTATGCGCCCCCCCCCCTTCTCCACGCGCCTGTCTCCTCCTCTAATGATGATGTGACAGAAAATCCAATTCAAGCTCAGAGCCCAGCAGTAATTTGATAAGGTAAACAAGATTGGACCCGGTGACAAAAAACAGAACATTTCCTGAGAGGATTTCTTAACAAACAGCTGAGGTTAAGCCAAATACTCAGCTATTAAAGCAGAAACTCTCCTCCTTCCACCCACCCTCCCCCCAGAAAACTGAAGAAAAACTCTATTTTTCTCATCAACAATATGTTTAGGAAGACAATGCCACTGAGGAGAGTCAGTCCTCAACATATCAACTGCAGTTTTTGAGGGCTGATGATCCCATGTGAGTGTGACGGTGACATACTGTAGCTTCATGTCCATCACAAGACTATTTGTTTCCCCCCTTGAAGTGACGTTAATGCCATGCAATGATCTGCTTATTACCCCAGCATGACCATATACGGAAACACTGCCAGTCAAAAAGATGGATAAAAATCTAATTTATCTAATAAGAAATACATTTATTCTTAGTTACACAATTTTTCATGGCATTTGATGTTTTCTTGGAAATCAATGGCCCCTTTCTTTGCGGAACGCCATGAAGAAGACAAACATGAAAATTAAAGTCATAAGGAAAGTTCGGGGCAGATGGAGGACACTGACCTTTTGGCAGAAGGTTTGAGGGAAGAGGAGCGCGTTGGCACCGGCATCGACCTGCCTCTCGAGTCCACCTCGTCGTTGCTTTTTGAGCGCGGGACTGCTCTGACTGAGAGAAATCAACACAATCACTTCAGATCAGCTGAAATTCAGCTTAATCTTTGGAAATGCTAAAAAACATCCAGCTCACTCATTCCCTTTGCCCCAAACTCACCATCTTCCAGGTAACCAAAGGGAGTGGGGGCGTTGTCTGAAAGAGAGGAAGAAAACAATCACACAAAGTTTGTTCTGAATTTTTATCTCAATTTACCTTTGATATCTGATTTGAAGATTTAGAGCACATTACTAAATAATTCAGGAGGCTGTAAAATCCCATCTTTTTCCTTACACTGAGCTTCACACCTTCCATTAGGCCAAGCATCGCAGGCTCACAAACAAAATCAAAGTGTGTCAAATCAAAGCACTTTACTGGAAGCATTACTGAGCTAAAAAGGGACTCAAGCATCAATGAGCATCAAGGCTTTGAATGAGTAATGGGTTGTAAAGCCAGCAGGCCAGAGTGCTGCACTCAGAGCAATCTTTAGATAATTAGCTCTGAGATAATGTTCAAACCCTCATATCAGTCACAAATGTGCACAGAGACTGATAAATTCACATCCAACAGTGAGCAGAGACTAAGAATAGAAAACACTCTAACTCATCGCCCTTTCCCTTTTTCTACATGAAAATCTTACCCAATTCACAGGAATTGTAAGATACAAAACCACAACCACTCACTAAACACTCTAAGACCCAAACCACAACATAAACTTAGTTAAATTTACCAGAATTACTAAACAATCTGAAGGTTTTGTGCAGCTGCAGCTTTGAGAACAGTTTGTAACCACAATGCAGGACTGCAGCACCATCTAGTGGACACAAGCACACACTGCTTCTGCAGAGCGGCAGGTGATATTCTGATCATGCTCTGGAGGAAAATAGTGAGACAAAGCATCTAGAAATCAGCAAAATATCAAAGTAAGAAAGCAGTTTGAAGGTTTTATTACTGGATGGTTAAAGAGAAGAGGAAAGGTCAGGAGTGAGTGGGTTCATGAAATGAAAATGACATTTGTGTATCTCTTCTGAACCTCTGAAAAAACTCTAGATAACTTGTCCCGAGTCATTTAACATTTGAGCAACCAAATCCATAATTTCTTTCACAATATTAACTGGAAAGGAGTGCTTTTGCAGCTTCATAACCCAGTATGCATCATGAAGTTTCCACAAGTTTGGGGGGTTTGTAGGTTTGAAAAATGCAGTAGATGCTAAGCTGACTTTTTTCTTTTTTCCTTGTATTGGTCATGTTGCTGAAGCACTTGTTACCACGTCTCTTATTTTCTGCAAAGGCATCTGTCTGTAAGGTGGAGTTTCTGTAACGCTTACATGCTCCCAGCCATATATGAACTAAATCTAAGGAGATTATCAGGGTTACGTATAACAGGATACATGACTATCATGTAAAACAGTGTGGGGATGATGTTGCACAAGATAGAAAGCCTGAATATTAATTTAAAACTGTAAATTACTGAGCTGAAATACAATTAGATCATAAGTTCCACAATCATGAACTCCAACATTTTCAGCTGCTTTCCTGCTTCATGTCTAATGACTTGGGGAAGTCATAAGTACTCAAGGACTCAAATGCAGATCTAAGTTATACTACATCCCTCTAAAAGTCTGTATATTTGCGGACTTTCCTGCAGTTCTCTTATGGTTCATTGAAAAATTGATGGTGCAAAGTATAAATGTACTTGTCTGGTCATCTACAAAATGTTTATCAGTGACAGGGTCCACCTGTTGTGGTTATTTGTTGTTGTGTTTGGTCATAATTTTACATTTGAAATCTCATTCCCATTGTTCCCCTCAGTTTTGTTGGTAACTAACAGAATAATTAACAAACATGGAAGTAATGAGGTAAATACATTTTGACCTGTAGCCATTTTTTCTCCTGTTTCCTTTAAAATGTTGATTTTTTGTTTCCAGTTATCCTGTGCTTTCACAGTAGTGTGTCTTGCTTCTTCTTCTTCCTTATCAGCTCACAAGCACGACTGTAGGTCTGTAAATCTACGAGGGTTCAGTCGTGATGGAACAGGGGCAATAGTCCGGTGTGACAGATTCGGGACAAAGACCACATCTCAGTGGCTGAAAGACTGGGTTGAGACATCTCTGGAAAAGCAGGGTTTGTGATGGATTTCCACCAACAAAGTCCCACATAAAAAGAAAACACAACGTTGAGAGATCTGCTAAAACACAGTCTTAAAACAAACCGACTGAAAAACTCCTTTGCTCTGTGTGCAATATCATTTTTAAACAGTTACAGATAATTTTATCCTTTTTCTTCTGTTTTTTATTGAATTATCTTTTTTAGTAGTGTTTCTGTGTGCATTTTAACTATTAAAGGTCATTTGGTGTATTCTTCGCTGCTTGTCATCGGTGATTTTAATCAGCACCGCCCCTAGATACACGCAGATCACGCAAAAAAGCATTATATCTTGGCACTAATACAGGCGTGTGAGTGGTGTGACCGCACTGTGGCCCCTCTAAAACAAGTAGTTTACTATTGCTGTTTAAAAGTCACACAGAGACGGACCACGACTCTTCTGCTGCAGCAGGTGATGCAGCATGTGATCGTTTGGCTGAAAGACACCCGCGGGAACGCACGCAGCTTTTTAATGCCATGTCGCCCAGTTTCCCTCAGTATCGCCGGTCTGCAGCTGCTGCTCTCAGCATTAAACCGGCATGACTGGCAATTTCTCATGACATTATCCATGATGACAAGAAACTGTTTGTGCGACACGTTAGTGCTTCACTGGTTTAACTGATTAGTTACTGTTGCAGACAAGGAGATGAGTTGTAACAATTTCCAGGGATGTTTCTGCTTTACTATTCTACATGCTGCCTTTTGACGGCCAATCAATATGATTTATATATTCAATCCAAAGTAGGCCTAAGTTATTTCAACAGATTTCCATTTCTTAAAATAATTTTAAAGTGGAAATAGGCTTCAGAAGTGGTTGCTTCCCATAAACTGAAATTCCTGTAATTGTCAATGAAGGCGAGACACTACAGGCAAATAGGGTAAAAAAAAATTAACTAACTGGTATCAACATGAAACTTTTCTGGTTTGTTTCTCACATAAAGGCTATCCTTTTTTGCATTGCTCTGAAATTTTACGTTTAAATATGCAAATGAGGTGTTATATAGCCAAAAATGAGCTCATTTGCATAAATTTCTAGGAAAAAAATCTAAACACTGGATTAAACCAGGTTCAAAGCTCCTTTTGAATTTTGTTCACATATTAAAGCCAAAAATGTTTACAGAGGGGATTTTGTATATCTCTAGTTTTATTTCACAATTTAGAATATACTGTCAACAACCAGAAAAACTCATTTTTTGGCATATTTTTGGGATGAAATGTTCTATAAATCAGGCTGTAAATGAGATATCAAAAAGATCCTTCTGTAAAAACTTTATGAATACAGTCAGGAGCAAAACTTGAAAGTTTGGTTTCTGTAAAGTGCTCCTGAAGTGGAGATTTTTCACCCAGAGTCAGAGAAAAAAAACATTTTGAGAAAAGAGCAGCTTCAGCTGCATTTTGCTGAGATTTGGGTGCATCAGACAAAGTATCATGAAATAAACCCCTAAAATGTTTAATTTGGACTCTTTTTCTTTTTTTACACTAGTCTGAAAGAAAACATGTTGAGGGAGGGGAAAAAAAACGAAAATCTCAAAATTGACCAGGTGATGAAAAAACAGGGTTTTTTTTGCCTGTAGTGTCTCCCCTTAAAAGAAAAAAAAAAAAAAAAAAAAAAGTTTAAATTATTTAGGAAAATCATTTAGATTTCTAGTCCACTAATCCCTTTCATCTCCTGCCACACCTTTCTAAGGTGGAATTAAGCATCAGAATTGTATCATTTTTTCTTGCTAAGACCTGATTAATGTCCACGTGTTGCAACTGAAGAGCTCTAATTCGACCATTAAATGTGTAATAGTGTTTGGAAGCCCCAAACTGGTCTGTAAACTAAATATGTTTCTCTTTAGTTATCAGAAACTGCAGTGAACTCTTCAGTGGCACGTCAGAGGCCTTAATAATTTCTTTTACATATTGCCCGAACCTCATACATCTTTAGGGGTTCTGGACAGTGGCCTGAGGGGGGGGGCCTCATCTGGACCCTGGGTAGAGGAAGTGCTGATTTTAATAGACAATCTTGCTGGATGTGTGTGTGTGTGTTTTTTTTTTTTTTTGAAGACCTGTCTGTGCAACAGGTTTCCGATTTAGGATAATAAAAATGACTTGAACTTGAACTTGGTGGCGGGTATCCGACCCACTGCGGTGGGATGGAGCTGCTGGTAGAGAACCAACAACATACAAGGCAGCAGTAATTGCCTTTTTACCTCATCATAAAGGATGAATTAGTAGTGGAATATCTCTTGTAACTACTCAGAGTAAAGGTATTTTCTACGATGGACATTCTGACTGTTAACAGCAGGAATGCAGCCCCCCTGAGACAGCTAAAATACATTTATCCATCATTCCTCTTGTCTTTTTTTGTGTGTGAAAACACTAAATACCCTAAATAATCGGTACAAAACCCCTATCACACATCAGTAGTGGCTCTGTGATCTGGAGTTAACGTGAGAAAAGATTAAGTAAAGACTTTCCAGTAACGGGCAGGTACTACAGGCTGAAAAGAGCTGTAGGATCTGAGAAGGCTCGAGATGGCTGCAGATTAGTAAAGCCAATGAGAACGAGGTTACTGCCATCGGATACCTTTGGATTTCATGTGAATGTCATAGTTCTCGGGAAAAATGTAGGTGGGGCGGTACGGGTTTTCCTCAATAGGCTCTGAACACAGTGATGGAGAGACAGAGGACAGCGTGACATATCAGAGACACATGCAGATCGTCACCAGCAACAGACACACAGAACTGACCAAACAGGCAAAGAATATAGAAACAATAACTCACCTGGTAGTTTATGTATCTGTTTAAACATCGTCTTATACCAGTCTTTGGACTTGTCAGTGTTCTGAAATGAAAAGAAGGAAGAAAAATGAAGAATATGTATTTTAGAACATAAACAGTGCATCATCCATCTACTTTTTAGTCAGGAGTCGAGCAGTGTTGGTGGTGTAATATGTCACACACTACGGCAGCTGATGACATGACTTCCCTTTTCTGGTAGCTAAATGGAGCATCATTAATGTTTTAGCAAAACAGACTTCTAGTCTAGTATAAAAAACTAGAATATCACCTTTCTGACAGTGTTAGTACTAAAAAATTGACAAAAAATAGGAAAAAAGAATTAAAACATGCCATTACAATCCTTTAAAACAACAACAAAACAAAGATAATAGCTCATCTGCTGCTTTATCAATAAAAATCCTTTACTTGAACAGAGCAAACAGACATTTGTAGCAAGTCGACTAGTTTTCTCTGCAGCTTAAACTCCCGTTTCCACCAGGTTCTGGTCAGACAGGGTGGATCGCTCTGCATTTTTTTTGTATTTCCACAGGCAAAAACTGGGAAGTGTACCCGAAAATCTGACCCGGCCCGTCCTACTTTTATGGGACCCTTTTTTGTGTTTTAATATTACCGATCCAATCCACATAGGTGGAGCTTCACATGCACCAATCCACTGATTGGTTGAAAGAATGCAACTGTGCAACTCAGCACCAAGAACAAAGCAGCAACAGCACCATGTTTAAATCTTCATGTTATAAATAGCTGTTTGTTTAAATTTGTGTTTTCTGTAATGCACATTGAGTTGTATGAAATGTGGCAGATAAATGAAATTGTCTTGCCTTGCCTCGCTGCTCCAAAGCGTTGGACCTCTTTGCAGCTGCACATTAGAGAAACTCCACCACTGTCCAGTTTTAAAATCCATCTGAAAAGCCATTTCTATGTCCTGGACTTCGACCCAGCATGAGACTCCTGTTTTATTGCTTTATTGTTCTTATTGTCCTTTGTACTGATTTTATCACCTTGTCTTGCACTTTTATTGTATTTTGTGCTTTTAAATAGTTTTGGTTGCTTTAATTTGCTTTTATGTTTTGTGTTCAGCACTTTGCTTCAGCTGTTTGTGAGTTCATTGAACAGCTGGTTTTGTTACTCACCCGTACAGGCACAATAGGCTTGTTGAGAGGACCGAGGACCGGGGAGTGCAGTGATAGCCGCAGCCTCTTCCCATCCATATCAGAGACCGGACTCGCCGAGTCTCTTCCAGGATCAGGGCTTTTGTCCCTTTCTGGGGTTGGGTCTGCAAAGCACAACAGAAATAAATTACTCCTGGCAGGATCAGACCAAACTGAAGCTAATGAATGGCCTTAAAACCATAATGTTGGCTTCATGCACGTAGGAAATAAAAACAGACTTTTTTCCTCACTATTCATTTAACATGACAAGGCAGGAAAAGCACATTAATTATGCTGTGTAAAGCTGTTGCATGCTGGGTGGGGTCAAAGCTTCCTGTGACATGGCTCCATAATGAAAATAATTTACTTTCCTAGTGCTTAACAGGACAGAAAAACACGTAGCAACACGCCTCCTGCATGCATCGTACTCAAAACATGTTTATTGTATTGCTAATTATTTCAGTTTTTACGCCACACACAGTTGACCTGCTTTATGATTAAAGGTAGCAAATCCACCAGTTTCTCTTGCTGTGGAAATGAACTCTTCCACAATGAAGCCCCAAAGTACCAATTTCATGTCATTTATATATCATTTCTTGATTTGCTTTTTAAAATACTACATATATATATACTATATAGGTACAGTATGAAAAAATCAAAGGTCATTGGCAGAAAAATGTGATACATAATTCAAAACTGTGTTTCTATTCATGTGTAATTGCAGCACTACAATAGCTGTTATATGTTTATTTTCTTAGAATGAGTCATTTATATCTACTTATTGAGTGGTGCACATATAGTACAGTATGGAGGCTGCCATATTTTTTCCATCATTTTTACTACGGTGTCCTGAATGGACAAAAAATGTGTGTGAAGTGAGAATCCTCTGATTGGAGGCATTATTATTTATTCTTCTTATTCTTCTTCTTATTATTAGTAGTAGTATTTTAAAGATAACTTTTAATAAAAATGTTCCATATTCAACCTTTAATTGATCTGATTCTTGCAACATTTTCTCTCCAAGGTCAACATCTTTATTGCGTACAGAGGACATGATACTAACTCATGTGTCAGTGAGAAAATTCCAGAAGGGTCTGTACAACCATAAATATCATCAGAGGGTGTGCACCTGGAGGAAGCTACTTAACCTCCTGGTTATTATGATGGGGGAACTTGTCCACATAACTGTATGAAATACCTCATTCTGTCGCTGCTGATCTACAGAATGACTTCTATAGAATGCAAGAGGGCAACAACTTCACATCAGAGTAAATTTGAAGCAGGTATAAAGAGTCCCAAAGAGCCAAACGATGTAGTACATTAAATGCCAAGCAAAGAAAGACAAACAGGCTTAATAAATGTCAGGTAATAATTAATGCAGCCACATATAAAGAGCAAACTTAAAACCCACCTGTTTCTCCAAGCATTTTAACATTTTTTTTTATGACCATGTTGATTTAATGCAATTTTTTTCTCATTTGTATTGCTTTAGATTTTTTATTGTATTTGACATTTATTGTACTTTAAATTTGTTTATTTTATTGTATTTTTTTTTTTTTTTAGGAATGTTCGATATTGGTTTATTTTTTTTTCCAATATCTGAGATTGTCCAACTCTTAAATTCCAACGTCCGATATCAACCGATACTGATATATGCAGAGAACTGTGAGGTTGCATCTCTCATGTTTTGAGAAATACAACTATATTCTGCTCCGAGAGTAAAAATCCCAAAATATCTTTAACCCAGCCAGAGGAGTTCATTTTGGACATCTGTACGGCCATATAAGAGATACTAGCAGCTATTAGCCAACATGTGGCTAATTATGATGTTTCTGACAACTTGGTAACTTAACCAACAACCTAAAACCAGACATATTATAAGCAGCTTCAAAGCAAGTCAGTCTGTAGCACCAGCAGCTGCACCGTAGTCACATGACTCTGAAAGGAATGCTGGGATATGATGTTCTTCCACAATAACAGGGACGTTTCTACTTGCTGGTGGAACGAAATCTCACGAGATCTTGTTGTTCCATTACGAAATTTTGCAAGATTCTGTTTGTAAAAGTATAGATCCGAAAGAAACGATACAGATATTTCCCGATATCACATTTTAATGCCGATATCGGCTGATAATATTGGCCATCCCTAGTATTTTTCATCTATTTACTTTGCAAAGCACCTTGTGATGATTCCTTGTCTGTGAAAGGTGCTATAGAAATAAACTTTACTTACTTTCTTACTTACTTACACATATAAAATGCTTCAAATACATTAAGCTGCTCATGACTTAGTCTTGAAATAAAGTAAAATAAAAAGCAAGAAATAAATCAATTCAGCATCAAAACCTGAAATCATACCTTCTGAATGAGAAAGATGCTTTTGCTGCTCTGCTGTGAGAGAAAGACAGACAGACACACGGTGGTGAAATGTGACCAAGCAATGAAGCAAAGGTGTGAAAGCGTTGGTTACATGGTATGCAGCACAGACAGAGACAACGCTGATAGATTGCACACACAATTAGCTCACGCTATCACAATCTTGGGCTGTAAAATGTCACACATCCAGGTTAATGACAGACCGGAGCAACTTTTGGAAGCTCTTCTTGGTATGTGTCACCCACCACTTACCTCTGTTGTGCTGCAGCAGGACAATGGTGGGGTTTACTGTGCTGGTGGAGGGATAACCAAAGCTGGGAGTCGACGTGATGCAGTTCTGAGTGTCAGTGAAGGATGGAGCTTGGTTGTCTTTTATGCTTCTGGGCAAATTGACCTAAAAGAGTTGACAAAATAAGGATATGCTTTCCAGGAAATTCCACAGACATTAAACCCTAAAATAAAAACATCACACAGTAAAGTTCACAAATCAAGCAAGAATCTTGTACTCAATGAGGTGGAAATAAACATACCTGGCACTGAGTGTTGTTTTCAGGAGGTAGATAAGCTGTGATGTTGCTGCCTCCCTCAGCCACTCCTGCGTTACAGCTGTCTCCATTAATCTGGCTCGTCCAGCCACCTGAAAAGAGTCCAGAACTTTCTGAGTTCGCCAGCCAGAAGAAAAACCCTTCGGCTGATACTAAAAGACACCGTTTTTCTGTGAATTCACAACTGCAAACCACAACAGAGGATTGCAATCCAAATGAATCTCCATTTCATTCAGCTGGGCGAGTGCTTTCTTTGGGAGGTTTCACACACAGAGCTGTTAATATCCCCAGAAAAGGGGGAAAAAAACAAGATTCTCCCACAATCTCTGAACTTTGTCAGGAGAACAAAAAGCCTATTCAGCGAGCTGCAAAGATCGTTTGTTCCAATGGCCTTTTTATTCAGGCTCTGCAACAATTAAAGCATCTCCCCAACAGTCTTGGCCGGGTTCCAGTTCGGTTCCAAAGTGCTCTGCGTTGCAAACAAGCCCACAGTCGGGCCTCCTGCTCCAAAGTGCAGCGTGGGCAGGCCATGACAAAGAAGCTTTTTGACACTTGCATGAAAATATGAGCAACTGGCCCTTATCATGGCTCTGAGTGTGCCTGACAACTAAGCACACACTTCAAAACATGAGGTATTACATAATCCTGATAGGAAAATGATCCAAAAGGTACATGTGGAATGTTTCACAACTAAATAACATGATGAAATGTCTTTTAAATTACAGCAACATTTACATTCTCTACATTTTTTTTTACATGGCTTTGCAATAATTGCTGCCTTCTAAATATTATTTCATCATGTGGAGAGCTCTTGTGAAGCTGAGGAGGCAGATGCTTTGACTTACTTGGCGCCGTGATGACGTTTGGCTCGTCGCTGACGCTGTCCTCGTCGTCAATGTGGACGAGGGTGGCCCGAAGAGTCACGACTCCTTTCCCTTTGCACACTCTGCTCGGGTCCAAATCTGAAAACAAAAATTAGACTGACTTAAGGTCTCATTTCTCTCTGCTGCTTCCTTAGAGTGCGCTCGCGCCTCACAGCTGCTGGGAATTCAAGTTATTGCTACCTCATGGCCCAAATGACTAAAATAGAACAGCAACATCAAAACCAGGCCATGAAATTAATATCCTACTGTCTGTAAAACTAATTATCATCATCACCATGCTGTCGAGAGGTGAAAGTGGAGCATCTGAAAATTCTCCTGTAGGTTTAAGCTTCTTTTAGCTTCCTTTGTGAGTATGAGGAGTGCCGCAGTTGTAGGTGCTGAAAAATTCATGAGGTGGCTGTAAACCTCACCTGCGTTGGGAATCAGGTCAGGAGAGCCTTTCATGGTTTTTAGAGGCGTGATCCTGACGGCGCAAACAGCCCGAGGACCTGTTACAAGACAACCAACACGCATGAACAGACAAAAACGGCCATAATTACACATTATATGCCATAAATATGTGTTCTTTGTGCTTCTTAATCCCCTACTTATCAGTGTAACTATCTATTCTACACAAATACACAACATACCTGCTAAATTTACAAGTATTTTTGCACCTGAGTGTGGAAGTCATGAAGATTACTGAAATATTGGATGGGACTCACTGGGAGTTGTTCTCGGTCCTACGCTGCCCTCTACTGGAGAGCCCTGGAAGTGAAACAGATGTTGGTCAATGTGGTGAGATTAGACTGAGAGAAAGTAGCAAAAATAATAAACGGCAACAAATAAACAACAATTATTGCTTCTTCAGACAGTTAAGAAGAAGTGCAAAGCATTGCAAAGCTTTCTTGAGATGTGATTTGTAAATTTAAACTAAATTTTCATCCATTAAGAAAAAACATTTAGGTACAGTCACGGGCAATTTAGATTCTTGGAGAATGGAGAGCATCTTCATAGGCAAACTATGCTCAGCTGTGGGGGTCTCCAAATGACATGTGCCTTAATGCATTGATTCTCAAACTGGGGGTTGGGACCCTATGAGGTTCGCAGGATAATTTCAAGGGGTCACCAGATCATTGTGATAAAAAAAAAGCCTACATTTATCAAATACATTTGTGAATTTTAGAGCTATCAAAAATTACCGCATTGTTTCTTTAAAATTAACACATAAATTCTTTTAAATTATAGAAATTATCATTATTAGTTACTGCATAAAGAACTGCGTTAAGTTGGGGGGATGAATAGCCTAGTGGTAATGTCATGTTTTGCCGCGGCAGAGCCGGGACTGAGTCCCCGACACAGCAAGCCCTTGAGCGAGGTCCTTAAACCCCACCAACTGCTCCCTACATGCTGTAATTGGCAGCCCACTGCTCTCTGGTTAAATCTGAGATGGGTTAAAGGGACCAGAGGCAGGAATTAAAAAAACAAACAAACATGCATGTCCATTTTTTTTTTATACTAATGGGTGATGAAGCACTAAATACCAAAAAGAACAATTCCACCCGTCTCTCGCCCTGAACAGGCTTTGTGCTGCAAAATGCGCTGCAAATCGGTGTCCGAATTTCCCGCGCTGCCCTGTGGACGTGACGTCAAATGACGCTACATCCGCAGTTTTGATACAGGAAGAAGACGGTCGCGGTAAATTCAAACACTGTAAGCGATAGTTATGGATTCTTCTGCCGCCAGCAAACGATCCAGATCAACTGAAAGACACTAAAAAGTGTAACTACGAAGAAAAAGTGTAGTAAACAACATTATAGCTTCAGTTTGTGCACGCTCCGGTGACGGCTTGTCTCGTGGCTGCAGTTACCTGAAGCGCCAGTCGCGAGTTTCGTTTCTTAGTCTTGCCTCAAGTCCTTTTAAATACAGAGAGCAAATTTCCTGGTCTGGACACCAATGTAAGTATATCTGGGGTCGTGGCTCACAAAGTTTGAGAACCAATGCCATAATGAATGTTGTGCTCTTTGTTTTACGTAGCGCCACCTGCAGACACACCTGGAGATATCTGCTTTGGTTCAGCTCCTGCAAATCACATCCAAGAAACTTTCCCATCAGCAGAAGTCCGGCCACCAGGCCAGCTGCAGTCTTCTCACAGCATGCAATGTGTCTTATTACACACATTCAATATGTAATTCAGCAGTAAAAATAGTGACACAACTGCAAAGTAAAGCTGCCAGCTGCGGAGCACGTACAGCTGATGACATCACCATCCTCTCTTTTCATGCTGTTTCTTTTGGAGGGAAGTTTAGCAGACTATACGCTGCAAAATCAAAACAGTCACCGTGTTCCCCTTTAAGGACTAAAAGGAAAGGTCAGGGATGGAACAAGATGTCAGTCTAAGCTGCATCAGTGGAGCATGCAGAGGCAGCACCAAGGCCACCAGGAAAGCAGTTGTAAAACTTCCCATTCCTCTGCCGGGCCTCCCATTCAGCTCAGCCAGCAAGGCTGATTTAAGAGACTTCCCCATTTAAAATGCTGAGAAACAGGCCAATCGAGTTAAGATGCAAACACACTCAAAAACACTTGTGCAGTCACTTGTGCACACACACACACACACGTTTGCAGACTGGATAAAAGTCTTGAAAAGCCTGAAAAGGACAATCTACAGAATTTGCTATTGAAGTTAAACCCTTCTTTCCTTTAAAGGAGCAAGTTTGCTTGTTGCAGCCCGTGATGAGTTTGCGTGGGACTGTGTCTGCATGATGTTTACAAATGGCCGTAAATAAGCCAACCTGCGGAGCAGGCTGGGGACTGATGTTCCAGCTGGAAGCCTCCACAAATAGACCTAAATGGATGGGGGGAAAATGGGAGCGATTCCAAAAAAGTCTCATGGGGACATCAAGCTAAAACCTTTTAAACTTCCAGTCTCTGTCCTGAGTTCTCTCTCAGCATCAGAGAAAGTGTATTTATTTTCCTCTTTCTAATGAAATCAGCTGGCTTCCTGGCCCCTTTACGCATCCATGATCTCATTTCCAAAACCATTTACTGTCATTCCTTTAAGGAGTTCTTCGACTGATCTCATCCCTGCCTCTGCTGTATCCTTAAATGAACCACAGTATGGTGAATCTACAGCAGAAGACGCACTGCGATAGTTGGAAGCTCGCAGATATGAAAGTTAAAGTTGACAGCAAGCAGCGTTCATTTCGCTGTATAAACACACAAGCGCAGGGATCAGCCAAAGCCTTTTTAGGAAGAGATGGATCTGAGCAGAGCAGGGCAAAGAACTCCATCCATCCAACCCGTGAAGAAGCAGAGACCAGCGCCGGAGCGAAGTGATGGCCAGCGCTGGTCGAGCCAAGACAAACAGGAAATAAGAGGCTATCAGCTACTAAATTCCCAGTAACTCCTTATAATCTAGGAAGCTGCCAGACAACATGTGATTTAATTTTAGACTAAAATTGGCTCATCTGTGAGCACAAAAGCGATAAGAAATTAACTCAACATCTGTTGGAGATTTGTTTAACATTTCTAGATACTTATTTGGATATTTTTGTTAACCTTAAGATGACACTTGCCAGCAAGATGATTAAAAAGTGTAACAGCCAAAGATGTGAAATTGAGGGGGAAAAAACAGTCACAACCTTTAGGTTAAAAAAGGAAACACATTGACAGAAATAAGAAGTCTTTAAACACTGTAGACGTTATTTGGACACTAACTTTTAAACGAGGATAGACATGTTTGAGACAAGGTTATTAGTTAACTAAAACTAACAAAAATGAAAAAACATTTTCATTAACCAAAATAAAAACAAAAATGACAGTTTTTTTTTTAATGATAGCTAACTGAAACTGTATTGTGTCTTTACAAAACTAACTAAAACTAACTAAAATTATTGCAAAAACATCCTTTGTAAATTCCTTTAATATGTAAGCCTTTGGGGTTGATATGAAATCTATTTCTATTTAATCTATTTACTTTGTTCAACCAGTTTTACTCCGAGTGACTTTCTGATGATTGTCACATAATTTACAAAAAAAAACAGAAAACAGAAACTAACACTGAAACTAATGAAAACTAAACTAAACTAAAACAAAGCATTTTCCAAAAAATAAAAACTAATAAAAACGAGCAAACCTGCTCAAAAAACTAACAGAAACTAACTGAACTGAAAAACAAAAAGTCAAAACTAAATAAAAACTGAAACTAATTAAAAATCCAAAACTGATAAAACCTTGGTTTTAGATGAGCACAAAACAGCTAACAAATGTAAGATGAGTCCATATGCACGCCTCAGCACCACTAAATAACACTCACATGCAGATAAACAAACTGGCGACTGACTCTTCTCGGGTGTAACAGAAATATCTTTCCAAAACAAACAATTCCCAAAAGGCCACGACCATCTGAAAGTCTCACTGCAGCTCCGGAGAGATACGTTACCTACTTGATGATGAGCAGTGAGTCCTTAGTCCACGTACAGCAGGTCCCTCTAAAGCCCCGCGAACTGTCTGTCCGGGCTTTGAGGGTCTCATCTGAACAGGGGACGCCCCCCCACACTGACCTTGACCCTTACAATCTAGGGGGTCTGTTTGTTTTTGACAGCAGGCGCTTCCAGATGGACCTGTCACCACATGCCACCTGGGAATGTGGCACCCACTCAACAACTGTGCAGACCAACATATAAAAATCCTCCTCCCCCTCGATGTGCCCACGTAGGACCAGCAGATGAGAGACAGGCAGACTGCAGGACGGCTGCAATTTGCTACTGGATGGCTTCAAAATCTCTCAGGTTCATAATACTGCTGTTAACATGTTAATGTGTTTGTAAATCTATGATACCAAATTTAAGGGAGTGTAAAACAGCAAAAACAAGTAGTGCATATAATACTGCCTTTAAGTATTTAGACGATTATTAAGTCCCCCACTGCTTAAGATGAAATTTCTAACCTTTTTTAAAGTGTCCATCAGGTGTTTCTCTTTGTATTACAAGTCACATTGTGAGCAAAATCAACCATCAACACAGTGGCTGAGGTTTACTTTGAATCTGCAAAGCATCACTTAAAGAAACTTAAAGGTGAGGTTGGTGCCCTCCTGTTCCATGTGCAAGTGGCAACCTCCAGTGGCCAACTATGAGTCTACCCTGTAGAGGTCATTTTTCATAGTTCTCCCTTCATCTGCTAGGGGCTGGCTGCAAGACTGAGAAAATCCCTGTAGACTCTCATGTTAAAAAGGCCACATTCACAGCAGAAAAACATGTTTACAGCCCGGTTCAAATAATAATTTTAGGTTTAATAGGTCAAGTTTACCTTCATGTCAACTGTGAGGGGGGTGAATTTTTTCATAACTTATTTGTTTAGATGTTATTTAATCTTGAAATTACACATAATAAAGGGCGTGTCCTTATGATTGACATGCGGCAGACCGGAAGCCCGGCCTGCCGACCGGTGGCTCCTAGTTAGCTCCTTGTTTGCTTTCAGTAAGGTCTCAGTTTGTAGCAGAGTAGCACAACGGTGGTTTTTAGTCAGCGAATAGCAAGTCTAAGCGTGTCTTACCTTAGAGGAAGTAAGCAGCTGGCTTAGTTGCCACCTAGCAGCCTTAAAAGGCTAGGCTTTGCTATGCTAGCTGCTGTCTAGCAGCTATGGCCGCTAGCTGCTGTTGCTAGCTGCTTTGTAGCCTATTAACTGTTTGGTCCAAAAAATGTCCATGGCTCAGCAGAGTTAAAGGGAAAATCAAATTCCCTTTTTACTCTGACTTTGTTGGTGGGCAGAAACATGAATGGAATAAGATTAGCACATTTCTAGATTCCCATTATAAAGAAGGGAAAAGCCAGAGTTCAATTGTTGCTGTGAGGAGCAACGATAAGTTTTGGGGGGAATAAAAGCGACCGAAATGGAACATTAATTTTTCAAAACCGCAAAAATAAGATAAAAAAATTCTGAATATATTCCTGAATTTTGTTTCACAGAGCAAGATTAGCAAACTTAAACAAAAAAGTCATCGCAGGGCTCCAGCCTCCCTTCCATAGAACATAAGTCTCCTCATTATGCTTTCAAGCTAATCCGAATATTCAAATGAAACATTATTTCCATAACAGAAATATAAGCTGGTTAATCTAGTTAAAGTACAAAAAATAATAATCTAATGCTTTGCACATTAAAGTTGATATATGTGTGTTTCTGTGAAGGAAAATCAAGCTTCCTCAAATCTCTGACAGCTTCACCCTCAGTGTAAATTAGCATGTGCACCTGTTGTGTTGCCAACTGGAGGTGAAGCCAATAAATACCCACTGCTGCTGCAGTCATTTAACACAAACAGAATGCTGATTAACCACTTTCCCACTAAATTCAAAAGCCAGATGGTCAGTATGCAATACTATTTCTTATTCTATTAATTTTACTTATTCCTTTTTGTCTTATCTTAAAGGAAAAGAAGTGGTAAGAGTTGGGCACCACAGTGTGTGCAATAAAAACCACTTCATTATTGACACTATTGAACATTTCTTTAAAATGATTACTTTTTCATTTTGTTTACTTTTCAAGTAGGATAATTCTGTTTATTCAGTGTCTTATCTAGTAAACAACAGCCAGTTCAAAGGATTAATTTAAAGAATATGAGGATGATTGTAATGATTGATTTATGATGCCAAACGTGAAGCCATGTGAACACACTTTTGCATCAATTTGTGGATATGACCACAAACACCAATAAACAAATCACATCTCTAAATAAAATAAGATGCAAAAAATTGAGAAAAAGCCAAACATTGCAAATGTAGCAATTATTCGATCTGAATGATACACTGACACACTCTCCTTTCTGGAGGTGTTGCCGTGCCAACTTCAATAGGCACCCCCCTACACTGCTGACAACACATAGCTGTTACTTTTACACATTTAAACCTGCTGCACCTTTGCAGCTGAGTCACGGGGAAATGTGGAAAATATTGTCTCAAAATTTGAAGAATAAATCCACAAAAACTGAGTATATATTGGTCTTATCCTAGCAGATATTATCATGGCTACTCATTTTCCCCTCCGTTGTTAAACTGCCCATGTTTGCTGGTGGTTGTGAGTCTTTCTACATCTGAATCAGCCTTCAGATTTTCTCTGTTTGCCGGTTCTGAAAGCTAAACAAAGGCGGGGTGGTACTAAGTTGAACTATGATGCGTGTCATGCAGGGGGTCTCTCAGAAGCTGCCTTGACACTGCGCTGTGTCAACACAAAAGAGCTCTCATCACACACTCAGCTGTACTATGGACAGAGAGAATGGACTATTACGTAAAACCGTTTGACTTCTGCTTTGTCAACAAATGGCAGAGAGGGGTGAAGCTATCCAGCACCGTGCGCAGATCCCACCAAACAGCTCCAAACATGGCTCGAAAGGGCCACTCCAGAGCTGCAGCTTATCCCCCTAATTGAGACCCTCCCAGCTCTCTTCCATAAACAGCTTCCATGCTGGACAGCAGCCTGGGATTCTACACATTCCTGAAGTGAAGCTATTTGAAGTTCATTTAAAACAACTCCAGCATAAAAGGAAATGCATGTAACTTACACATTACGGCCTCTGAGACGGATCGTAATGGATTCATGCTGGTGATGGACTTGAGCTTCATCTGAGCTGGATAGTGTCTAAGCTTTTAAATTCTCTGAAGTTCAGTGAATGAAATACCAAAGCAAATCAATTAAATCCTTATAATATTAATTGTAGGGATGCACGATATAATCGGCCCCCTATTGGTATTGGCCTATATCGGCCTTAAAACTGAGTATCGGACATTGACCACCCCACCGATATTTGACTGATATTTAACAGATCAGCCTTCTTTTTTAAAGTCTAAAACAAACAAACCAAGAAAAAAAAACTTCTTCAAAAACTTTTTTACAGACTTACAGACTTACTAAACTTCTAAAGACTATGGGTGGGAAAAAATGTCGATACACTGAAATATTGCAATATTTTCAAATGCTGATATCATATTGGCATTTAAAAACGCTATATCTATTTTACAAACAAAATCTTGCAATATTTCATCATTCTGTTACGAAATCTTGCAAGAATTCACAAAAGTTTTGCGATATTTTCATATGCTGATATCATTGACATTTAAAAATTGATCTATTTCACAAAGGAAATCTCTTGATATTTCATCTTTCTGTTACGAAATTTTGCAAGAATTTACAAAATATCGTAAGAGTTTGTAACAAAATGATAAAATCTTGCGAGATTTTGAAAGTAAAATAGATTGATGCCACATTTTTATATACCGATTTGATATTGGCATATAAAAATATTGCGATATTTCAGTGTATCAATATTTTTCCCACCCCAATTTTTCAGAATGTCGGAAATGGATAACAAAACTACTATTTGCAATGACTGCTTATTTTTTTTCAGCTTTAATATCGGTATTGATATTGGTTATTGGCCACATAAGTTTTAAAATATCAAGTATCGGATATCGGCCAAAATTCCAATATCGTGCATCCCTAATTAATTATTTGTTTTAAGGATGTTTTCTGAATCTTTAATTGGGGGAAAAATGATACTGGAGAGGTTCACAGCCCGCCAGTGTGTCCGTGAGAAACCCAGACAGTTACTGCATGTGATCATGGGCAGGTCCTCCATACGAGGAACACTTGACCCGTGCGTGCGAAGGTCCCTGGGAGGGCTGCAGTGTGCTGGTGGACCAAACTGTCTGTAGACACTGAGCTAGAAGCTGCTTATAGCATGTCTGTTAGGCTTTTAGAGCCAGTGTAAAAAGAATGTCAGTGAGTTGACAGTTTACCCAAGATGATGCATCTTCACAGCAAGTGCTCCAGGCTACATGCCAAGGGTGAGGAAACTTGGATCGCAGACCTCGCACAAAGGGTAAACACTGAATATTTAAGTAGATCTGCTGCACCTCTTAAGAAAGTTTCATTTATAGTTGCTGAGTGAGGAGTAAGCAGCAAAATTTAAACAAAAGGATGAATTATTTCCACTGTAAAATTTAATTTGGGAATATGAATAAGAGGGACACATGGTGTTTATTCAATGTCATGTCTGAATAATGAGCTCAGCTGTGTACATCAGATTCCTCCCAGCTTAGATATGGGACATTAGGTGAGCTGCAATGATAATTCAAATAACTGTCTAAGAGAGTGCTGAAAGTGTTTCCTCATCTCTGCTGGATGTTTTGACTCCAACAAAGGTTGGAAGCTCTGAGTGTGTTCCCTAATATAACTCTGTGAGCGCCTGTGTGACAGCACTACTTGATAATTGAGTCATAGGATATGGCGGCTAAACGTGAATATAAACAGCGATGTGATAATCCAGCAATTTTAAGTGCTATGAAGGTATCCTCGTGTGAAATGAGCGTGCTGCAGGACTCCAGAGAGTCTCCATCATCTGTTTATTTCAGGAATGTGGGTGTAGTCTGACTTGCCCCGTCACACCCAGATACAAGCACAACAGGCAGCAGCATCAGTAACTGCCTGCCTTCACAGGTGGAAGCGCACATTTCACAATTTAATAGCTGTCTCTTAGATTTTAGAGATTTGCAAAAATGCATAGAATCAGTGCTTTATAATGTTGGTTCAGTCTATGAGATACACTATACTGCCAAAGGTATTTGCTCACCCATTTAAATTATGGGAATCAGGTGTTCCAGTCACTTCCATGGCCACAGGTGTAAAAGAAGCAGCTCGGCATGCAGACTGTTTCTACAAACATTTGTGAAAGAATGTGTCGCTCTCAGGAGCTCAGTGAATTCCAGCGTGGAACTGTGATAGGATGCCACCTGGGCAACAAATCCAGTCGCGAAATTTCCTCACTCCTAAATATTCCACAGTCAACTGTCAGCTGTATTATAAGAAAATGGAAGTGTTTGGGAACGACAGCAACTCAGCCACGAAGTGTTCGGCCACGTAAACTGACGGAGCGGGTCAGCGGATGCTGAAGTGCATAGTGCGAAAAGGTGGCCAATTTTCCGCAAACTCAATCACTACAGACCTCCAAACTTCAGCTCAACAACAGTGTGCAGAGAGCTTCATGGAATGGGTTTCCATGGTGATTAGCCATGGTGCAATGCAAAGCATGGGATGCAGTGGTGTAAAGCAGCCGCCACTGGACTCAGTGGCAGTGGAGGCGTTCTTTGGAGTGACCAATCATGCTTCTCCATCTGGCAATCTGATGGACGAGTCTGGGTTTGGTGGTTGCCAAGACAACAGTACTTGTCTAACTACATTGTGCTAAGTGTAAAGATTGGTGGAGGGGGTATTATGGGTTGTTTTTCAGGTGCTGGGCTTGCCCCCTTAGTTCAAGTAAAAGGAACTCTGAATGCTTCAGCATACCAAGACATTTGGGACAATTCCATGCTCCCAACTTTGTGGGAACAGTTTGGAGCTGGCCCTCCCTATTTCCCTATCAACGTTTTTTCCCCCCCTCCTCCCCTTCTCTTTCTCCCACCTTTTTAATTTATTTTTATTAAATATGGGAACCCCCCCCTCCTCCCTTAATCATCCGCTCCCCCCCCCTCCCTTCTCTTTTTTTTTCCCCCTCTCTCTCCCCCCTTTTCCCCCCCCTTCTCCTTTATTTCGGGTCCTTCTCTCCCTTTCTTTTTTCGCTGTTCCCCTTCATCTACCAACATGACTGTGCACCAGTGCACAAAGCAGGTCCATAAAGACATGGATGCAGAGTCTGGTGTGGATGAACTGGACTGGCCTGCACAGAGTCCTGACCTCAACCCCATAGAACACCTTTGGGATAAATTAGAGCGAAGACTGAGAGCCAGGCTTCTGGTCCAACATCAGTGTGTGACCTCACAAATGTGCTTCTGGAAGAATGGTAAAAGATTCCCATAAACACACTCCTAAACCTTGAACCCTATGGATTAGGAATGGGATGTCACTTAAGCTCATATGTAAGTCAAGGCAGCGAATACTTTTGGCAATATAGTGTATGTGTAAGAATATTCTGACTCTTATTAGGACATCTGCAAACATCTGCCATGATGCTGCTGGTTTCCATTATTTGCCGACATCCATCAGCAGGAGGAGGAGGATGGAGGCGGGTTCTGCTTAAATCCATCACCAAAGCATAAATTGTTTTTCAGTCTTGTTTACATGCATCTGTGATGGGGGGGAGGGCATCTCTGTGACACAGACCTTGAAAAGCTACATCCTAACCCTTCACTTCACCATCCACTTCAACCAATGGAAGGCAATGTCTAAAGGAGAAAGGGGGAGGGCGTTGCCAAGCAACCTGTTGTAACATTAACAAGGAGTGAAAACAGAAACCTGGTGTCTGGCTGAAACATCCGGCCTGATCCACCGGTTATTCACAGGAAAGACAAAGCTCTTTCTAGAAACACTGGCGCTGCTTTGGTTGTTGTTCACCTCATGCAAATATCCAGCTTCACTTAGCAGGTGGTATGCACGAACTGTGGGGAATAAATATGCTCACAAAGAGGACGATGTCATTAAATTATTTGGCTATTATCCAGTCAAACAGACTAATTCTGGTGCAGTTGGCAAATTCTTCAGCTTCTCATTTGTGTCTCAGAAACAGATAAAGGACACATTATTTGCCAAAGTAATCTAATTTCAATGAAAATGTCTATGCAGATGTGTTAATCCCACGTGAAAGAAAAAAAAAGAAAACACTTTGCGACTTGTTTGTGCCAACAGTGTCTGACAAATCTCCAAAGCACATGGAGATCATTGTGGGGAAAAACAAAAGCATGTGATCTTCAGGTCAGCAGTCTTTGGCAAATCCTGGAAATTCAGTTTCAAGATTTATGTTTCTGAGGTGATCCTTTTAAATCTAGGGGAGCCGTGTAATGCGACTCTGAACAAGTTTCATAAAATATTAACAACAGCACCAGGTTCATACCAACAGGCTGCATCCTCATTCTGCAGGTTATTGTTTCTGAGACCGAGCTGAAACAGTTTGATCTTGATTTATCAGCTTCAAAGAGCACGCAGTGATCCTCAAATTTATTAATACCCTCCCATGAAAGACAGAAAAAATTCATTTAAAAAAAAGTAATAATAAATTAAATTAATATGAAATTCATGACATTGATTTTGAACTGTGGTTCAACAGAAATATTAAAAACAGACACACACAAAAATAAAACAAGTAAACAAGCACGATGGGCTCCTAAGCTAAAATTTTGTTGAGCAACACTTGCAATCAGGTGTTTTCAGTGTGTTCAATAAGATTTCTGCACCTTTTAAAAAATGTATTTTGGAACAGTGTTCATGAGCAAGGTGCTATATTTGGTGTGTGACAGTTTTGTTTGTTTATTTTTCTAAATTGTTATTTTCAGTTCCAAATCTAAAGCAACATTTAATTTCACTAAATTATATTTTTGTTATTTTTTATTTATTATTAATACATTTACTTTCTTGTTATTTTAATTACTGTTGTGAATTTAGCCTTTTCTTCAATGGAAGGGTGTAAATAATTGTGAGGATGACTGTATGTTGCAGGTAAGATAAAAAACAAATTTGAATTTCCCATTCCGTATGAACATCATTTTTCTGCAATCCTCCTGAATTTGATTCATTCTTGGAGAAAATCTTTAATTGTACTAAATTTAGATGAAAAATTAAAGTAAACTTAACTACAATACTACTCAAAATATGATTTAAAGTGCTGCCTTAACATTTTGAGTTAAATGGAACAGGTTTTTTTTGTGTGTGTCTGAAATTTTATTCTAATTTATAACAACAACATACCAGAAGATGTTAAGATTTGACATAAAATAATACATTAGGACAACAAAAATACCCAAATAGAATTTCCAGTGTAGATGGAAACGGTAAAATGGCCTGAGACTCAAAAATGTTACAGAGCTCATGTTTGATTTGCTTTAATTGCACAACATGTGCATATGATCATTGGCTCGGCTGCTCTTTAACTGAACAAACAGTTCACGGTTGAGCTGTTGAACATCAAATAAATGACTGATGTAAGTATCTGTTGCATGTACAAAGCTATCAACATCTCTAAACATTTACTGTACAGCTCCTCTGCTGACATGCTGCAAACCAAAGATCTGCTCCATTCACTGCTGCACTGCCACTTAGCCCAAACTGCTGAAAGCTGAAAACATGCAGGACATGTGGGGAGCTAATGGATGTCCTGTACTCTCTGCACAAACATATCTCTGCAGATCTCTCTTAACTGTGTCCGCCAGGACCATGTGACGAAAAGAGACTGTGACAATCAAGCTGTTTGATTAATTATTTGTGTGCAAGTTAATTTTTCATCAAGCCCATTAAGTGTCGCCTTACGCAGAGTCCTTGTAGTAAAATCATGAATGAAAACAGAGACATGAACATCTGTTTAGTTTCACATAACTCACTGAGGGAGGGAGGATCGACTAATTCTGGAAAAAAGGGTGAGATTAATTATCTTTTTTTCCCCACTGAGATTTAATTTAATTCATAGAGTGAAGCACAGTTTACGGTAAAAGCTTCACGCTGCATGCTTGCAGGACTGATTCAATCAGCACACATTAGCTCAGTTGCTTTTGCAACTATTTGGAAGCAGTTCAGCTCAACACTGGGCATTTAAATGTGGACAAGATGTGGGAACTTTTCATTACCTTTGTGAGTCTACAGTTGTGTTGTGAAGCAGTTATTCATGTCACATGCTGTTCATTATGAGTCCAGGAAGACCTGTTTGTCAGACTTGTGTGTGTCGTTAAACATTCACATCCCTGTGTCAACAGAAGCAGAGAATGCTCACACTATTACTACCGTGCAGTTATAGCAGCACAGGTGCAATTAAACATACTGAAATCTATCTCATATCCTGTCAGATGAACCTTCTAACCAAACATGACCAAAGCTGCACTAACTGTCTAACAAAGCAATGGAAATATCAGAAACAGGCTGCAAAATAAACTGTCCCTAACAACTCCATGCCGCATAATATGCATTCCATTAAGAGCATGGTCCTGATGGTACAGCTATGCCTGCACGAGGGACAGTCCGTCCGTGTCTGTTCCCTGTTTCACAATGACAAATGAAGCTTCACTGCTGCCTGACAACTTAAACATTTTATGATCTGGTATCTGGGATGGGGTAGAGTCGGAATTGACTTGATCCTGGGTGTTTGGCGGTAGTGCGGCACCTACGGTGGGTCGCATTTCCCCGGTATGGATTTGTCTCTACTGCAGCAGCTGTCCCAAAGCCAGAGAGGCAGGTCTGAGAAATCCAGCCACACAAGCGCTTCCATTTAATAAAGTCGGCTAGATTAAGCGTAAAGGAGACATATGTTTACATACGTGCCGCTGGTTATGCATCTTATGATTATGAGCCCAAATCCAGCTGTTAAAAAAGTGACCAAAGAAAAGTGAGAACACCTTTTAAAAGATGAAATAAAAGGTCCGCAGCATCCACGCAGCAGGAACACTCACCTCTGTGTGTTGGTAATCCAGCGTTGGGCTTGCTGCTGCAGACACACTTCACTGAGCTCCCCTCCAGCGTCCTGTCAGCGCTGCGCCCTCACCGGCGATGTGCTGCGTAAACACCGAGGGGCAGCACGAGGCGGGGGGAGGGAGCGGGGGGCTGGCCCTCACTTCAAAAAAAAAAAAAAAAAAAAAGAAAACCCTGCCACTGGACATTAAAGTTAGATAAGCCTGATGGTTGAGCCTAAACGCACTTGTGCAGAAGCAGAAATGTTGACTTGCGTTTGTCTTATTTTGCATTAAGCCTGAAATAAAAACTTGTTCATTTCTAAAGCTAACAAAGCACAATTCCCAAAATGAGATGCTAACTAGAACATAAGTAAAAACAGAATACAATGATGTGAAAATCTATTTAATTTCCCATAGAACATAAACATGTTGTAACTGTTTTACAGTTTAACCAAAATATTTGCTCATTTTGAATTTGACAGCAGCAACATATCTTAAAAAAAATAAAAAAATAAAACATAGGCGAAGCTGGAAAAGTAACAGGCACAGTTATAAAAAAAATAGAGGAGCATTTACAAATAATAGTTAGGTTAATTGGCAACAGGTCAGTAACATGAGCTGTTGGGTATAAAATGAGCATTTCAGAGGCAGAGCCTCTGATGCAAAGCTGCACAGAGGCTTGCTAATCTGTCACCAACTGTCGAAAAATTGGGGAGCAGTTTCAGAAAGGACTTTGAAGATATTATTGTATTGCATCATTCAGAGACGGTTTTACCACTAAGCAGACTAAGCGACAGCTTAGGGCCCCGCAACGCTAGGGGGCCCCCCAAGGAAGTTTGTCTAAGTGAGTACTTTCTGGACGTCAGAAGCAGCTGGCATGGACAAGGTGATTTATTTTGTAATGATACAGTATTGTCATTAGTCTGGTGTCAATGACAATGAAGATGAATAGACGAGACATCTCACAGCGATTTTTGAAAACGTGATTTCATGTAGCAGGTGCTAACAGATTTAGTAACTGGTTGGGTGCTGTTAGCCAGCAAAGCAGTGGTAGCGGCAGGGTTGCCAACTGTCCTTTAGAATATGGAGTTGTTCCTTATTTAGTAATCAATCGTGTCCGGACATTTTATTGGTTCAGTACTGATGGTCCATATAGTATAATACGAGATTAAATCGCATTCTGTACTAGTTCAATACAAACAGTTTTAAAGCAGAACAGGACGCATTTTGTTCAGTATTTTCATAAATGCCAAATACATGTCTGTCACATCCATATTGAAGAGGGTGGAATGAACTGGCCTCTTTACAAGGCATTATCTGCAGCAAAACTTCAACAAATCCCAATCCGTGGAACTCTGAACTCAGCAAATTAACACCACTGTTAAAGCAACCCTTACCTATGTTGCATTCTTACACTATTTTTCTAACAGGGTAAAATGCTATGAATGAGGTAATGGAACTCTAAAATACAAGACAGACTCACCATTAATCAAAATAAAATATTATTCCAATCTCTAAATATTCAATGAAAACTCCAACCAATCCTTGAGGTGGGGTGCACCTCTAGGATTGTTCAACGGACCTGCCTGTCAGACCTTTGATTCTGCATTGGGAGGTGGAGGGAATGAAGGGGTGTGTCTTAGGAGTGAGGCGGGACTGTTTATATTCAAATAATCTTGCTGTGCTTTCTGAAATGCAAGATCGGTAAAGGTTGCTTTAATAGTAAATGTTATCATATTTTATTTACTATGTTCCTAGAGTGTTTTGAATAAGTTAGTACACATTATATTTTGACTTAAGGTGTTGTGTCTACCTAAAAACTTTGTTCATGGCATGAAGGGCCCCCAAACATTATTCTGCTTAGGGCCCCCTGAAATCCAGAGCCGGCTCTGGTATCATTAACTGCGTTTCTCCTCTCTCAGCAGGTCTGGCTGGATAAAAGTTGCAGTATCTGTTGGTCTGTCTTTGTGTCTTCCTCATCCCAGCCGGGCGAGGCAGATGGCCGCCCTACCTGAGCCGGGTTCTGCTGGAGGTTTTTCCTCCCTGTTGTATAGGTGTTTTCCTTCCCACTGTCGCCACCCCTCCGTGCTTGCTCAGGATGGGGGATTGGACCGGGTCAAGTCAAGATTCCATCCAATCTGTTGGTTTCCTTTGCTAGGCTTATGAATCTAATTTGAATTTCTCTGTCTGTTAAGCACCCTGAGGTGACATTGTCATGAATTGACGCGATACAAATAAAGTTGAATTGAACTGAATTGAAGATCCCGCCATCTAAAGTGTAGGTTCTGCCCAAGTCCAGTCTTGAACCTGCACCTTTTAGAGCATCCCTTCTTCACATTCCCTCATGCATGTGTCATTCAGCTCTGCAGAGGCCTGATAACAAGCCTTTTATTTCATTCAGGTATGGAGAAGAGATGCATCTAGTAGATAGTAGATTTTGGGGACTGGACTTTGCACACCTGGTGTATGATATCACCAAAATATCATCAAGATCAAGAGAAACAGGAGGAATTTTTGCCCACTAAGGGCCCTGAACTGGATGCCGGTAGTCTTCAGGCTCTCGGGTGGCACTGCATTACAGACAGATGATTTTCCTTCTGGAAATCACTGCATGGGTGGAAGGAACGCTTCCAGTAATATTTGTCTGTGGACACAATTCACTGTGAAGTCTCCAGGTGCAGATTAAAGCGCTATCATGCAAAGGAGAATCCATTTGTGAAAATACAATAACTCTGGTGTTTTCTCTGGGCCAAAATTCATTTAAAATGGCCTTAGGCAAAGTGGAAATCTGTTGTGTGGTCATATGAATCAGAATTGGAAATTATTTTTGGAAACAGTGGATTCCGTGTCCTGCAGACTGAAGAGAGGGAGCTTGTTGGAATGGGGTTACTGTTTTCATACTTTTTACACAGTGTCTCAACTTTTTTGGTGTACGGGTTGTTTTTTTGTTTGTTTTTGGGGGGTATTTAGTCAGTTGCATATGTAGTTCATATCTGCTGCAATGAAATGAACGATGAACAACACAGGTCAAGAGAAAGTTCCACATACAGTAAAACAATCCATAGCACAGCCTTGATTACAAAAAGGTTAGGATGGTGTGTAAAATGCAAACAAGCACAGGAAGTAATGATTTTCAAATCTCATAAACCCATTTTTATTTTTAATAAAACATAAACAACATGATTTTTAAACAACAGATTTTTTTAGGGGTGACCAGAAAAAACAGCACAGTGGTCAAGGGTTATTAAACAATAACTTTTGTTTCTTTCAACTTGGACCTTATTTCTGGGAATTTATACATGCATTTACTCACCAGTAACATTTCTGCGTCACTCTAACTCCTTCGGACGCTATTTAGATTAGTTGTACATCCGCGTATATTCATATAACAGCAGTGAAGGGGGCAGAATGAATGGGCCTTATCTGCAGCAGAACTCCCTCATTACACCAATATTTTAAGACAAATGTGCGAACCAACGGGTACTATTGTCGCGTGAGCTCAGATTTGGCTTGCTGTAGTTATTGGGGGCGTCTCCACACATCGACAGGCCGCACGCCTACAACACCGTAGTCAACGGTGTCGATAAAACAAACAGCAGCTAAATCACAAGCTTGACTTCCTCCATTGTTGTTCAGTGTGTGTGTGTGTGTCGCAAACAAATGACTTAACAAAACTTTGCTACGACAACCCCAGGAAATGGTATTTCATAGCTTAGAAAGATTTTGACTTTCAAATATAAACAATGCTGCGCTGTGTTAATAGTACATAAATGTTGATATGAGTGAAAAAATGTCATTTTTGCAGGGTGGCCAGCTATTTTGTTCAGGGGGGCCCTGGCCACCCCTTGGGGGCACCATTAATATTAAGATGTTGGGACTGCGACATTTTACCATTTCATGGAAATATGAGTTAATTTCGAGTTTAATAGCAGCAACATGTCTCAAATATGCTGGAACAGGTTGATGCTGCAGTGTGTAGCATCCCCTGTTCTTCTAATAACTGTCTCCAAATGTCTGGGACAGGGGTGCCAAAGTCCAGAGCTCAAGAGCTACTCTTCTGTACGTTTTGGTTGCATCCTTCTCCAACACACCTGAATCAAATTAATGGCTCATTACCAGGCCTCTGCAGAGCTGAGTGACATGAGGGATTAACCATTTGATTCAGGTGTGTTGGAGAGGGTATGCGATAAAAACTGCAGGATAGTAGCTCTTGAGGACTAAACTCGGGCACCGCTGGTATGGGAAGTGAAGACACCAGTTTCTGGGGTTTTAGGGGGAGGAATGTTGTCCCATTCTGGTTTGATGCAGGATTCTAGCTGCTCAGCAGTTCTGGACCTGTGTTGCGTAATTTTTCTGTCATGCTGCTCCAACTGCTTCCTCTTGGTGAAAGGTCTGGACTGCAGGCAGGCCAGTTCAGCACCCAGACTCCTGTCCTGCTAAGCCATGCTGTCATGATGGATGCAGTTCAGTTCAGTTCAGTTTTATTAGTGTCCCCGTAGGGCAATTAGTGTTGCAGCAAGTAAAAAACAGAAACAAAACATGACTCTAAAAAAAATAAAATAGATAGAAGGGATAATAGGGAGGGATAATAGTGTGCTGGATCAACAACAGTGACAATTTCAATCGCCCGTATGGGAAAGTGCAAGCAGAGCAGTGCGCATGATCAAATACTACTGACATTAGCAAAGCATCAAATGAGAACAGAAGCAACCCAAATCAGAAACCAAAGCAAACCCATTTTTGACTAGTCAGGTATGACTTGTCCTCCCCTGCCCTGAGTTCAAGAGAGAAATGGCTGTGGGGATAAAAGAGTGCTTGCATCTGTTGGTTTTCATTCTAGGTAATCTAAGCCTGGGACCAGAAGGCTAGAACTGGAAATCGAGATATAAAGGATGGGAGCTGTCTGAAAGAATGACATTAACCTTCCTGACTATCTGCCTGTTACACAGTTCCGATAGTGTGTTCTGCTGAACTCCTAAGATCTTATTGCTTATCCTTATTACTCTATTTAGTGCATTTTTTGACCTAATATTAAGGTTGCCAAACCAGCAGAGAAGAGAAAGCGTCAACATATGTGGCTTAGCAGGGTCTTGCTCAATTTTTCAAGCCCTTGACTGAAAAAGAAGTTGTCCTAATAGCAGCAGGTATTGCTTTAAACTTGTACTTTTCAGCACTGCTGGAGCCATAGACACGAAAGCAAGCCCAGACATCAGTGCTGCAGGCTTTTGACTGTCCGTTAACAACATACTGGATGCTCCCTTTCCTGGTGTGAAAGGTGTGAAAGCGGCTTTGTTTTTGAGTGTGGGATCTTTTTTCACATCAGAATCAGCCACAAAAGCGCACACGATTTGGCTTGTCCGCCAGGATGACGTGCTCTGTGGAAGCTGCTACCATAAACTGGCCTCTTTTCCACCACCTGAAATCAGCTGATTAGCTGCCATGGAACGATGATCAATGATGAGCTTTGTCAAAGAGGACCCTCGGCCCATACTGAGTAAGCTTTGTCTTAGTTTGTGATGCTTGCCTTGTGAACACGCTTACATACCAGTCTAATTCTCGCGAGAAAAAGTGGGGGATTAAAAGAGGTCAAGATGAGCTATTAAATTTTCCTCCAATCCAACTATGATCAAAAATTCATTTGAAGATAATTTCAGAAGGTTTGTGTTTGTAAATTTCCAGCTATGACACCTTTAAAGGTAGAGTCCGACGTTTCCCCCCTGAAAATAAACATTAGACTTGCACAAGAGGAAATCCGTCTCAAACTGCGCCTTCTGGCCTCTACTCGCGTGCCGTGACACGTTTGAATGCAACTCTCTCTCCCCCTGCCTGTAATTCGCTCTTTAGCTTTGTTTTGTTGTGTTCGGGACGTTTCTGGGTGATTTCTGTTTATATCTCCAGCCAATGACAGAGCGAAGAGCATGACGCCGTGTGGGAATAAGCTCGTGATTGGAGCAGACGCCAGTCACTCGAACTCTCGAAGGAAAAAGAAAAAAGAAAGAAAAAACTGCAGATGCACCGAAGAAAAGGTAAGAGCTTTAGATAATGCAAGTTAGAACACCTGGGTTAATATTAGTTTGGCTTTTACCCGCTTCTGAGCTCTGAAGGAGGCTTGAAGCTGAATAGTTTGAAGAACGAGACGACCGTTAGCCCGAGAGGGAGGGGTGCTAAGTTTTAATGCTGCTGTTTGCAAACAGAAACGGTATATACACTGTGGATTGTGGGATCTTCAAATTCCTCGGTTTTACATTCAGGAACAATTTTTCAGAAATAGTTTCACAATTTCTGGTGACAATCATTAATGAAGCATTTTAGTGTGTCTCAGATTGGTGAAACTGCCCAGTTTTACATCTGAGAGGCTCTTCTGAAATGCTTCTTTTACATCCAGTCCTGTCAGTCATCAAGTCCTTTACTTTTCCAGCCTTTTGTTGCCCCTGTTCTACTTTCACTTTTTGAAGATGTGCTGCTGCCACAAAATTTAAAATGAGCTGATATTTTCCATGAAATATCAACATGTGATGTCTCCTTTTATAAACTGAACCTGCAACTTCATATGGTTCATGTCTCATGTCATTTGAAATAATAAAGATGCTTTCACTTTGAGCTTCACGGAATAAAAGATGTACAGTCCAGTCCTTTTCCCTTTATTAGTTCCCCTTGTCATTACTGATATTAAATGATTTTTTTAGTAGTTTTAGTTCTTCCATACTCATAGCAGAAAAGTAATGGTAGTTAAACATGAGAAGCATAATGAGATGAAGGACTTTTCTCATGATGAAATCTTGGCTGGAGTCCGCCTGTAAAACACAGAGTATAGAGCACCATCAAGTGTTCAAACTGTAAAACAACCTAAATATCAAGGGGCTCTCAAGGCTGAACCCAAATAGGCATCCTTATGCACATAAATTTACATATCTACATATATAATTAAGAAATGTGTATATATTATATCTGATGTGCGACAGACTACCTACAAGCATTACCTAAAATGAATGTAAATAAACACAGTTACAAGAAACATGTCAACATGTATTTTTATTAAGATAAATCATTCTGTATCATTAGTAAATATCCATCGTTATAACAAGCTTTATCATTATTATCGAATGTTTAAAACTTATTACAAACCAAAATTTTTACAGGAAAAACAGAACATACATACTGATAATCACACATACTCCCTCTTATACACACCCACTCCCATACAAGAAAATATGACAACTGAATATCTGTTCAATACAGAAAAAGAAACTGTTTCCTTCTGCTTTTGGTGCATCGTTTAATCCTGCTAGCGGTTAGAGAAGAAACATTACAGTCATTTTCCGTCTCTTCCGTGTGGGCATCACCGTGGGCGGCGCGGTACTGGAGGAGCTGCGTCTGCCTGCCTGTGCGAGGGTCTTTGAGGAAGTGCTCGTGTCGGGCAGGATATGTAGCGCTCGTGTTGCACATCTGGCACCCTGCAGGAAGCAGATCAATGATGAAACGTTCTCAGTTAAGAAGCAAATACAGTAAAAAAAAAAAAAAGTCAAATCTATTGTTTCAATAAAAATAGAAGCAGTCATGACATATACTTCCTGACTGTAAGCATGTGGTCTGTGAAGTGTCGGTATTATTTTTAGAAATAAGAAGTTCTCTAAATTTCTGTAAAGGGCCTTTTCAGATGTAATACACACATATATAGTATTTACCTTTGAAATCACAGGTTTTATTTAGACTGCTTGTTTGTTGTGCCATTCAGCGAGTGGTTCATTTAGATAAGATAAAGAGTTTAAAGCTCTTAACTGTCAGAGAGCAAACTGAAACCGATAAAGGTTAAGCGAACTGGATTATTTTACCCACTGAATTACCTCACAATCTGACATGAATCTGTAATACACAGCTTCTGAAGATTTCATCTGAGTTAATAACTACCACGATGTTTGCTGCTCCTCTAAGAAGTTTGTTTTTAATGAGCCATGATAAAAGAGGAGGAAGCAAAGCCGGTTCGGCTCTGCAAGGGGCCCTAGGCAAAATTCTGGTAAGGGGCCCTCCTAACAGAACAGCAAAAACTTTTAATAGTTGCACATGACACCCAGTGCTTTAAACATAAAAAATATGCAGTGGATGATAAAGCTGGCTCATCTGTGCCTGTCCTAGATGAACCTGGCTCTGCCTGTGCAGCTGCTTGTATGTTATATGGATATGGCTAATATTAATTAATCTCCGTCAAATTGGTTGTGCTTGTTTTACTTTCATATACTTCAAACGTAGGCAATTATTTATATCATCATTTATCATACACATTATTTATTTAGCACCATTGTCAGAATATATTATGAGTTTCAATTCTTATATTTTTATAAGATATCTGAATCTACAGTTGTCCTCAAAATTATTCATACGCTCCGAAGCTAGAATGTTGTCAAGCAACACTTCGAGACAATCACTGCAATCAAGTGTTTTCTATAACGTCCAATCAGACGTCTACACCTGTTGACAGGTATGTTGGTCCACTGTTCATGGGAAAGATGCTTTTATGTTTCTGGAACAGTTTTGTTTGTTTGAAATTATATTTTCAACCATAATTCAAAATCAATATTTTACTTCACTAAATTATAATTTTGTGATTTTTAAAAAAAATCATTATTACTTTATTTAGTTTCCTGTTATTTGAATTACGATTGTGATTTTAACGTTTTCCTAAATTGGAGGGTATGAATAATTTTGAGGACGACTGTATATGTGCCTGTTGGTTATCCAAGCAAACAAAATTAAATCTTAGTAAATATTTATCCATTACTTTCTATTTTTTGCAAGTACAGTTGTAACTTCAAAACTAAAACTAATGTGTAAGTAATCTTGAAGATTTGAAGGCAGTTTGTGTGGAAGAATGGACCAAAATCACACCTGAGCAACATATTCCACTGGTTTCTCCATACAGGAGGCGAGTGGAGGCTGGAATCACCAACAAAGGTTTTTGCACTAATTAGTAAATACATTTCAGTAAGCGTATTTAATACTTATTCCCTGTGTCATTTCTCTATATTACACATAATTTATGGACATAAATGTTATTATTTCTTTGTATGTGTGCATTACTTGGGTTGTTGCCAACATCTGGTGATAATTCCATGTCAATAGCTCTACTAGAAATATATTTTCTGAGAAAAATGTTGACGTGTTCAATACTTTTTTTCCACGCTGTAATTAATGTTTGGGATATATACGTGCGTGGAGATGTTGTATTGCTCGCACCACATATGACACAAAGAAGACGCCATAAATGGGAGGCGGGCAGACTTATCTGAGCCAAATCAAACCAAAATTTCTGCCCAAGCAGGATGTTGAGAAACTGAGCTGAAAACAAAACTCAGATTAAATTTGCGTGAAGTAATTTGCCCGACAACGTGGAACCACGGTTTGCGGGTGATTTACTAAGAAAACTTGCAAAAATGACGGCAGACGCCATCGTGCTGGAAACGGCCCTGTGTACAGTTGTGCTTGAAAGTTTGTAACTCAGCTGCCAGTGAAATAAATTGACAAAAATAATAATAAATAAAAATTTGATGAAAATCATGGTATTATTTTTGAATTGTGGTTCGACAGAAATATTAAATACAAACACACAAAAAGTAAAACAAGCATGAGCGGGCTCCTGATCTAAAATTTTAAGCAAAGCTTTGAAACAATCACTGCGATCAAGTGTTTTCTGTAACATCCAATCAGACTTCTGCACCTGTTGACATGTATTTTGGTCCACTGTTCATAAGCAATTTGTCTGGGAAATTCAAAATCAATATTTTATTTTACTTAATTTAAATTGAGTAAATTTTTTTTATTATTTATTACTTTTTTCACTTACTTGTTATTTGAATTACTGTTGTGAATTTAGCCTTTTCTCTAGTGGGAGGGTGTCTAAACTTTCAAGCATAACTGTAAATGAAGGTTTGCAGCGTGGAGAATTTTCAGAGAAGAAAGCACGAAAGGAAATACGACCCTGTGAAGATAAAGATAATAGTGGAAGAGATAAATACAAATGTAATTTAAAATAAGTATGATGAATTTAAATAATAAAAATAATACAGGTATCTGTGCAGAGTCTCAGAAGTGGCCAGTTTATAAGAACAAGAATAAGGAGTTGCTGAACAAATGAAACTCTCTGCAGCCTTGAAGATTGTCTCTGACATAGATCTATTATGCACCAGGTGCGCTCTGTAACACAATGCCAGCGGCTCCAGAAGCCGTTACAATCCAAATTAAAAAGTGATGTTGGCAAAAAGGGGAAATCAAAAGACACAAACTAATGCCAGCTTTAGTTGTCATTATACAGTAGCTGCTAATGTTCTGTTTGGTTTGTCCAGAAAATTTAACACCCATGTTAAAAAGTGGTGTTTGCCGTTTTGATTTTTATTAAATTCAGGAACAAAAACTTACCTCACTGCTAATGAAAAATTATTTTGAATCAGTTATGCGTGTCTGCAATCCAGCTGCCCCCCTTTTCTTCTTGCGCTCCTAAAAATTTAAGTTAGAGGCCGCTGTGCTCCTAGTAAAAAAAGTTACTCTGGAGGCCTGTGTTACTTAGATTAATAATAATGTTGGAATATAATGTATCATAATATTTGGCTAACATTGAGTTCAAAAGTTACACGGTATCACTTTAAGTAGAATGAAAAAACTAATGGGTACTATTGTCCTGTGAGTCCAGATTTAGCTTTCAGTTAGTTCTCAGGGCGCTTCCGTAGTACAGCTGAGAAGAGCAGCCCGCTACCCAGACAACAACATGAAAAAACAATTTACGAAACTCTGAACCCACAGGACAATAGTTTGTTCATTCAACTTAAAGAATTGATGAAATCAAGGAGTTTTACTGCAGAGGCTGCCCTGTCTCCGCCATTATTACTAGATGTACACTGAAGGGTGAATCAAGTTATATCTTCCGAAAGACTCAAAGTGATGCAGAAACTTTACAGGTGAGTAAATGCACGTATGTACTCCTAGAAATGTTTTTTTATTTGTTTTCAATGTATGTTAATCCTTTTTTTTTTCTTTAAATGTTTGGTTTATTTTTGTTAAGCAAAGTGAATTACCTTTGTATACAGCATGCAATGCCTTTCACAAATAAACCTGCCTTGCTTAAAAAAAGTGCCATATAAGTACAGTCCCTTTTATTTCTTATCAGTCTCACAAGACACATACACAAAAAGAACAACAAAAACTCTAAGATCTCACAGTTCCAAGGAATTAAAAAGAAAGAAACCACAGATATATTCCGCCATGCTATGTGAGCACGTTTGTGATCATGTATGTGATGCTGCCGCTCTCTTAAACCTGGTTTCACCATCACACTTTATGTCAGCAGTGAGACACATTAGTGAAGACTGTTTTTATTAGTTTAAAACAAAATAAGGAAACTTTTTTTTTTAGAAAGCAGATAAAAATCCGTAGATATAATCACTTTAAATGTTTAACTAAACCGTGTAGCCTACATGTTTTATGTTTTATAGCTGGCACGATGCAGTGGAGACAGTTCTGCTTCTAAAAACAAAGCAATGCAAAAAGTTCAAAGAGTTAAAATTATCTGCTACATTTTATTCATTTACAGGAACTGGTTACAGCTAAGTATAATCGAACCACACACCATACACCTCCACAGAGGCTGATATGTTCACAGAACGTTCGCATCCCCGCCTCTATCACTCTCTCGCTCTGGCTTCCTCTCTATCATACAGCTGCGAATTCACTGGAGGGTGAAAGCTTCCTCTTTATCATTTATTGTCTCGCCCCATCACGAATTAAAGATATGTTTTTGGATAATCTCCCTATTTGCTTCTGACACTACTGCCATCAGTAGTGGGACTTATAGGTCTTTAGCCTGACCTTTCTGGGATCCGGGGAGGAATCCTGGGTGGAGGAATGACAGGCACAGCATCAGACACCCGTGGAGGTCGCGGCGGAGGAGGCAGATTTTCAACGGCGTCCTTTAACAGAAACAAAAGACACCACATAAATATGTAACCACATTTGAAGATAACTATAAGACGTGGTTACGTATGACTGTAAAGGTTAAACCGTTTTCTCAATCCTCAAGCCTCACTATTACCAGCTTAAAAAAGAGAAGATGGAAGATTAACAGCACATTAAATTTAACCATAAAATGACCAAGATCTTAGCAAAACCAGAACATTTAAACATCACAGCAGGTTTTAGGAATAATTTGGACCATTTTAAGTAAATAAATGGTTATATTATAAATAAATGCATTAATTTTAGGTCCATCCACCTTCATTTTAACAGCCTTCATAAAATATTAGACAGAGAACCAAGATAAAGCTCAGAAAGATGTTCTGATTCCACTGTCAAGCTCCGTGTGTCCGGCTTACAAGACTCAACAGGAAAGTTGGAGCCATTTTGTTCTTTATTTTAGGAAATGAAAAACTGAAGTGAGCTTTGAAAATAAAGTCAAACTGAACACGTCACCCATTGTCGACCTCTCTGATGCACATGTTGCTCAGTTACAGCAGCCACAAGCGAAAGCTAACTTTTAAAATAGTTTATGAAGAGTAAGCAGAGAAAAAGAGCTGCCATCACTGAATTTTCTCTGATATGAGAACATTTGTGTGGAGCAAACTGTCTCCACGTGTCCAGAAGATGTAAATGTGCTCGCTGTGAGCTTGATCTCACCTCAAAATCCGGCTCTGTGCCGCTGCTGTAACTAAAAGTGCTGTGAGTGCTCAGTCTGTTGCTTTCAGTGCCTGATAAACAAAAACAGAAAAAAGACAAGTTAATGTAGAAAGGAGACAAATGAGTTCCAGTTTCTCTGAGGTTAGTGCTTGTGGTGAGTTATGGTGCAAGAGCACTTCAGACTGTGGGTGAGAATTTCTTATTCAAGTCTAACGCAGCTTACAACATGTCTGAAGGTAGGCACGGGAGATGCTAAACACAGAGACAGAGCATCATAGTCATCAAGTAAAACAGCATTGATGACTGCATTAGTTTGTGTTAAATATCAGTTTTAGAACTGAGTGGGTTTTCTTAAAAAATAAATATCTTACAACGAGTAAATGTTAGTGACGAAAAGGAGGTTTCATAAAAGCTGTGGCTCAAGCTCTGATAAGCTGCCAGATTCTATCAAACTTAAAACCTAAATAACTCAAACTAAAATGTAACCGTGTTTTAATCTTTTTTTAAAACAAGAATTAAGATTTTTAACAAAATTATTGGCTTTGCTGATGTTTTGTAATGCAAAACTGTTCAAGAATATCTTAATTAAAAGCAAATTGATAACATCTTTCTCTTTCCGAGCAACATCAGGAAATAAGCCTGTATTTTTTTTTTCTGAATAACCGACTCTCACATACTGTATCTCCTTTTGACTAAGTAGTCAAAATGTAAAGATTTTATCTGACTTGGTGCAGAAACAAACCCACAAAAAGCTTAGGCATCCTCATGACAGATGTCAGTCAAAATCACTGAGTCAAGTCTTTCATTGATTTAAATTTTACTTTAACAAATTCTAACATGGTAATGAACTATAAGGAGGTGGAGACACTGTCATCCATCACAATAACTTCACTACATTTATAGTTTACTGTATGTTGCACTGAGAAGAGAGCCACATGAGCACATGGTCTTTCTAAATATGGCCTCTACCTCGCCATAATTACTCATGAAGAATAAGAAAGTAAGAGCTCGGACGTACTTGATGTGCTTGACGTACTGCCTGTTTTCCAGCTGCCTCGGTGGATAGTCTGAGCTGGTGGGGGGTGGTAGAGCCGTCATCCTGGGTGCCGTCTCATACACAGCACACTCTAATGTCATAGTGGAGCCCCAGTATAAGTTCCTCTGCATCGGAGCAGTTATTTCGTAATCTAAGAGAAGAGTGAGCCCATTAAAAACAAACTTCTATTGAGTTTATCATGCAAACATACAGTATGACTCCAAAAAATACAATAATTAAGGGATGCACAATATTGGAATTTTGGCCGATATCCGATATACCGATATTTTAAAATTCATGTGGCCAATACCTGATATTGATACAAATATTAATGCTGAAAATAGCAGTCATTGCAAATAGCATTTTTTGTTATCCGTTTCCAACTCTTTAAAAAATAGGGGTGGGAAAAAAATATCAATACACTGAAATATCGCGATATTTTCATATGCCAAAATCAAACAGATATTTAAAAATGAGGCATCGATCTATTTTACTTACAAAATCTCGTGAGATTTCATCGTTCTGTTACAAAATCTCACAATATTTTGTGAATGCCCGCGAGATTTCGTAACAGAACGATGAAATATTGCGAGATTTCATTAGTAAAAAAGATCGATACCACATTTTTAAATGTCAATATTATATCGGCATATGAAAATATCACAATATTTCAGTGCATCGATATTTTCTTCCACCTAGTCTTTAGAAGTTTAAAAGTCTGTAAAAAAAAGAAGTTTTTGAAGAAGAACAAGTTTTTGGTTTTTTAGATTTTAGAAACAGCGGGCTGATCGGGTAAATATCAGTTAAATATCGGTGGGATGGCCGATGTTCAATAGTCAGTTTTATTGATAGGGGGGGGGGGGGATTATATCGTGCAGCCCTACAATAATTATTTTAAAACTAAATAATACCCAGTTCCTTTCCGGACTTTTCTCTTTCTTTGTGACGCCTGGTGATGCTGTCTCGCAATTTCTTTAGATTTTCCTTCAAGGAAAACAAGAAAAAACCCCAAACAAACAGATGTTAGATCAACTGCTTGACTTGTACTGTAAGTTATTGCATGTAAGTTTGCACATTTGATCTACCTGCTGATAGCGTAGGGAGTTTGCCCTCCTGTCATGGTCAAACTGCCAAGCCTTGAACTCTTGCACGGCCTCATCCACAGTTATTTCCCCCACTTTAACCCTCTCCTGCAGGGATATGAGCTGTCTCTGTCCGGGCGTCTTCATTCCAGCGTAGGGATCGTATGTAGATGTGGGGGGTTCAAATGCAGGTCTGGCTGTTTCAATTATGAATAAATAAACAGATAACTAAGTAAAGCAGGTATAAAAAGGTAGTATTTTTTCTTTTAAACTAAAGCTATGCATCTGTTTAAATTTCAGAAGCTGAACTTAGATACATATAAAAAGAAAAGTGCAAAAAAATTATAATTTTTCTGTTATTTTGTGTAAGCGTGAGTATAACATAAAATTGACTTAATTATTGTTTTGACAACTTTATAATAACAGTGTATTTTACTGCAGTCTAATACTCTTCAAGTCTTCTGATTCCATTTATTCAGAAGCTTCAGTGACAATCCTACCTTTAATAATCTCTCCTAAACCACTTCAATCTTAAAGAAAAAAACATGTTTAATGATAATTATGTATATTTCATTCATGTAGAACAGGGTTTGTCAATTCTGGTCCTCAAGTACCACTGCTCTGCATCTTTTAGATGCTTTCCTACTCCAACACACCTGATTCAGATTAACAGACACGCCTGTTAATGAGCCACTGATTGCAGCCAGGTGTGTTTAAGTGTGGAAACATCTAAAACAGTGGTGGGGAACGCTGGTTCTCAAGGGCTGCTGTCCTGAAAATTTTCTATTTGAATCAGCACACCTGATTCAAATCAATAGGATCCAACAGCCTCTAAAGTTCTGCACAGTGACTCGTTCATTTGAATCAAGTAGGACACAAAGTTCCCTTATCACTAATCTATATAATGCGGGTGAGCAGTACTTGAGGGTGAGTTTTGAGAAACACTGATCTCACTGATCACTTTGAACAATCCGGTATCCTGCATCCTCTCTCATTCAGCTACAGTAGACTTTTTTCCCATTTTATTTTTTTGTCAATGAAAGATTAAGATTAAAACTTGAAGAGAAATCAGATGTAGCTGTTTTTACGTGCAGGCGTACTTCCCCCGCTGTATTAGATAGAAAATGTCTGTGATAAGCTCAGTAGGGTCATGTGAATATAATTTTTTTCTCTCAATTAAGATACTGGAGCCAAAATTAGTCAAGATATGCAATTCTTGCTGGTTTTATATGTCAGCTCTGATGTCATCAAACACCTTGTGTCTCCCACCATTAATACCACAAAAGGTTATGTAAGCATGCTCACACAGAACCAAGAAGTCAATCATTTGTGTTGTAGATTCCATGTTTGTGCGTCACAAACTTGGAATACAGTACCTACGACTATACGCGAGATTCCTACGGTCAGACTGTTAAACTGCTAAACATCCGAAACTATTGTAGTTAGAAAATCAGAAAATCTAATTTGTTCTCACAACTAACATGAGGTTGTTTTTTTTGCAACATCTGTGTGTGTGTTTTGTTTTTATTTTATTATTTTTACTACTGTCTATGACTTTGATCTCCTTCCATTATTTTTAATATTTTAACGTTATTATTGTTCCTGTTATTTTTATTTCATTGTGTTGGTTTGCCAAGGGACTAAGGATGGAAAATAGCTTTGCTATAATCCTGCATATTTACATTTTATGTTCATTAATATGCACCGTCTCCTTTTAAATAAATGAATAAACTCAAACTCAAATAAATAGATATGTGTGCATGGATACTATTTAAGCACTGGATGCAAAAAAGTGCATTGTTAAAGTGTTTGTAGCCATCCACAGACTTTACAGCGATCAAGACACTTGTTAAGCTGAAACAAAAAGGCAACCACTTCAGCATTTACCTGAACTGGCTGAATAAACTTAAAATGAAAATGATGAATAGGGAGAATCAGTCAGATTATTTGGTTGTGCAACATAAAATTAAGATTAGAAAAAAAAATTTTTCTTATCAAACTGTGTTTTACCTCCAGGGCATCCTGTTTCCATGGTTTTACTCTGGGATTTACTTTTTTCTGTAAATACTGTTAAAAAATATTGAATTATTTGCTTTTGCTTGAATGACAGATTTTTTAAAAAAAAAGAAGTATGAATAAATAAATAGTGAGTACAATACCTCTAGAGATGTAGGTCATATTTTTTTCAGGTTCTGACTCGGTCTCAGGTCTGGGGATAGGGGCTGGTGGACGGTTCAGGATTCCTGGGTTATAGGTGCTGTTTGCATCCACAGTATCGTAGATATCCTCCGGACAAAGATTGTATGGATCCTCTTCTACAGTTTCATCAAAGTGACTGGGTTCCTGTCTCTCCTCTTCCTCACTTATTAAGTCAAGGTTGTCAGCCTTGTCTTCAGTGGGATGTGGTTTTGCTGCAAAATAAAAAAAAAAACCCAGAATAAACTGTCAAATATCACATAACTGATTTTAAAGTATAAAAATATGTTAGTTAAAAAAAAAAAACAGAAGTTCTGTGCATTTTCTAGCAGTATGCTGTTGCTTCTTCTTCTCACATAAGTGTGTACCTTGGAAGAACTTCCTGAGCATCGCTTCCTCTGGGTTCTCATCTACAGCAGTCATCACTTCGTCTAAAAACAAAACAGCTTAATCAGCACTTAAAGCCTCCGTTTTTGATCATTTTTAGCCGAAACTGAATTAGATCTGATCTTACATAAGTCCTCTGCACACTCTGGATCGATCCCCAGCATTGACTCGTAAATGTCCTCTGAGCCACCCGAGTGCACCATCATGATGTCTTGAGAGGTTGTTGACATCGACTCATAAACCTCTCCATCATTCTCTGTATTGACAGTGTCTTCCAAGTGACACTTGACCATGTCTGCTGTCTCCTGGATGGATTAAAGCACGTCAAATAGCCTCATGCTGCATGATCAAAAAAGATGAACAAACGATTGCTTGTTGGACTTACAACAAATTCATCCATAAAATGCCTGAGCGCCATGAAGCCGCTCTTCTCTGCCAGTGTGTTTGGATAGTCTCCATGCTTGTTCATCACACTGTAAGCCTGCAGAGCCCCGGGACAGTTAAGGAGAGTTGTGGTGAGCTTCTTCAAGCCATACTTAGCAGCAAAGTGGAGCAAAGTGGGAAGCTCCTCGTTCCGTTGATCTGAAAACATGCAATGTTGAAATCATGCAATGCAATGTTGCAATGGATATCTGCTATCAATCATTTGAGAAGCATCTTAAAAAAATCATCACTAATAGTAGGTAACTAATGAAACAGGAAATCTGGTGAAGAAACTCACATGCCGACATATTATCTTCTTCAATCTGTCTGACACCAAACAACTGAAGTCCAGTTGCAGGCATCCTGGATTTTAATGAGTCAGCTAGCATAGTGTCCAGTGATTCTGTTGCATTTGATGTCAACTTAAAGGCCTGGAAGTTAATAAAAATAAGTCAGAAAAGCTGTGAACAGAAGAGAAAGACAGCCAACAGAGGGGTGAAAAGTCCCCACCTGGCAGATGAAGTTGACAGGATCAGCAGCCGTTTCCAGATGGCGACTGACTTCTCCCATACTGGTGTAATACGTGACCGGCCCCAAGCTAACAGGTGATTGGTCAGTGTACAGAGAGAGTGAAACCAGCCCAGCAGGCATATCTAAACCACAACGGAAAAAAAAATCATTTCAGATTTAGATTTTGGAGATGCAGCATTGAGCCGCAAAAATACACTAATCAGTTTCAGATTAACCTCTTAAGCTCTAGCTCTTTTTAAGGTTTCTGCTTGAAAATGACATACCCAAAATGAATGAGTATATCTCTGCATCTACAAGGTCTATTTGAGTGTCATTGAGGTGTCATAATAAAGGAAACACTTGGGACTTTTGTTCAAGTGTGTAAGACAGAAATTCTGTTAGTCATTCTAAGTAAGCAGTTGTTTATGTTTGTATTCTTTGGCTGCTGGTTCACTGAGTTTTTGTCGTAGAGAAATAATAGTGGTGCTGTTGAAATCATCAGGATCTTAGCTTTTATATGATATGCTGTTTGTTTGTCTACCATGAAGTATCAGAGAGGTAGCGATGGAAATGTGCAGAGTGGGTGGACGCTCTGACCTTATTTAGATTTTGATATTTAAACATTAATATGCTTGGTGTATGTTAAAATGACGTATATGTGCTTGTAGCACAGTTTCTCCTGTTTAATTTGATGTATGGTATCGCTACATTGCTAAATAATTAGTGCAACATTGTGTGTCTTATGCTGCAGTGAGTCTCAAGGTCCCCAAATTGGGGGACCTTGGGGTTTAGACTTCCTGTAGACTTCCACTTGCCAGGTGCAGTCACACTAATTGTGTATTCATTCTCCAAAGTGCCCGGCACTCTTATTGCAGCGGCATCTTCAGATGAAAACTCCACCTCTGGTACCGACTCACAACCGACCTTGGTTGTGAAAATGATAAAAACCTTCTCTCGTTCCTTAAAAACAGGAGAGCACAATGAAATGGCCTGTCAATCAAGTTAGCACGAGCATCGTGTAGTTGTGCTTCAAAGTTTACACACACCCCCATTAAAGAGAAAAGGCTAAATTCACAATAGTAATTCAAATAGCAAGATACTGAAAAAAGGAATGATGAATAAAATTTACTAAATTACAATTTAGTGAGATAAAATATTGATTTTGAATTGTGGTTTGAAAAAAATAATTTTAAAAAAACAAACAAGCGAAACTGTCACAGACAAATTAGAGCTCTTCGCTCATTAGCAGAGGCCCAAAATACCTGTGAACAGGTGCAGAAGTCTTGACTGATTGATTGAGTCTTGATTGCCTCAAAGTGTTGCTCATCATGCTTGTTTGCTTGTCTCATTTTTTGTTTATTTTTATTATATTTGTTAAACCACAATTCAAAATCACTGTCATGATTTTCATAAAATTATTAATAGGGATGTTCAATAATGGCTCCCCCCCCCCCCCCCCCCCCCTTCCCCAATATCCGATATCCAATATCAACTGATACTGATATATGCAGACAGCTGTGAGGTTTTATCTCATATTTTGAGAAGCACAACTATATTCTGCTCTGAGAGCAAAGATCCCCAAATTATCCTGGTACACCAGCCTGACGAACGCCATGTATGAGATACAGGGCAAGTCAGTCTGGGCTCCCTCCATTGGGAAGTGATTTCCACTTGGGTAAAAAATCGACCAGACCAATCACAGCGCGGGAGGCGGGACTTTACGACGCACCTTTTTCTGCGACTCTTTTTCAGAATGGCAGCCGCAGAGGAGCGACTATATGACAATGCCCTTTCAGATGTCTTAATGAGCTGCAAATGTCCTTAAACCTGCAACAATTAGCTGCTCTGAAGGATTTCCTCCATGTTTTCCTCTTAGAAGAAGACGTTTGCGTCACTTCTGTGTTTCTCTTGTCTCTTGTCTCTCTCACATTGGAAAATCATTCTCCAACGGAGGGAGCCCAGACTGACTTGCCGTGCATCTCATACATGGAATTAGTCAGGCTGGTGTACCAGGCTATCCCAAAACAGCCTTAACTCAGCCAGAGGAGTTCATTTTGGATATCTGGCTGCCACATATCAGATACTAGCAGCTATTAGTCAATATGAGGCTAATTATAATGTTTCTGACAACTTGGTAACTTAACTAACAACTTAAAACCAGACATATCATAAGCAGCTTCAAAGCAAGTCAGTCTGTAGCAGCAGCAGCTGCACTGTAGTCACATGACCCTGAAAGGAATGCTGGGATATGAAGTTCCTCCTCAATAACAGGGACTTTTCTACATGCTGGACCGCTGCTAATGGAACAAGATCTCGCGATATTTCGTTAGTAAAAAAATATCAGTCCGGAAAACCTGATACCAATATTTTCTGATATCACATTTTAATGCTGATATCGGCCGATAATATCGGACATCCCTAATTATTACTTTTTCCAATTTCAACTTATTTCAATAACAGTTGATTTTTTTCCATCTTTAATGAGAAGGTTTTCAAACTTTCAAGCACAACTGTGTGTGTAGTCATCAGTGTTTGCAGTCTTCAAATGCAGCTGTTCATGTTACGATGATGAAAAGACTCCGGTCTTACCCCGCACAGAACTCTGTTGGGTTGGACGGTGAGACAGGTGAGGAGTGCAGGTGGGGGGATCGCCACGCTTGCTGAATTCTCCATGATCACCGGCTCCTCGTCCTTCAGGATGCTTTCGTTTTGCTCTTCTGACACGACTTCCTCTGGTTCATCGCAGGTGGGATTTTCAGTTGAAGGGGTTGTCGTGTCGTGCAGCTCTACTGCGACTGCAGCAGCTTCGCTGTCACGCTTGGCTCCCGCTTGTTTACCTTGAAAAAATTGAAAAAAAATCAACAACTTATTATCACAAAAAACGACTGATTTTTACTGCCACAGAAATATTACACAACTAAAATAGTTTAATTCCTTGCAAATAGCAAAGAGGCACCCATGTTCTTAACATGTACAGATAGTTTTAGTTTTGAGAACAGTTACTCAGTTGCTAAAAATATTTTGTATAAAGTTAAAATGCTCTTCATGAGGGATTTTTTTCATTCCAAAATGGAAAAAAGAAACAACTTTCATGGTAACTCGAGTTTAAAAAATCTCTAAAATGCCCAAATGTTTCTCATTTTGCTTCTTTTTCTATTTGATGTGTCAAACATGCAAATATTAACAACAAAATACAAACTTATCCCAGTCAATAATAAGTTTTTTGTAATTTGGGTGAGATTTAAGCGATATTCTAACTACACTGTTAAAGGGCTATTTCAAAATTTTGAGTTGAATTGAGTGTTTTTTTGTGTGTTTAAGATGTGTTTGATTAAGTAATTTAATTTATAACAAGAACATACCAGAAGGTTGTTAATTTGACATAAAACAAACAAAGACAAAAAAAAAAAAGCCAAAAATGCGATTTAGAGTGCAGGCCTGCAACCAGTGGCACGCTTTTGGAAAAATACTTTTGGCAGAAACTTGTAATAATACACTCTAAAAGTTTAGTTTAATTTATGGGGTGCACAATTATGCAAAAATAAGATGAATGGGACATTTATTAAATGTAGGAAAAGATGGCATACTGTCAGTGATTGCTTCTAAAATGGTGGAAACGTAAACAGCAGGCTCATCGTCGGCATAGAGTTTTCTCCAGCTTGGCCAGTCTCCAAAACTCTCAGCCGATATGTCATCCTCTGGCACGCCGCATAAGAAGGCCACCACTCTGTGCGGAGGATAAAGGAGTCTCTGTAGTGCTCCCTGCAGTTCGTGGTCACAGAGGATGTCCAGGAATACTCCTGAGAGGAGCAGCACAATGCAGCTGCAGCTTTGGAAGTCTTCAAAGTTATATCCGTGGAGCTGATCGGCCGAGCTCAGCGCGTAAAGCAAGATGGACCTTCTGTGGAAACTTTGAGAAGATTTCAAGATCTGCTGCAAATACGTCGCCCATTCCTGCGCCTCGGCGGTGTGCAGGATCAGCAGCTCATATGTCGGGAGGGATTCTGGATTAGCTGCAGAACAGAATATATTAGATCATGATTAGTGTGTACAGTGCATGTATTCAAACAGGACATCATCATCATTTTCTCTTCAACGCCTTTGATCGGGCTTAAAAGTGTGAATTGAATCACAGTCCAGAACCAAAATTACACTAAATGACATGACACTGGTGATATTATGTGCTGGTTTCCATGTCGCAGCAGGTTATGTTTGTGGTGGAAATGCTACACAGCATACCAGCTGTCTGGCTGCAGAATGTCAAGGTGACTGTGGTTGGAGAATGAATGTCCGATCTGTTTGATATTTCAGCAAAGAGCCAACAAGGAGTTGAGCAAACACTGCAGTGTGTCAACACTGGTCAGAGTAATTTTGTTTGACTCATTACAGTGTTTAATCAGGTCAAGTTCACCTCTGTACACGCTCACTGGGAGAGAAACCGAACACGAGTGTTCACCTTCATCACTGCTCCCACTAATGATGGCGCAGCGAGACCTGGCATCTGTGTGTGAAAGGACCAGTAACATAAGTGACTCAAATTTAGATGTGTGGGGAATTCTTCATGAACCGACACATGAATTTATCCACACAGGATGCTGATGCTGGTTCCTCTTTTCTTAAGCTGAGAAGAAAATTCTCAATGAAAGCTCAGTCAAATACCACTTTATCAAATAAAAAGCTTAAAAATCAAATAAAAAACAATAAAAATGAGTAATTCCTGTTCAATAACAACCAATTATAAAGCTTACTATTATACAATTGCAACGTTTCCATATATATTGTGCAACATCTTTACAATTTTACCCCCAAAAAGTGGCATAAGATGCGTCATATTCACCTGATTCAGTTGAGACAGCTTCCTCCATGGTTCAAGTCTCCAAAATACACAATTCACCCCAAAAGGAACATCGTTTGCCCAAATATTTCCCTTTGCTGTCTTAAATTCACTAAAGCGTCTCTGCTCGTCAACTGACGCCACACTAGCTTTCACCAGCAACATGTATAGCCCTTTGCTCAGTTGTATAAATAGCAACACTTAGTTTCCTGATTTTGGTGGCTCTACCCAACTTCCTGAAACAGCAGAAGAAGTGAGAAAACGCACTTCGACCATGACAGATATGCAACTTGATTTCAATTTCACTCTACTTTTTGTCTGGTTGGTATCGACCTGGAGAGAGTTAATTATTCTGCGGGGGAAACTGACTTTAAACACATAGAACAAGTAGCTAATAGTTAATGTGTTACATGTAAAACATGCAGGCACAGATAAGACTCCTACTCTTATATGTAGGAAACATTTTGGGTTGACTTTTGTTCTCTGTTCTCAAAAATCAGTATAAATGCATCAACTCACCTGCTAGATACCCACGTTTGTTCCGTTTTTTCACTTCCTTAACAAGGTGCAACGCGTTTGGAAAGTTTCATAGTCACTCTGTAAGTCTATAGTTCAAATACATAAACATGATTATCACTAAAACATGAACTGTGTGATACTGTTGGCAGCAATTAAAACTCCACAGCAGATGTCAGAGTTAATGGTTCATTGAAGGTAATAAAACCTACTTTAAGAACGCAGATACACTGTTTCTGGGCCTCTGTAAAGTCTGATATGTATTTTTAACATTGTGTGACTGCAGCAAATAGCAATGAGTAACATTTTGATGTATTAATAGAGATTGGCCAGCGATTTTTATTCTTGTGGCTTCAGCAGACCAGCTCGTGAGCTGATGTGCCAACCGAAGACAGTCACACACGTCACATATATTGCACAAGCACACACAATAGAACGTGGCACATTTCTTCAGTCTAAAAGCCAAATGACAGATGAATGAGTTCATGTCTTTTGTCAGGCGCAGCCGTTACTCAGTATGCACTGTTCCCAATTCCCACGACTCCGCGTAGTTTCAGTGGGCACGCTGAAAATGGAAGTTAAGAAACTGGTTGTTGGTTTGTTACAACAGTAGTTACTGAGTAGTACAGAGTAAAATTGGCTGATTTGTTTGGTTGTTTTTTTTTTTTTTATAAAACATCTGTAACAATTGATACTTACTGTTTTTACCTCTTTCCCAGAGTCTGAAACTACCTTCTCTTATGTGTTGGTGTTTAAATTGATCTGAGAGTGCATTATAGGATTATTTTGGACTTTAAAAGACCAAGAAAATGAAATCACAAACCCAAAGGCACCATATAAGTTGAGGGTCACATTTTCTCACACCTTATCAAAAAGGAAGGCTAATTGTGTTTGTTTTGACAACCTCTGTCCACAGAATATCAGGACTACTCAGTTTGGTCCTACGAGGGCCGCAGCAGGCTTTCAATGTTTCCCTGCTGAGCTTCCATTTAATTTGAACCAGGTGTGTTGGAGCAGGGCACCACCGAAAAGCTGGACTGCAGCCCTTATTGCGCTGAACTGAGTAGCATTGGTATATACCAGGGGTGTCCAAGTCGGTCCTCGAGGGCCGCTGTCCTGCAGGTTTTCTTTCTCTTCCTGCTCCAACACACCAGACACAATCAAATGAATCTAAGTTCTGCACAATGACTCATTAATTTGTGTCAGGTGTGTTGGAGCAGGGAAGCATAGAAGACCTGCAGGATTTCAGCTGGACACCCCTGGTACAGCCGTCCTCAAAATTAGTCATACCCTCCAATTAAAGAAGGAAAAAGAACAGCTGTCACTAAAATAAGCTGAAATTGTTAAAAGTAATAATAAATAAAAAATTCTATAAAAATCATGACATTGATTTTGAATTGTGGTTCAACAGAAATATTAAAAACAAACAACAACAACAAAAAACAAGTAAACAAATGGGGCCCTGAAGCTAAAATTTTGTTGAGCAACACTTTGAGACAATCACTGTAATCAGGTGTTTTCTGTAACGTCCAATCAAACGTCTGCACCTGTTGACAGGCATTTTGGTTGTTCATGGGAAAGTGTTCTAATGTGTGTTGTACAGTTTTGTTTATTTATTTTTCCTTATTTTTATATCCAACCACAATTTAAAAGTAATATTTTATTTCACTAAATTATAATTTTGTAACTTTTTATCTATTATTAGTTTCTTTAGTTTCTTATCATTTGAATTACTACTGTGAATTTAGCATTTTCTTTAACTGGAGGTTATGATTAATTTTGAGGACTGTATATACCAACAAGTTACAAATCAATGCATGTAATTATTATAACCACTAGGGGGCAGGAAACCCTCACGTACATCAGCATTGACCCACACAGATGGCAACTATACAAGAGTAAAGTGAAGACAGCAGTGACTTCAAGGAATACAAACAGGTATGTCAAAAAAGATGTGCATTAATATCTCATTATACTTAATTAAAGTGTGTCAACTACAGACTTAACTTTGTTTCTTTACTAATCTCCACTGAGAAAAAAAAAATATTTTAAACACCATCTTTCTTTTAAGGTGGCTACAAACTGTCTTGTTTTGGAAGCATTGATTTTCATAGATAAAGAAAAACATTAAAACAGCCGATATTCATACATGTGTACATTTATGCATGTTGGAATTTTGCATGTTGTTTTCTTTAAGTAAAAACTGTATAAGAAAACAAACAAAAAAAAAATCCTAATACAACGATGCAAAGGCATCATAGTAATTAACAAAACAACTATGTACCGACATTACCAAGAGAAAAAAACCACAACATGTTCACTTTTGGACAAAAAGAGAGCACTTCACCTGACAGATTAAAGAGTTCAACATTCCGCCTCAGACATGTTTAAGCTGTTAGTCATGCAAATATCATCCATCTGTTTTCTATACCCACTTTATCCTGCTGAAGGTCATGGTGGGGCTGGACCCTATCCCAGCTGTCAACAGGGTAACTCCTGGACAGGTCACAAGTCCATCAGAAGGCCGACACAGAAGCAAACAACCACGCACACTCACACACACACACAATATAAAGAACTCCGCAGCTAGTTAACCTGCATGCATGCTTTTGTGGACTGTAAAGAAAGCTGAAGAACCAAGAGAACCCATGCATGCACAAGAAGATGCAAACTCCACGCTGAAACCCCCCAAGTGTGATTCAAACCAGGAACCTTGCTGTGAGACAATGGTGCTAACCACCACGCAGCTGTGCAACCTGTCATGCAAATGAAAAGTGTTAAATGCTCCTCTTGCATGAACTTACAAGAAACTGAGTTAAGTGTCGGTAAACACGGGTCAGATGAATGATCATCACTCGAGTTCATAAGAGCAACTAAAATAGCTTTTTAAAAAAAACTTCCCACCGCCACATTTACTTCAACATGCCTTCAATGACTAAACATTTTGTTGGTGTTTTGTTTAAATGTTTAAATAAACTTTTTTTTTTGCAGAGGCTTGCCTGACAAAAAAAAATCCCGAGGCAAGAGTTCATACACCTGCCTGAAAAATTCGGCCACGAAATCAATTTACACATCTTTGTCTTCCTTCAATAACACAACTGCTTTAACCTCGATGCAGACCTCGTAACGGCTGCAACAAAAGTTCACTTTCTGACTTCTGAAGCTGCCTGTGAAGAGCCGGGTGATCCATGACCTGCCTTTAAGAACAATTTCCTGTAGAAAAAGAATCCCCTAATTTCTTCTAAATCTGCCATTAGCTACCATAAGCATGACCGCCTCGTTACCTTTTGTTTGGGCTCCCTTGAAACCACTATCTATTAGGTGGCTCAAATCAAATCCCCGCAGCCTGAGTTTAATAAGGGAATATTTTTGCTCCTATATTTTAACCTTGTTATCCAATATCCTGTCTTTTAGTCCTGTGTGTTTTCAGCACACACAGCGACTCTACCAGAGAGAGTGCGTCAGCCACAACAGAGGCCTGACATCCGAAGCACAAAAGTTCAGACGCTGACTAACAGCTCTGTGTTATCCTGTAATCCTGGCACTGGATTAGTCAGTTTTCTGTAGGTAGAGCGGTTGACTACTGACCCAGCCGTCCACTGGTTTTGGTTTCTTTCAGTCTGATCCAAGCCTACGGGAAATCCAAGCCGGGCTGCTCGAAATGAATCAGTGTAAAACAGTTGGCTAATTTTTAAAGGAAAAAGCACAATCAATTTTTTTTTTAGCATAACAATTTAATCTTTGGGCAATATTACTTTTGTACTTTAAGTCAAGTTATTATTACTCGGTCTTTTTTTTTTTAGCAGTCAGACATATAATTGCTGCAACACATGCAAGTAAATGGATTTATACCAATTTAACAAACTTGATTCCAGCAACATCTCCATGCCTCCTGGGTGGAAACTTTGCATCTACATGGAGGTAATTTTAACAGTAGCAGTGATGGCGATGCATTTTTACACTTTGAAACTAGTTCACAAGCTCCTGAAATTTGCTGTGCACACAGAGGAAAGTGTAATTACAGCAAACATGGAAAAATATTAAACCTGATGTTACCAAGAACTCTGGGACAGGAAGCTGTAATGGGAGGGTGGAGGCAGAGCTGCCTGTCTAATATTTCCGACTCGATGGTCACGTTACCATCTCGTTTACTGTACTTCCCCATTCTGGGAAAGCTCTACCTCATATCTGCACTGCCTCTGAGGCTGTTTGGGAGACTTTTAAAGCAGAGGAAACCAGAAACAAAGCGCTGTCCGAGGACATGGAGCGCAATCTTGAAATGGAAAACTGAAATGGGGAAAGGGTCTGGAACTGAAATGTTATTTGGATGATAGCCTGCATAAGAAAGGAACTGTGTTTGGTTTCTCATTGAGAGTCACCAGCAGGGCTCATTGTGATAAGAAAATAAGTCTACTGTTACCTGATCTGGTATAATGTGGACCAATTACCACTCCATTGCACTTCATTACAGGACTGTAATAGGGCCGGGGGTCAGTGCTTGAGATGGAGTGGCAGAGGAAAATTGAGTCGTCATTGATAATATGATAAAAACTGACAGTGAGAGGCCCCTCCAACAAATTATTGAAATTTACAGTTGATAGGGAAACACTATAACCTCATTTAGTAAGCAGCTGGCAAGCACTTGTCCTCCAGCACAATGAGAGGCTTATGGAGAGAAAGAAATCCTAAACTATCGCAGATACTGTCCACTCCGGTGGACAGTATTTTTCTCTTAAAGAGGTGGAGACTTTGTGTGGAATGACCTGACCCTTTCTATACGTTACCAAAAATAAAGTGCTGACAAAGAAATCCTCTTGAACAAACGAATCTAACCCGGCCGACTATTTTAGCATTTTCATTTGTGGCTTTTCCAAATGGGGGAACAGAGAAGTGCAGAGGCTAACAAAATACAAAAATCTCAGTTTCTGTAAACCTCCGCACTCTCGGAAAAGATACGCAACCGGTTTGTTTGCCTCAGTTTAAGTCCCCCCATTTGAGGTCCCTTGTATAAATAAATCAAATAAACCACAGTCAGACATACATTTTCAATCCATCAAGGTAATCAGATTGTGTTTACCTCAACAGGAACTATTCTAAAATGTTATTAAAAACTTAAATGGAGTTTAGGTGTGGAATAACTAGGCACAGGAAATGATGAGCAAACAGCAGGATAAGATTCCAATTACTATTAAACAAGCATTGCATTGACTAGTAAAGAGGAAAATAGCTTTGACATTTTCCTCAGCAGGAGCTCCCACCTGAAAGGCTTTGTCGTGGGAAAGCACAGAAAATTCAATTCATAGGCTTTTACACGTGAGGTAGTAAAAGCTTTCTCCTGATATATCACTCGAAGGCCCGTTTTTCAATTATTTGACGAGTGGACATCCACATGCGCTGTTTGTGAAAAGACACTTATGTGTTTAATTGTTTATGCTTTAAGATGATGCATCTTCACAAGACTGAACTGATGGGATGATCATATGTAGAAAGGCTAAATGTAATTTTATCATGAGTTACAAGGTCAATAAAAACGTCTTTACAGCTTAACATCTTTTTTATGATGCATATTTAACACGTGGGCACCCAAGAAGGCCATGAAGTCATTACCTTTTAATCAGGATAGACCAGTATATCAGCCGGCCAATATTTTAGGGCATATTTCATTTTTTGCTGGTATCAGCAAAAAATCATCAGTCAGTGAAATAAGTAAAAAATTGACAAGTCATATTTTATGAAATTTTTAAATATTTTATATTTACTATTGAAATAACAAATTTTATGAAATTCATGACATTGATTTTTAATTGTCGTTCAACAGAAATATAAAAAACAAACACACAAGAAAAAAACAATAAACAAGCATGGTGGGGCTCCAAAGCTAAAATTTAGTAGAGCAACACTTTGGGGCAATCACTGCAGTCAGGTGTTTTCTGTATTGTTAAATATGATGTCTGCACCTTTTAACAGGTATTGGCCCACTGTCCATGAGCAGGGTGCTATATTTGGTCTGGGACCATTTCGCTTGTTTATTTTATTAAATTTTTTCAAATTATCATTTTCAACTCCAATTCTAAAGTGATATTTTATTTCACTAAATTATATTTTTGTAAATTTTGATTTATTATCATTTTTTTTTTATTTTCTTGTCACTTGAATTTCTGTGAATTTAGCCTTTTCTTTAATGGAAGGGTATGAGACAACTGTAAATAAAAAAATAAATATATATATATATATATATATATATATATATATATATATATATATATATATATATATATATATATATATATATATTATGAGTTTAATGTTTCTATTTAATATTTGTTCACAAGTGCACTGTTAATTTTATATACATTTATTTGAAGTGCTTTGTTATTTTTTATATTTAAAGAGTTGTAAAATTACTTTTCATTGTATCTTCCATCATATTAATTTAGGAGTCAAATGTAGTATCAGTCCCAAATATTGGCCCCAAATATCTGCAGGTTGTATCGGCCATTGGTTGAAGCTGATGAGAAAATACTGGTATAGGTATCGGCCCTAAAAATATCTGTATCGGTCGATCCTTTTACTGAAGAAAATGTCATTTGTGAACAATTTAAAGACCACTCAAGTTTATCTTACACATCTAAATAGGCAATATATTAAATGCATGCTTCATTGATCAAAACTGTTGTGGAGCAATTTATCGTGCAACTATCATTAACTACTATTTAAAGATCATTTTACTTTCATCTTTAGCCTCCACTCTGCTGAAATCACTTCAGCACGATAAGACAGACAATTTGGATGTCAGCTTTGGCTTCAGTAATCACGCTGCCCACTAGATAAGTGTGACTTTATTTATTTAGATTGAGCCCCGTGCGTGTCTAGTTGAAGATAATAGTTTCATTTTCTAGAGAAAGTTTGCCAGCTACCCTCATTGTGGAGTAAATGTGACAGATTGCTGCTTCATTAGGATTCATCAGACTGACAAAGATGGAGTCATGAGATGAATGAAGAAAGCAAACGCAATCCTCTCATCCTGACGATCCTTTTATTGTCCTTTCAGTCACTTTACTGAGTTCTACAGCTCAAAGATGAAGCTGAAGAGTCACACCTGAAATAAATAGCTTACAAAAATGAACAAAATATTTCAAAGAAAACATTTTTAAGAAATTTAAGAAAATCAACTGAAAGATTTGCAAATGATTTAATAAGATTATTGAATTTATGCAACTTAGGGTACTTTAGGAATCACAAAGGGTCAAATGAAAAATAAAAAAGCTGTAAAATGAAAACTCTCCCAAGGAGTGAGTGTAAGTGGTTGTTTGTCTCTCTTGTTGGCCTTACAATGGACAGGCAGCCTGTCCAGGGTGTTCGCTGTCTCTTGCCTGACGGCTGCTGGGAGACAATGGATGGATGGATGTGCATACTGGCAACTTTAAAAAAAATCTTTAAAGGACATTAAAACAAAGAATATTAGCAAGTTATAATAATAATTCCACTGTTTCGTTCATGTCTGCACCACTGAAAAAGTTGGTGGACCTACTTTTACAAAAACAAACTTAATAAAATTATTTTTTTTTGCCCTTTGAATCTGCATGGACTGCCCGGCCACTGCCCTTTAGAGTCACATTACACCGTGTTGCTGTCCTTTACTCTATGTATCTTTGTAATTTACTTTCAAAAAGCAATTATGCATTAAAGAACTGACTGAATAAGAAAAACTGGAGCTGTTTTGTAACATGAGACACTATAATAACAATGAATACACCAAATGACACCGAAAACCCTTAAAACCAACATACCTGATCATTTCATGATCATAAAAGCTTCATTGAACTGGAGTTTTAACTTATGACATCACTCCAAACATGATCTTGCACATCTTCTCTATAACATGAACTTTTTTCAATTAATTTTGGTGGATCGTGACTCCCGCTGTTTTGCATGTTGAGCTGTTTGTCTAAGTTCATAAAGAAACGTTTGAAGGCAGAACTTAGCCAAAGGTTCCTCATCCTGCTCCTTTGTTGCATGTGACAGGAGTTAATGCAGTATTGTTGAAGGATTAAGGAACATTAGGAATATTTGATGACATTTTCTGCTTTTACCGTGTGCAGCGGAGGGTGACGGGAATGATGAGACAGTTGCGGATGTCAGGCAGCAAAGGTCATGAACCGTGTGAAAGAATAGAGCCATAGGGCAACACTAGACATACATTAATTAAATGCAAATGGGATGATGACATGACTGACACCAAGTTTGCTCTGTTACAGGCCGTTGCAGCAGCTCAGGTTCAGCAGTCCTGGAACTACTCTTTCAGTAACTGACATTTCACTGTGACCAGCCCATAAATGGCTCCTTGCGGATCATTTCTTCAGGCTTTTAAAAAATATCCCCAAACCTAAACTGGGATTATTATAAAGATTTTCTGGAAGCCAGCTGAGATGTTCATAAAGTACTATATGAAGGAAATGAATGGCGAAGGTTGAATAGCGAAAAATAAAGTGCATACTTAGAAAGATATTTCATTCGAGAGCTTGTTATTACCATCAGTGCGAGGAGTTTGCACTTCAGCAATACGACACAAGAGGTCAGAGTTTCACTACAAATACTCCCTCTGCGTTTTACCCACAGCTGCTGTATGCAAGACATGCACTATTCATCGTTATCAAGAAGGCCATTGCCTGAAAGATTTCTGCTGAAATAAGTTTGCCTAAAACATCATTACAAATCCAATTAATACTGTCATTAAACTAGATGAAAAGGGTGACAACATTGTACGGCGAGAAATTCTTTTAAATTACAAAAAGCTTGTCGTGAAGCAGGTAGTAATGTAATATCTCAGTGATGGTGAATGTAGATGTTATCAAAGAAGGTACTGCTGTGGGCTGCACAGTAACTATTAGGCTGATTTTTAAAAAAAGGTAGACTTGATAATACTCTTAGCTGGAGAGAATCAGGTTTGTATAAGTAATGACAAAAATACTGTATTCATTCACTTAGAATCTTGTATAGTAAAACCCCACATGGCACCGTACATTTATCTGATTATATAAAGCTTTTGTCCACAGCTCATGACGTGTGTGTAACCAGGTCTTCTTCAGGCATACAGACAACACAGCACCATTCATTCCATGAGAAGATTAGCAAACCAGAGGAAGTGGTTTACTGGAAATCAGCAGCTGATGAAGGAAGTACTGTTTATGAAAGGCACTTCATAAGACCCAAAAACCCATATGAGTCTAAATATGCTCAAACCTTTCATTGTACACAGTGGGAAGAACATCATCTTTAAAGGTTTTGTGAAAAATTATCATCTTGTTATGTGTACTGTGGTACTTCTTATATATAACGTACACTACGTAGGAAAAAAAAGTGTCAGAATTGACAAAATATTTAAGAGTAAATATATTTCAGTTAGTTACACAGAAAGTAAAAACATATATATTATTCCTGGAAACAGTCAAGCTAAACCTGACTAAAAAAAATCTAAATGAGTAAAGAAATATTAGGTATTGTCCATATCTAACAACGGAACCAAATACATTTGTTTTAAAGTTTCTCTCCTTATTGAAGATAGATTATAAATATTGTTGATTTTATTAGAAAACCAGCTCAATGCAGCTTGTTATTACAGTTAGTTTCTGTTTTACATGATCAGAGCACTTTAAATAATGGTGGTCATGACTAATATCAAACTTGAACAATGGCCAAAACATATTAAAATTGCATTACTAGCTTGTGTATGATGATATTTGGTCTTTTGGCTTCATAAAAACAAATATGTCTGGTCCACTGAAAGCTGCATTGGACAGAATGAATTCTCAGAGGGGGAGCATTAATACCATGTATGCCATTATAACTAATCTGTTGTCTTGTTTGGCTGTCAGAAAACGTCCTCCAGCTGACACACCGTTCCTATGTCCTCCTCCACCATTGATGGCACTGAGTCTGAGAGGATTAGAGGGTAAATCAATAAACACCAAAAGCTTCATGAATGAGCTGAAGTCTTAGAGAACTGATACCTTCACATCCATTTAGGCCTATTTACCTGAAATACTGATCCCAGGTGGGATTTTGAGGGCCTGTTCTTTATGGTTAAGATAAGACGTCACCATAGTTACTAATGAAAATACAACCTCACTGCTCACTCAGGATGTGAGCTTCAGCAATGTTTCATTTCTAATCACCACATGCATACTTGTTAGGCACGTTAATGGTACGACCACGCAGTAAATGAAGGTCATAACATTAGATATTCTTTGCTTCCTGCAACTTTAGCAACTTTATGTTTCCATTTTCAGTCGGAAAGCAGATCTCTAACTTTCAGCAAATGGCACAGGACAAGAAGAGGCAAGACTGCCGACCAGACAGACGAGCGTTCCACTCCCCAGCTTTTAACAAGCATAGTAATACATCAGTCAAAAGCAATAATTTTACTATTAATGAAATTCCAATTTGCCTTCAGTGCATTTCACGTTGACATTTTCCACATTGCAACAGTGCTTTGATAAAGTTTTTAAAATGCAAAAACGCATCTAAGAGGCTAAAGACCAGCCCGGGTGTCAGCGTGCCTGGCAGAGGACTATGGTACTTAATTTTTATCACCATGTGCCCGGGGCATTGGAAGCCTGAATGTTAACATTGGCTCCATTTTCATTATCATCATATGATTATGGATTTTACTGCATTTAGCTGATAATACAACTAGGAGCTCACCTTAAAAGAAGTTGCTGGAAGGTTTCATTTCTGCCCAAATGAAATTTTCATTTGACAAACAAGTATAATTAGGCTGCACTTCTTGTTCAGTGTCAGTCTGTTTTCTGATTGAACTTAGACCAATTTGCTGCCACTAAATGAGTTTGAATAATTTCCATTCTGAATGTCTTGGGGACATTAGCTTTAGGAGTGCTAAGTGGCAGCATGCTTTTTGAAGTTGCTGATTATTTGATGCCACCCCTGTCTACCTATACGTTTTTGAGCTTACTTCAAAGTTAACAAGGGGGGGGAAAAAGCTCCACATAGCCTACCTTGGAGGACAATGAGAATTTAAAAGTGTTTTTGGCCAGGTCTGGGAGGCAAAGTGAAAATTACTTTAATAAGTGTGTAATACACTTCGTTAGCTTCAATGCTCTTTGCTTCTTCACTTTATTTCTTTCATGTGGCCACGTTTATTGTACTGAATGAGCAGATTTGTTTCTGCTGAAACTGTACACCTAATAACTAATACTGCTGTATCAGCTTCATTAAACCTGCTAATTACAAATTAATATATTATGAATTATGAGACCTGCTACGCACTGTAAAAAGACTTTCTGGACTGTAGTTGATATGAAAGACTTTTTTTTTTTACATTGATGGTTTGGTGATGAAATCTTATATTTTTGAGCTAAATCAACTTAAAAATCACACTTTCTAGTCTGAAATAAGTTTTGACTTTAACTCAAAGTAAATTTTTTGGTTGTTTCAGCTTCAGAGTGCATGAACAACAAAGGGGGCGGGGCTATTTTCAAAACTTAACACATCCAGACCCCAAAGGCTCATGGGAAATACAAATTCAGCAGGAATTTATCCTTTTATGATTCATACATTTGAGTTATGTGCTTTACTGCCTCTGTTATGTTCGCATTCAGGGGACGTTGTTTAGACATTCTGTTCAGTTTGGACGTTAAAGTTGCACCATGAGTGTGAAGGACAGAACAAGGAGATTAACTCCCAACCATGTGGAATCATCAAACATGTGGCTCGAGAACCAACATGATATAAATACTGTTAAGTACCACTCAGGCCTGGTGTTAAATATAATGTATTGAGTAAGAAATAAGTAACATTTTCATTTGTCCTAAATCAGAAATTTAATTTGAGAAAAATAATAATAATAAAAAAGCATGTTACAGAATAACAGCAATTTATTTAGTTTATTCCAAGATGAAAAATTAAGTTGTAACAAAGCAAAAAGTTGTTTCTTTGTTATGAATTATATTTTTACTTTACACCAAAGCAATTTTGTTCTTTGTTTTAAGGTAAAAGATATATTTCCAGTCAATCAAAATTTATGGTTTCAACCAAATCACAAATTCAGTTTGAGAAAAACTAATAAATTTAGATGTTGCTAACAAATTACAACAATTTTTTTAAAAAAAAAAGTTGATCCAAAGAATCACTTTTTTTAGTGCAGTTAGCTCTCGTACAGGCGTTTGGTTACTGATAGTAACGTGACGTAGTTCAGCGTGCGGCAACTCGCTTGTCAGTTGCACTTACAGTTATGACACCAGCATTATCACCATTAAAAGGTGTATTTACAGCAACACAATAACTCGGAAATACAGCAGGAGACAAAATGGTTGGATTATTTGGCATTAATATCACTATAAAAACTCTGCAGCAACAAGATGAGAAACAGCAGGCCACTGTGGATGGCAAAGAAAAGTGGGGTTATTTGTTTATTTCTCCCTAATGGATTTGGCAGATGACCTAAAATCTGAGTAACAGCTATTTCAGTTGGGGTAATCCAGTCATCCTCAAAATAAATAAACACAAATGTGAAGCACAACTAAATGAGAGAAATGGAGAGAGGGCAAAAGACAGAGCGGATTGCAAATAAAGCTCAGTGTGGGATTGATGAGGAGGAATGGGGATTTTGACAATGTGATTAAGTAATGGTTTCAAAATATGGATGTAAGGGTAAAAAGGGAATAATTTACTGAGCATAAGAGCGCTGCATGTCAGTAAAGGATGGAATTATATTTCATTATCATAAATAAGGAAAACCAAACTGGAGCTTAGTTATGAGGAGTTACTGAGGCAAAGACCTAACCCCAGATCATTTAGAGGAGCTCAAATGTTAGTTTTCCTATCATAAAAAATGCTTTTTTGAGCAGTTTTAACAATAATAGAAATTTAAATATGTGATTTCCTCAATGTGTGGTAAAATATGTTCACAAAGAGCGAGGCAACAAATGCTGTTTCGCTTAAATGATCAAATCTGTTTTCATGTTTGTCAGCCTTCTCAACCCTGCTGAGGAGCTCTGTGACCAGAAACACAAGATCAACCTCTGCTCACATCCGCAAAGTGTTGAATAACAGAGCTTCACACAAAGCGGTGGCAGTTTACAGTGCAGAGGAAAGCTGAACTAACCTGACAAAAGGCCCAGAAACCACCACAAAGTGGGGATAATGCTGTTGATCCACAAAGGACTGCACAACATCTGTGATATATTTTTCCAATGAAAGAAATGTCTACAAACTGTGCAACAAGCCGACTGACAGAGTTACACTGCGGTTTTGTCCGTTTTCATCCCAATCGCTCAGTGGAAATCATTAGAAAGAAAACAGTGTTGTCAGTGTGATGAAGTTGTAAACATAACATCAGTTAGTGATAAACAACGGTTAAACAAAAAGCAGCTTTAAAATGGATTCATTTAGGCTGATGTCATAACATCAGCTTTGCTTATGTTGAGCATCAGCCATAGTTTGTAACAAAACTGGCATTTTTAGTGAGAATTTATACATTAATGCTATTTTACTTTGCATCTTCCCTAATACTAATCTATAAAACGGACTTCAACATGAAAAAAATGACACAATTTACAGGATCTTGCTCTTGCTGATGTAATATATAAGGATTTATTTATGCATAAACCATTAACAATGCTATTTTCATCTATTTAAGTCCCCCAAAAACTGAGAATATGCAAAATCATTATGCATTCTGTGTGAAAAAGCTGTAAAAGAAACTTAGCACTACAATACCTGAGAGCACGATAATGTTAATTGACACAGTGAAATTTTATGCATACGTCTGTCTGGTGTAATTCTACGGAAAGTGTTGACTTTACATCTGCCATGATGATTACTAAGAGCTTCACTACATCATGACGGACACTGATACTGCGCTTCTCTACCTGGTGTTGAGATGTTGGAGTTGCGTGCCAGAATAAAAAAAAAAAAAACACTCTTTTAGGGACACTAAGTACGCCTCAACTAGATGCAGCACAGTCTTCTGCTCTTTGCAACACAGGGTCTCATCATTTGGACAGAATAAATCACCCTGACAGTGTGACACGTCACATGTAGCAGCTCTGAAACCAAGTTACCATGTGAATTATACACCATGCATTCACATATTGCCCATATTTCCTGAATCTGCTGAGAAGAAAGGAAGGTAGTGGGTCAGATGTGGGTGCATATTTTCCACTGATTTATCTCCATGCTTGCACTGGCATCTCTCAAAGGACACACAAATGTTTTCTGCAGAGCTATACATCACAATAAAACTGATACTTGCACAAAATGTAATTATAAACAGATGTGTAGTTGTACAAAAACACTCTTGTTGTTTAACTGCGCTGCAAACAAAAAGTTTTAGAAGTCATTAAAACAAGCTAGAGATGATTTGCTGTCTCCCTTGGTAAAGATTTCTAAAGATCAAATCTCTTAACCTACTGTACGAAAACAAACAGCGATAAAGCCAAAATCAGATTTTGGTATCTATAGCCTGCAGTCTGAATCCCCATCCATAAGAAAGCCGCTTAGCCTTAGCAGCTAGCGCACATGTGAGCAGCTCCAGTGAAAGCAGGGTAGGAAAATCCGAGCGAACTCTTAACCGAGCTTTTATGAGCACAATCGCTAAATAGGAAGAAACAATGAAAATGATTTACAGCTACAATTACTGAACGCCCCAAGATCTGACAGTTTAAGTAGGCTTTTCATCATTAATAGTAAAGATCATATTCGGCTGCTGGTGGGAGTTTACTCAGCTTCAATAAATATCGAAATTCTCCTTCTTTTCAGATCTGTGGCTAAATCCCAGGTGAGTGACAGGTGCCAGCTACGGGGCTGTTAGGAGAGAGCATTTGTTGATATAAGCGTGTTTTCCTCTCTTTGAGCGACTGATCTGCAAAGGTACACATAAAGGCCCTCCTTCAGCAATGTACACACAGCACTTCGAAAGGAGTACATAAAAATGCCTCCCCCCCCCCTCCGCCTCCCTGCAACATTAAACAGCGTGGAGGGTGGGTAGGTGGGTGCAGCAGGAGACGGAGGGGGGGACTCAAACAAACGCTGGAGAGTGGCAAGTTTGCATTCGCCCATACCAACAAGCTCCTATCTCATTAACAAACCGCTGAAATAAAAGAGTGCTTTTTTGGCTCACAGCTATAAAAAAAATTATCATAGTGATGATGTTCCTCAGCCGTCAACAGAGCTGTGATAACGTTGTTTGATGATGACTTTCCCATGAATGTTAAGCAGCCGCCGCGGCAGAGGAAAGGAGCTTATCAGCGCCTAATGCCCATCTCTAATTCCTGCCCTTCTTGAACTAGCCATTTTCTAACAGCGTTAACTGTCAAATTTACATCCCGTCTTAATGCCACTAAAGAGTACGGGGGATGAAGAGTAAATGACAGCAGTGTAATGAGGAAGCCAAGGCATTCCTTCTCCTACTTTCTCTCCCTCTCTCTTTCTCTGAGGAGAAGGAGATTTCCACAATATGGGGGCTTTTATCCCCCCTCCTGTGCCATAATGTCATGATGGAGAGGTTACCTGTGAACTCACCGTAAGGTGTTATGAGCCTAATTAGTAATGGGCTGTTTTGTGAAAGAGAACGACTAGATTATCTTTTTTTTCTCTCCTGCAACTACATATTAAATATTCAGAAAGTGAAACACACTTTTTAAAGGTTAAATTAAAGATGAAAGGAGCAAATTTGCGGTTACAGACAATCCCATGATTTTAATTATAAATGAAGGGCAGTGGGGTCTATTTATTAAAAAATTATGACTAGCAATTAAGTCATGTGTTTGCCTTTCAAGAAAACTTAAGATTTACTTAATTGTTTCTTTCTACAAATTCCTCCACCTAGAAAATAATTATCTTGTTTATTTATCTACTCAGCAACAATGGAGTCACTTCTCAGCTGTTTTTACCTGATAAATAAAGTGATATCCTCCTATTGCTGCATTCTCCTGTCAAATCAACCCAACCACTGTTTCAGGTCATTAAACCTTGATGGTTTTGCACATAATGAAACAAAACAATGAATTATATTAGTATGTTGGTTTGGTCCATCTGACCATTTGTTATCTGGGAAGTGACCAAATTTAATTCCTTGCTTCTAAATTGGCATTTTGTGCAATAAGTCAATTAAAAATGCTGAACCACTGCAGGAGACAATCACCTCTGGCAGTTCAATATAGTAATGAGAAAATTGCTCTTGTGTCTTTGTGAAAGCAAATTTTATTTCAAGAGATTTGTCTATGCATTTCTATATGTGTATCTGCGCAAGTATGTGTGCACCCCTTCACACATATACAATACTTGGTATAGAGTGCATACAGCATTCACAAAGTAGTCATAAATAAACTATTTAACCTACTTTCTCCTAATTTCTGTGTCATTTATTAGCATTAATTGAGCAGTTTTCTAGTTGGCGCATAATGTGAAGGCTTTGTATTTATGCAAAGCCCTGCTCTTTTCATGCAAATGAGACAAAGTTAAAAGTTTTCTGCATGTAATTTAAGGTGGCATTTACACCTCCTACCCTAGATGGTATCATGACAATTAATTCATCAGGTAAAATTTCCCATTATACCAAGACATTATTTTATGTCAGGGTAAGCAATGAATAGTTATGAGGCCATGCAGACTATTTAACAGCAAAATACAAGCTTGTCTCAGTTAATTTGACACAGAGGACTGCTAGAAATTCTCAAAAACATTTTAAAACGAGGCAGTCTGTTGAGAAATGGGTTAAACATCGAAATTGTGCTTGAGTAAAAGCATGCATGATCTGCTTCTGCATTCACTTGGATCAGTAAAGGGGGAGTTCATGTTTAATATTCAATCTTTCATTCTTGCACAACAAAATTGGATAAAGAAAAACAGAGGAAAGGTTGTACCTTCCATCTATGCTGCTATAATCAACCATGCAAGTGAACCTATGAATATGTAGTCCATTTCATCGGAGGGGTCGCACTCTGGTAGGGCAGGCCAGCTAAGATTAAATCTCAGCTCATCTGATTGGACCATAGAAAGATTCAAACTGAGCTAATTTCATGCCGATCTGGTTGCCTCCAGTGAAACTATCCAAAAGCCAAGAGGCTATAATGATTTGGAAAGGAACAGACAACAGATAAATGGTGAAATTAAGTTGAAGGGCCTTCTTACCTTTGAGAAGAAATATTTCAATTTAAATGTATCATTTTTATCGGGGTAAGGTCCTCCAGCTTTGCGGCTCTGAGATTACACCAATTAGATACCAAATATGGTGAACTAACTGCAAATGAGCAAATGTCTTGTGTGCTCCTGTTTGGCATAATTCTGTTCCCACACATTCAGCTGCAACCACATTTATATCTGATAACTTACTTATAACCAAATCACAATGTTCATAAACAGATATATTGGCCTGAAATTGCTTGAGTGATAAGACTCAATCTTCTAAAAAGGAGAAAAAAAAAAATCAGCCACAGATTTAAATCGATTCATGTTGTTGGACATTTTATGAATTTGCAAGGTGAAATACAAATAATACACTGTAATTCATATGTATACACTACCAGGTAAAGGCTTGGACACATTATACAAATTATAATATTGATTGATAGTTGATTCTAGGTTTGAGCACACTATGAAATACTCGGGATGCACGATATTGGAATTTTGGCCGATTTTCGATATGCCGATATTTTAAAACTCATGTGGCTGATAACCCATATCGATACCGATATTAAAGCGTAAAAAAATAATCAGTCATTGCAAATGGCAGTTTTGTTATCCGTTTCCGACACTTTAAAAAATAGGGGTGGGAAAAAATATTGATACACTGAAATGTTGCGATATTTTCATATGCCAATATCAAATCGATATTTAAAAAACGCAACATTGATCTATTTTACTTACAAGATCTTGCGAGATTTCATCGTTCTGTTACAAAACCTCATGATATTTTGTGAATTCTCATGAGATTTCATAACAGACCGAAGAAATATTGCGAGATTTTTTAAGCAATATAGATGGATACTGTGTTTTTTAATATCAAAATATCAGCATATGAAAATATTGTGACATTTTTGTAAATTCTTGTGAGATTTCATAACAGAACGATAAAATATTGCAAGATTTCATTAGTAAAACAGATCGATACTGCGTTTTTAAATGTAAATATGATATAAGCATATGAAAATATCACAGAATTTTTGTGAATTCTCGTGAGATTTTGTAACAGAATGATAAAATATCACATGATTTCATGAGTAAAATAGATCAATACCGCATTTTTACATGTCAATGTGATATCAGCATATGAAAATATCGCAATATTTCAGCATATTGATATTTTTCCCACCCCTAGTCTTTAGAAGTTTTAAAGTCTGTAAAAATGAAGTTTTTGAAGAAGTTTTGTTTTTAGAACTTTAGAAACAGCGGGCTGATCGGTTAAATATTGGTGGGGTGGCCGTTGTCCGGTAACCTGTTTTAAAGCCAATATAGGCCGATACCAATAGGGGGCCAATTATATTGTGCATCCCTACTGTACATGATAATACAGGCATAAAAGCAGCTGCTTTTTACTGTGTTTATCCATCACTGTGTATAACTATATAGTAGAGATGTCCAGTATTGTCAGTATGCCATTATTATTGGCCAATACTGGCATTAAAACAGTGAATCAGAATTTATTGGGATCAGTTTTTAGTAACGCAACTTTTACACAGCATGTACATATTAGTAGGGGTGGGACAAAATATTGATACACTGAAATATCGTGATATTCTGCATGCTGATGTCATATCGATATTTAAACAAGACTGAAATGTTTATTTCTTATATATACTAATACGCGTATTCATATACTTATATACTACTTTTTCACTACTTCCACATGAATTTGTGTACATCTACACTATGCAGCTCAGCTGTCGTAATATTGTTTTCAAAAGCTCTTTATTTTTATTTTATTTTCACATCTATTCAGTTGGGTTTTCCCGAAATGAGAAATATTTATGTTCAGGGGGACGATTGTAAATAGTTTTATTATGAGATCCAAGTGGCAAAGAAACCCGTCCAAGTTTAATCAATGGGGCATGGAGAAACTGAATTTCATCGATTTTGACTCACTTTTTTTTTTCTTAATATATCACAGTGTCACAAAATCGCAATATTGTATCGTATCGTGACCCATGCATCGTAATACGTATCGTATCACAAAGTCTTTGCCAATACCCACCCCTACATATTAGATATCAAACTTTTCAGCAACTTCTCCTCTCACTCAAAATGTCAAAATATAAGTGATACAACTTCACATTTCTATAGGTTTAACGTTGTTTACATTTAGTGAAGAAATAGAAATTTGCTGTATGTAGTAGGCATTTGTCACGATTTTCTCAGGGAGAAAGTAATCCCCACTAATGTTGGAGACAAAACAAATACAGCACTTTTTTTCCCCAATAGCCGAACTTAAATTGAAGTAGGGATGTCACGATGATGCTGCTACTGTTAGTGAGGATGATGATGTTTTGGTATTTTTCAATGCTTTAATGCAGGTTATTGCACATTATGTTTTGGTAAATACGTATATAAGATTACTATTACATTTTATATTTGAACATTTTCCACTGAGTACATTTAAATAACCTCTTAACCTGTACTTAACCTCTTAATTTTTTCATCATTATAATTTATTAGTGTTTTAAAAAGTATTTCTTTCCAGTACTTGTGTTCTCAAGTTTTATTTAACGTTGCCCTTGCATTCAAGATATGAATGCAAACTGTAGAATCATGTGATTTTCTTTTAAGAGACAAAATGTATCGGTATTGACGTTGGTATCGATAAAAAAAGTACTATAAGCTACTGGTATCGTATCGATGGAAACATTTTGATATCCCTAAATTGAATAGCAGTTGTCATATTTTTCATAATGTTTAAAGCTTATTGTCAAAAGTATACATGATATTATTATTATTTATTATATTGTCATAATTATTGTTGTAATTTTATTTCATATATATGTTATGTTGTTAAAAAAAACAAAACAAAAGAGTACAAGCTTCTTACCATATTGAATTTCCCATCTGGGATAAATAAAGTATTTTTCATTTAATTTCATGATGTTATGTCAATTTGAAGACCGTAAAAATATGGTGTTAATGATCTAGTTTTTCCCCTTTCTTTTGTTTGTTGAAGAAGGGAAGGACCTTGCATATATTCGTATCGTTGATATTGGCATCGGAAATTAAGAGTTCAACAATATCGGTATATCAGATATTGGTAAAAAGCCAATATCAAACATCCCTACTATATAGTACGCATTTTGTTTGCTTATACTGTTAAACTTGTTACCTCTGTGCTTTTCTGTATATTACCAACACATGTACATTTTACACACGGAGGTTGTAAAAAATATCTGAGCAAGTTCAGGATACTTCTTTGGAAACCATTAAGTTGTGAGTTCAATTTACTACATAAGCTCAGATTTCAGCCAATCTTGAAAAGCAATTACCAAGTAAATAAAAGTGATGAGCTAAAAATTCAAATAATCTTTTGGTCATTCAAACCAATGTTTTGATCCTACAGTTAACTAAACTTGATCTTATATTTTGGATGGTGGTCTGAGTGCTGTGTTGTGCCAAACGTTATTGTAGTTAACTAAAACTAATGGGGAAAAAAACAACCTAAAATTGATAAAAACATTTTTGTTAACTGAAATGAAAATAAAAATGGTATAACTAACTGAAACTGTATTGTGTCTTTACAAAACTAACTAAAACTAACTAAAATTATTGCAAAAGCATCCTTAGTTTTAGTCTTTTTACTGTAAGTTTGTTTAATACATAAGCCTTTTGGGTTGATATGAAATCTATTTCTATTTAATATATTTACTTTTGCTTTATTTAGTTTTACTCCGAGTGACTTTCTGATGATTTTGAATGTCACACCAGACAGTAAAAAAAAAAACAAACAAAAAAACAAAACTAACACTAACACTGAAACTTATAAAAACTAAACTAAAACTAAGCAAACCTGCTCAAAAACTAACAAAAACTAACTGAACAGAAAAACAAAAAGCAAAGCTAAATAAAAACCGAAACTAATTAAAAATTCAAAACAATTATAACCTTGGTTGTGCCAAAGAAATTTGCTTTGCCGAGAGGAGTTTTATGAATATAAGGCTCCTCTTGATTGAAATATTATGCTTTATTTTTAAATTAGTCTACTGCTGAATTGGCTTATTAATGCTGGACCTGAAAAGGGAAATGGGGGCAAATTAAAGGAGAGTAAACTGAGGAGAAAGAGAGAGTGAAGAGAAGGATACACCAGATAGAAAGAATCAGCTGTTCAATCAAAACATAGAAAACAGAAAAAAAACCATCCACGGCATCTGCAAGACAAACCAAGCTGACAACCAACAGGAGCACCGATAAAAATCAGACAAGCTTGGAAAAGAAAAACAAAAAAAAGGAATCACAACAACCAAACTACCAGCAACACAACAGGAGAAAAATCAACCAAACAAAACATTTCTATTTAGTTTTAAGCAGGGCTGCCACAAACAATTATTTTTTTCATAATTGATAAGTCACTGATTATTTTGGCGATTAATTGACTAATCGGATCATGCGAAAATTGTATTGTATTATCAGTATCAATCAAAGGTTTGGACACTTTCCCAATTAATCTAACGGAAAAACGTGTCTACACTTTCGACTGTTAGTGTTCGTGCTTATGTACGTCAATATGCAACTGAAGAAAAGCTGATCCTGATAGCTACGACTATGCATGTGCATCAAGGAAAGAAAGGCAGACCAGCCAGCGGAAGGTACAGCGGCAATTTTGAGAGGAAAAACAATGCTTAAAAACAAACAATTAGTCGATTATGAAATTAGTCATTGACTATTTTGATAATCAACGATTAGTCGATTAATCGTGACAGCCCTAGTTTGAAGTGTGCACACATTCTGTGCTCCTCTAAAGACAAAATGCCAAATCAACACAAAACTTGAAGGTTAATTTTTTTCCTGGCTAAAAGATCACCAGGCTCACTCTGAATAAATCAGGGAGCATGCAGCGGGATGCAGCACTGGTTTGCCTCCAACTCGTCCCCTTGGTCTGCAGCGTGCAGCATTTAAGCTCTGTCTGTGGGCTCAATAGATTTGACACAAGAGTGCTGATGAATCTCATCAGTTTAATGTGTTTATGCTTGCTAAGCCCCGAAAGCTTATTGCTGTTCAATGAAGTGCTACAAAGTTACCTAATTTCCCCCTGGTCGTCTCTCTGGGTCTGCTGGCAACACACTCCCAATAACGCGATGTGCTCTGCAACCTGTAGAAGACAGAGGGCACGCTGTGTCTCACTGATTTGTGTTATCGTGCAGAGAATGGGCTTTGACAGAAATACAGTGTGCACAGATATTACTGTGTATTTCTTTCCACCTTAAATTCAACCCATGACTGTCTCTCTCCCTCCACATTGATCCCTTTTTACAGTCTTTTCCCCGTAAGTGCTTTAGTCTTATCTGCGCTGCCCCCACCTCGCCTGTCTCGTATCCTAACCAAGAGGCTGGCTGCCTATATGACAGCTAACACCCAGTATTAATTAAAATGTCATGCCTCCAAATCAATATTGTAAAACAGTTCAAACACAACTCATCGCCACTGCTGTGATAAGTGCTTTTGGGTGACAGGTAAGTCCAAAGAAAGAGATGCAGGAGAATGGTGTGACGGAATTATCCAGGGAGAGCATGTAACATTAAAATTTATGACCCCCCTCTATGTGTTACTTCATCGCTCACAATTGAAAATTATCCACACTGTCATGAAGTGTGCTGCACTAAACTGACAGATCCATAAGTCAGCAGCAACAGGCCAGGAGGCTTGATGCAAGAACTCTTTCGCATTATGTCTGACTGCAATGCGTTAAAACTGACTAATGCACACTCATTTGGAAAGTACACTGTCAAGAGAGGGGATTTATCATTGCTATGGAAATAGCTGCAGTGCATCTGATCACGTTCACGTTAAATACTCTATTTAGACATAAATACATAAAATGATGCAGGTTATTAGCAAATTTCTTTCAGTAGACTAGTGCGACTGAAGGTATAGGCTTTAGCTATGATAAATCTTCCATAAAAACTCAATATACCCCAGCACAGCTGCCATTTTTCACAATATTCCCACTATTATGAGTGGTTGCTGCAAAACTTTGAGTAGTACGTGTCCACACATACTCATTTGAGAGACAATGTTAAAAGCAATGCTCAGGATATGGATAGAATGTGACAAATTCTGTCAGAGTAAATATGGTTTAATAAATGAATTAGCTTCATAAATAATGGCTGTAATGACATTTTAGGGGACAATAAGCCTAAGCGTTGTCAGGAAATAGTTGATGTATGAGTTTCATGCCTCAGCGGTTCCTCAAAATGAATAGGCTTGGGAAGATAGCAGGGGTCTGCAACCAGCCTATTTCCTCGAATTATCTACTTGTTGTCAATTTGCACAGTGGAATTACACATGCAAATTGAACTGCCTGCACAAACACCACTTGGAGATGATAAAAACAAATTAACAAAGGCTATAGAAGGAGGATTTATTTCACTGGCTAACCCAGGTCAAGCAATACATGTATTTTACGATTGTGTGTACCCAATTTTGGTGTAATTATATCAGCAAATTATTCTTTGTAATCTTATTATTTTTCCCCCCAACCTTCTCCTTACACACATAATTAACTTCCCTCATATCGTCACAAAAAACCCCCAGCTCAGCTCCGCGTCAGAGCAGCACAGTTTAATCTGATTTGCGGTTCATTTTTGTCACCTCTCTGGAGCAGAAACTCATAAAAAGGTGAGAGGTCAACAGTTTAGTGACAATATTTAGTGTAACTGCTTGGTAAAGGAGCAGACAAATCTACATAGCTGCAGCCACAACGTTAAAATATATATAATCACCTCTTAACATCATCCCTCAGACTGGGGAGGAAATTAAGAGTCCCCAGACCTCCACGTTTGCTATTAGATATCTCATTTACTTTGTACACACAGTGCTAATCTCCACTAATGAATTCTGCCACACCAAGCCAGATCGAGATGACTTAAAATTATTACCACTTCCACAGATATGCCTTTCCTCATTTGAGGCTCAATTTGGCTGGCTCGCAAAAACAGTCTGTCACAGTAAGATACTAATAATTAGGGTTTTAAGATGATTAGTTTATCTCTGTGCTCTTACAGTCCTGCCTCTTATCCACCATGGCCAAAACTTAATAAGAGGCTCTAAGTTTTAAACAGCCAACTCCAAATTACCAAGAAATGACAGAAATAATGAACTGGAGCATTTGCCAGGGAGAGAGACACAGGCAGCGAAGAAGAGACACAGAGACGTGGCTGGTGAGAAAGCTGAGAGACATTAATTCAAGTGTGAAATAGAACACAAAGCCTGGTAATCAATAAGAAAATGATTCAGACCTGTAAGACTGAAATTGTTTAGCATTAACGGGACTTTGTGACTCTCATTTACCTTCAGTCACTGATGTGCTCATGAACTTGTCACACATGTAATTAAAGTCACGATAATGCTGAGTGAGTGATACCAGTTTAATGGTTGCATATTTCAGAGGATGAGATATTTTGCATGTTCGAGATGACATTCAATATAGCATAAGCCTTATCAGCCAACTTTAATATATGCTGCATTTGCCCCCCCCCCCCCCCCCCCCCCCAAAAAAAAAAAATCCAGTCTGAGTTAATCTCTCATATTAGGCTACAGGAAGGTCAAGGAGAAAGTAAGGTCTCCAGATTTTCTTTGTTTTACAATGAGGCCAAAAGACAGGGCTCAGTGTCAAACTTTCTACTGTTATGAACATAAAAATTGGTGCTGAATGCCCATAATAGACAGATTATCAATATTTCATATATAAAATATAGGGATGCTTGATAATCTTAAAAAAAAAACGATACTGATAAATTTCAGCTCCCAAAAGCCGATACTGATAAATCGATTACACATATACTTACCTAATCATGACATAAATACTATTAACAAAACCAAAAATACTTTTCACTCTTTAAATGAATAAATATTTATTTTTCCAGTGAAAAACTATTAGCAAGCCTCAAACATTTTCTAAGAGATAAAACTGTTCAATATCTCAAATGTGCATAAACTTAAATAAGGTGCTTTGCTTACTGATACAACAATAAAAGCTCATTGAACTGATGCAAATACATGCATCAGGATTACAAACCGAAAAAGTGCAATTGAGAAGTTAAAAAAACAGAAAATGATGTCATGACAAGCTAGATTCAAACAATATATTGTATGCTACAATCTGAAAAAGTTTATTTTTAAACAATGATAACGCACTGACAGGTCAGACTTGTCTATGTAAATGGGAGCATTTTTACACAACTGTAATTCCGATCTCATAATGTGAGCGTAGCACTGTCGTGCTGACAAAAATAATATCTATTTTATTGGGGCAAGTTGTCATGATATCGGACTAATCGGAATGATGTAATAATTTCCTGTTATCGGCCCGATAATTATCGTGCACCCCTACAAAATTACTTTAATTGCAGAACCTACCATGCTGTCCTTTTTATGTAAAATATACACATAAAAAAGACATGTTAATAAAACCTCTTTAAATCCCTGAATTATTAGTTGAATTTCACATTATAGTTGCTGATTTAAAAAGGCCTGATTTGCTGAAGTACACACTAAAAACTCCTGGGTCAAACTGCTGGGTTAAAAAGGGACCAACTAATTTCTAGGTTATTTCAACCCAGATATTTGGGTTGCTGACCAAACTTCTGGGTTAAAATAGCCCAACAGTGTAGTCCAAATAACCCAACTTCTGGCTCAAATATTAAACCTAAAAGTTGGGTCAAAAAAATAACCCTATTTTCCGGGTCGAAGTAACTCAGAAATTAGTTGGTCCCATTTTAACCCAGAAGTGGGTCAATAATAACCCATAACCCAGTGGTTTTAGTGTGCAAAACTGAGAGCAATACTTTTGAAAAAAGTAACCACAAATGCACATCTTTAAAGAATATTTCCCATTTCTACTCAATCAAATGAATTACTTGACAATTATCAATCCAATCAGCCATATTTAAGCCAAAATTGAGCTATTTTTAAACTATCTGGAAAATATAAAGTTTAAGTTTGGCTTATTGAAATCTGTAAACTTAAAAATATTAATTAACAATAAGCTATTACTTACCAAATAAACATTAACTTACAGTAAAGTTGTTTAAAAGCACTGCACAAAATACAACAGCATAGTAGCCTAACAAATGACCTTTTAACATACACATTCCTGCTATGGGACTTACTCTACACTACATTCACAAGGCAAAATACAGACTATAATTTATGTATATTATGGGCACTGCAATTTGTGTATATTATGGGCATTGCAATAAGATGCAACCAAAAGAGAGCCTAATGTGAATGACTGTGAAAGAGCAATTTAAGGGTAGATGCCTGTGCCAGTGCTAGGGGCTATACAAGATTTGCATGCTAATCATTCTAATAATAATGTAATGCCCAAAGCATTTTGAGCAAATTGCGAACTAGTGGCCACAGAACGAAGCTTATCTCACCCAGAACATGACACAAATATAGGTTAACATTTGAATGATTCCCGGTAATTCACGGACCTGTTAGAAGCTGGCTCACCTCAATTAGAGATGGTCCACCACAGTTTTCTCTCGACTTTGTTCAAGTCAAGAACAAGCTTTTTACTCCTATGACCTCTAGAATGTGTTGAACGCGTTTGTTTCTGAGCTATAATGTCACTTAATCCGGTTGACACAAACCAAATAAAAGGCAATATGAACAAAAAACATACTGTTATATCCTCAAATATACGTTGAGCTTAAGAAAGATAAAAAAAGAACCAATGAGAGCGTTTGTTTCGTCCCCACGCGTCCCTGTTTAGGTGAATGCACGGAATGCACGTCTGATTGGACGATGTGTTCACTGCTGCTCACTTTCAGCCAATCAGCGCGATCCAACTACAAGCGTCATCATGTTTACCCGGAAATGAGAACCGACAACTGTTTTCAACACAGTTTACTGATTTTTTCGGTAGATTTCGATATATAGGTGTGATAAATGCGAACGTAATCCGTACGCTAACTACTGACTCGGTATGTACAGCGGACTTCTCCCAAAAGGTATCACTGAAGACGAGCTCAGTCCTGACGAGGAGGAAGATGAGCAAAAAGATGAGGACCAGGACAATGTAAAAGGTTCTGCTGAAAATTTGAGCTGCGCATCTAAAAAATCCGGTTCGGTGGTGGAGGCACATTCCTCTAACACTGCCAACAATACCCCAATGAGCAGTATGCCTGGTATTTCTCAAGAAATGTTGCAGGTGGGTTGTTATTAGCTATGCTAAGCATTCAATTAGTAAATAACAGCTACAGGTTAGCTCCAGTGCTGCTGTCTGTGACAGTTAAGCCAACCCTAAAGCTGTACATTAGTATTCTCACACATGTCTGGATGACACGTAGAAATGTAAAGATACCTTGGTTAAAAGTCCCCTTACATCGTGTGCACAACATTGCATTGCTGACAGCACAGTTAGTGCAGGTTTGTGGCTTTTTGAGCTAACTTTGTGTCTGTTTAAGAAATTTGAGGAACTCCGGAGGAAGAAAGATGAAATTAAGACAATGAAGATGCCCGAGAAAAGAAAAAGAAGACGCAAGAAAGGTAACAGCAATGATACACATTAATAGTATGTTGAAACAACTTATTTTGCACTTACTCCTACTAACTGAAAACTTATTATAAGCTGGTAGAAACATGTAAGTATTGACAAAATGTGAACTATGTATTATTTATTTTACAGGAGCAGGAAGTGAGAAAGCAACAGAGACAAGGTACAAACTCATTCCAGTGTCCGCTTAGGAATGTTTACATGTTGACAATGAGAAAGGCAAGCACAGTGTAAAGAGAGATTTCTAATACTAATAATTATCATAAGGGATGTGGCACCCACAATACGCTAGTTGGTTGTGATACAAATAATTATATAGTAATAGTGTTAGGGTTAGATGCATATAAAGCACTCAGATAACATATTAAGCCCAGCAAATGGCATCAATCAAGTTGTTGGGCTTAACTTTTTTTTTTTTAACTTGAACTCAAATGATTTCCCCAGTTAGGTTGTAGCATTTGACTTCATACTAAATCCAGGTTAATTTCATTAGATCCTTATCAAAAAAGGAGTCATTCAAATCTTTGAAGTGCTTCAGGATGAACTATTAGTTGCACAAATGCATCCCTCATGTTAACAGTTTATTTAGAAAGTATTAGAACTTTATTAGAACAACTCTAGGGAACTTGAGTACTGTAATTGTGATTTTGAGATCATGGGATAACAGTAACCGCTTCACAGACAGTGGAGGTATATTTGAAGAAATGCATGGGTAAAATAGATGTACATGAAGCATAAGCTAGAATGCAATATAAAAATCTCATCTGATGGATCTTAGAATTAGCAAACATGTGCAACAAACAGGACAAATTTGTCACTCATTGATGGTCAGGTGATTTTCACTCCATACTGGCATCACCAGAATCCAGTAGCAACAACTGAAGACTGAAATTTAGTAAACAATTAAAATTTTGAAGCAATTGATAGCTTTATATTAGAGGGTACTGCATGATGTGGCCCTTCTTCAAAAAAATATTCTAAAACAGTCACAGATGCATTATGAAGAAGTTCATTACACATGAAAAATGAAATCCATAAGATTTATTCCTTCACTGCAAGAGAGCAAACATAATTCAATATTTTTTCCCTGACTGCTGCTTCTCTTGCACAGGTAAAAGAAAAAGAAAGAAACATATGTCCACCCCAGTGCATGCTGGTCCCATACCTGACACCATATATACAGTTGTGCTTGAAAGTTTACATCCCCTCCCATTAAAGAAAAGTCTAAATTCACAATAGTAATTTAAATAACAAGCTATGATAAATAAATATTTGCTAAATTAAAATGTAGTAAATATATATATATATATCTAAATGACAATAAATTCGCGTTTGGGCACATCTACAAATAACCTCACATATTTTCCAACACATTTTCTCTTTGGAGATAAACTTGTGTTTTCTCATTGATAACATCTTAACTAATATCTGCGACCACTAAACATCAGTTTCACACAGACTTCAGAGCATTTCTTCATAAGTCGTGAACTGGCAAAATATGATCAAATAAAGCACATCTGCTTGATTTCAGATGATCTGGCTTGAAGAAGAAACCTAAATGGCTCATGTACTCTGAGAAAAAAGGAGTTAAAAAAAAAAAAAGACCACTCTGTGTGCCACTGCAAATAATTTTAAACAAATATGTTAATTAAATTGCTTTTCTGCTCAAATGTAATAGAAGTATTGTATAAAAGTATAGATGAGAAAGACTTTTATTTGGAAAAAACAAATTTTGCATGGTGAATGTGTAACTTTGGCCCGCCTTCGTTTAGTCTGGAAAAAATTGGGCCCCAGGCCAAACTTAGTTATGACCCCTGACTTACAGCATCCTTTGTCCACCATCTTTCTATCACTCACTATACTGTAGGTGCTAAGCTCCTCTTTTTTCACTTTCCATGCTTATTAAAAAAACAAAAAATGCAAAAAAAAAAAAAACAACAAGTTGTGGTGTTTTCAGTTAAAAGAATATAAAAAGTTAAGCACCTTGAGATCAACTGTCTGAACCACAGCTGAAGTTTGGAGCCTAGATGGTAGAAAACAACTTTTTAATGATGAGTGATGAAAATAAGACAGGAGATTGGGAACAAGCTACTGTGGTCAGCTCAATTTAATTACAAACACTGTTGTGTATTAATAGCAAAAGGCGTGGCTGTTTCACCCATAGTACCTACAATAATTTGTGACAGCAGTAACTTCCTTCACAAATGGCTACCATCCTCAACAGGTCTGCAGAGCTACAGCACATGCTTTGTTACTTGGGGGGAAAAAAGCACACAGATCTAAGTTTAGCACTGTTGTAGAAATAAAAATCCAGTTAAAAGAAGTAGTAGAACTACTTAATATGTTTTGCCTCATTGGAATGCTGCTCTACACATTGTGAACATTAACAGACACATTTTGTTGTTGTCAGAGAGCATCAAGAGGAGCGAGAGAAGCACTGGGATGAGCTTAAGCAGTATTTTGGTGTAAATGATCGATTTCACCCGCCTGCATGCTCCAAACCCCTCCGAAGGTAACAAAGACTTCCTTCCAACTTATCTTCTGAGGTTGAATTCTGCGTCTGTCGTAGCTGTTAGTAACACCTCTACATCCTTTGTGTCTCCGCGCCACTGTATCGTCTCATTGTTTTATGCGATATGACATCCGGATTAGAAGAACCCTTTGTAGTAAGTCAACCTGCCAGAGAGAAGAATATTAGGGATTATGCTCAGCCACGTTTAGTGATAAGATTAGGATGAATCTCCTTTCTGGTACGGTTAAGATTAAGGTGAGATGTGGGTTTCCCCCTAGAAAACGCATAATAGAAATTTAAATGTTGCTCCACAAAAGATCCCGGTGTTAGCCTTGCACGTCTTCTCTGACTGCAGCTGAAACATTTAAAGCAATGGTTATATAATAGATGGATATGTGCTACTACTTTGATGGAATTCATAATTAAAAAACTCAAAGCTAAACTTTGTTTTATTGGAAAACATTTCTGCACTTAAGGAGGAATGAACATTTTCTGCAAAGGCTTGCAAATTGCCAAAGAAGTCAAACATTTGCAAGCTTGAAGAGCATTATAACTGACCCAGTGAATGGAAACTGTTCTCATTTCAATTTGAAATCCCTTTAATGATTATTTTGGAGTATTTTGTGCTTAATTTATCTCAGAGCAGCATAAAATTGAGTTTTTGCTGATTTTGCCTCATTTTGAATTGAGCAACTATGAGGGGATAAAAGAAATGATTAAGCTGAATGAAACAGAACTTGTCACATCAACATAATGAGGGACTCATTCATTCCTCAAATGCAGATCCTTATAATTAATTTTATTTTAATACTGGCAAGACTTTCATACAGCCGTTTGAGGGAGAACTATATCATAGCTACCACCGGCCTGATGTCATAATTCATCTACTGACAGCTGCTATTCAGTAACCTTAAACACATTTCTGGTCTTATAGAACGATCATTTGTCAGCTTTAGTTTTGTTTGTGAGTTACAGGGAAAATAATTCCCTAATTTGTTTCATTTTAAACCTTGTGGTGTTGTTTCTGTTCGTTGTAGAGTGATTTAGAAATACATTAAAAGGAGCAAATTAATAATTACAGCCTCTTTTTGGTGTATTTCCTTACCCTGATGAAATTTTGGGGGGTTGGAGAAATGTGCTGCTCGGCTCTCCGATGGGCTCATCGCAGCAGAACTAGCTTGCCATCAGTAACCGGGGGCTTCTCCATGCCCCCCCCCCCCCCCCTCTCTCTCTCCCTCTCTCCGCTTAGGCCTGGAATGGAAATGTGTAATTAAAGAAGCACATTTATGTTTGGTAATCTCCTGTAGCATTTCTAAGATTTCCCCACTAATATCCAATCAAAAAGGTTTTCATTTGTGAAGCAAAATCTACATATTTGTAGTAATGGCAATCATATTAAAAATAAGGCCCTGGGGACTTTTGAAGTTACTCTTTGATTTTTTTTTCCCTCTCTCTCTCCCCCCTATTTCAAATAATAAAAATCAGATTTTTTTTTCTCTCCCCCTCTTCTGCAGTCCGGCCTAGAAAAGAGCATAGAGAGGGCCATAGCTGAAGGGGACTTTGCAAAGGCGGAGGAGATGAGCGACAGACTCGCCACTCGAGAGGTACGTAGAGCTGATAAGAGATCTTTGGGGTGCTCCCGCTGTGACAAATCAGGCTAATGGATCCGTGGCCATTTCTGCTGCAAAGACATAGAGGAACAAAAACACATGCAGACATCCACCATTCAGTCCTGCAGCCCTTTTCCATTGAGTTAATGGAAAGCCCTCCCCTTAGTTTTGAAGTGCTGCAGTGTCTAAAGGACTTTTGGCTCTGCTTTTTAATGAAGGGTACATTGCTTTCAAGCCAACTGTTAAATCATTCTCCAGGTAAGAGTTTCATACCTTTGAAGTGTACATGTCCCTAAATGCACTGCCTGAAGTTTTGTAACTAACTGCCTTGGCAGGCATCAAGGATCAAGTGGTTTGAAACTAATTTAGCATAAAATGTAGCCCACACACACACAACACGCACCCACACACATAAGTGTGGTATGAAGACACAGAGCTGCTGTGTTACTTCTCCACCGAGGGAATAGTTAGACTTTGAAAATCAAAGTTAAACTTCTTTGTTTTATGATGCATGCTGCTTACAGCATGAGCGTTTACATTTTATAATGGCAGCAACACAAAGATGGAGCGTAGTGCAAACTCAGGTTTTACTGCCAGGCTTGGATTTCAGTAGAGTTGCGAAATGGGAGGGGCCAGGAAATATTCCCGTTTGAAATGTACTTACTTTTTTTTTTTCTTATAATAATATACTTTGTGTTTCTGAACATAAAAACACAGAAATCTACAACATTTTGTTGTAATACTGTAGGTTTATGTTGTAGCCTGTACTACAAAGCATTTAAGTGTCTTTTCCATAGCAGAGTAATACCATAGTACCCATGAGCTGGTTTTGGGAGGATGTCAGTCAGGAGTAGGAATTTATTTTGTCGTGCAGTTTTTAACAAGTTAGAATGCTGTAGATTCTTAATTCATCCAGACCTGTTTCAGTCAGTTTGAGCTCAGTGAAGCTGAGCTACAGTTGCTGCTGCTCTATTTGTACCAGTCTGCAAGCACAGTAGGCGACTAGGGGTGCAACAATACATTGATCTATATTGATGTATTGATTATAAATTGATCCAAAATCCCAATAATCAATATCAAACCCACTTTTTTAAAATGAAAACAGCTGCATTTTGAAGTTTCTCTGACACATTGTCACAACAAAATACATGTTTATAGTTGTGTAGTGGGTAGATATGACACAGGGAGATTGTACTGCATGTACTTTCAAGTGAGTAGAAGCTTACAGTTATGTTTAAAAAAGAATCTTGTTTATTACATGTAATATTGTTTGATTTCATTTCATATCAATCTTTGGATCCTAAATCAAATCGAATCAAACTGAAATCGTATTACTGAATTTGAGATACCAACAAACATCAAATCGCTATCCACTGTATCAATATTGTATTGTGATCAAACCAGTGGTTTACACCCCTACAGGCGACTAGATTTATTGAATAAATATATAGGTGCCCCCTCTCACGTTTCTTACAAATGAATACTGTATGGAATGTAAACTGGACAGCTCTGTTTAAGCTCTCCTTTGCTGTTATTCTCTGTTTAGGGATGTAACAATAACCAATAAAAAGATAAATCGGGATATAATTCCCTGACAATAAGTATTACCATTTCAGATTTTAATTATGGTAAAACTGTGATTATCCTACTTTGAAAAAGTCAGTGATGCTGCTCATAACCAGGAAAGGCAGCAGCAGCTGAAAACATGGCAGAAGGCACCGCATGGAAGCTCTGGAGATTTTTCCCTTCTAAAAGGACAAAGTCTAAAGCCTGGATGTATTCTGGATTTTTTTTAAGGATGCTGGGAGGAAACTTTTTTTTTATTTATTTATGGTATTATTTTAATGTTTCTGCAACATTGGATATGGTAGTGTTGCTGTGATATGAACATGTGATTTCTACTAAGGTAATGAAACAGTTAAAGTTTTCTTTCTGGACCAGATCTTCAGATATCTGTCAGACTAGATCAAGTCTTGAGCTCTGAATGTGAACAAAAAGTATTCTTGGTTCTTATCTATAATATTGCATAAAGCGAGGAACCCTCTTATGGTCATAAGCTTCATCTTTAAAGCACATTTATATGTTTGATGTCTACATGTTATAGCAACAGAAAGTCCATTGTGCTTGTTGATATTTTTTTTAAATTGAAACTTAATGAAAAGATTTTAGTGTGGTTAAGAACATTTTGAACATTTTGAGCAGATTTCACCAATACTGCCATAATATCAATAACCGTGATCATTTTGGTCACAATAACCATGACATAAAATTTTTATATCGTTACATGCCTACTCTGTTGTTAGCAGCTTTTTGTCAGTTTAACAGCCTCTTCTATTACTTCTGGGAGTGTGAAGCTGCAGCTGAACTGAACTGTTGCTGAACTGTTCAGCATGCGAGCAAACTGTGATGTCAACACCACGCCGTAACCCTTTATACCGGCATCTCAGGTGCACTGGACTCACAGCAGTCTTCTCTTAAACATTGTGGGAATAGCTCTAGAAGAAGTACAAAATGTAAAACAACTCTGTACAACTGCCAGTTATTGTGATGTGTATTATACTGTAAAAGTTAGGTTTGTTTGGACTTGGGCTGCACTGGCGGGGGGGCAGGCAGGCAGGCAGGCAATCACTTTCTCACACAGAGCCATGGAGGTTTGGATCCCCCCCCCCCCCTTACTATGCAAAAAAGTAAGAAATCAGGAAGGGGGCAAACACTTTTTCACACAACTGTAAGTATAAAAGTTAGACTCAGCTGGTGCGTTCTAACCTTTTTTTTTATTATTCCTTAGGACCTGCTCCCAACAATATAACTGGGTGCTTTATTTTACGATACTGAATTTCACTTCTTAGTTGTACCCAGCAACTTTGATTTTTTATTTTTTTTATTTTCATTCGAGACCAGCCTTTGGTTTCTTATGGGGATTCATTTGGGTGTTTATCATGAGTCACCGTCTGAGAGAAAAATGGATAAAATTTTAGTTCTAGATCCAGGATTGCTTAAAATCACCCCTTCTTGTTTAGGTCACTTTGTGAGAATTCAGTGATGCATCAGAAAGTCCATAAATAACATCTGTGACTGGGAAATTCAGACATTAAAGACATGCCATCAAACGTAAACGATATATAGCATCAGTGAGACCTTGTTACAGAATATGTTTACATGATCGTTCATTACTTCATTTATATCTTTTGTAAATACCCTCTTGAGAGAGTGGTCTTTAAAAAAGCCATTGCCCAATTCACTGAACTGGCATTTCATACATAGCTTGGTAACTCCAGTATGTAGCACTGGTCTGCAGCTCCAGAGTCCTTTCATATTCCCATCTTAACTGCTAGCAGATTGGTCAAATATGGGGGAGTTGAATGGAAGCTGTTGTGAGTGGCACCTGGGCTGTACTTTCAGAAAGCCTCTTAGAGCGCCGGTGGATTGGTTTTAGCCTGAGCTGAGGTTCTCGCCTCCCTGGCACCTGCCTTGTGTCTTGCCAGAACCGTGATGGGACGTGACAGCAGTTTGGCAGCCACGACTCATTGTCGTGCAGTGATAACTTCATTTTCAAGCAAGAAAGAAATCGACCATTTTCAAACCCTGAAACCAAAATGATGCAGGAGTCGTTGATGTTTACTTTTGCGTACGAAGGAAGGCAGTCCCACATACAATGTAGAAAAGTAGGAATAAATCAAACGGCTAAAAAAAAAAAAGTTTGGAGGACTCTGCATCAGTTGGAAAGGATTACAGTATATCTTAAATGATGCTTGTAATGCAGATTGCATTTAGAGCAACGCATTTGTTTACAGCGATCCTGTTCACATTTGACAGCACAGTGACAAAACATTTAAAGGATCAATAATCTCCGCCGTGGCCAGAATCAATTTCAAGGTTATAACAGAGTGGCTCATTTGGTTTAGAATGGCTTAGATGTTTAATTTGTTTACGCTCATAACGGCAAGACATGATCACGGCAGGCTTTTCACTGGAAGAATAGGAGCAGGTTTCCTTTTTATAAAAAATGCAAAAGCATTCCGACAGCTATGAAGAAGTAAAGAGGCCTGTTTGTCCCTCTGGGCATTGTTCTGGAAGGAGAAACTGGTACATCTCGGATGACAATGTTTCAACGTATTTACATCCCCAATCTAACGGTTCCCCACTTATCTCCTCCAAGCAAAGGGAAATAAAAGGCAGACAGAAAGCGGGCTGTCAAAATATCCCCTTTTATAAGAGCAAAATGTTTATTTCTGTTGTTTTCTGCTCTGGCAAATCAATTAACGATTTCCATTTGCTCCACTTCCTTTTTCTGTTTTTTTTTTTGTTTGTTTTGTTTTGTTTTATTTTCCCAAATCTCAGCATTAAAATAATTAGATTAAAAGCCTGTTTTGAAGCCTCTGCTCTTTCATCCTTCAAACTTCTTAGGCTCTCTGCTTTGATACTGCAGTTAAAGGGGTTTTATTCTTATTGCTGCTTTTAAATATTTCCCATGGCTGAAAATCTTTTGTTTCAGATTAATTCATGAAGACATCTTTAGTTTTAACGCCTCCAAAGATGTTACAATCTCTTTAAGGTAATAAAATATTAATACTATCTTCATTGGTTTGACTAAACTCTTTAATGCATTCCTGTAAACGTTGTTGATAAGGGTTTTTTTTTTCACATAAAATTGTTGGTTGATCCTCTCTAGCTGGTTTAGATTTCTTTTCAAAAGCTTTAGAGGAAACAAAATCATGCTAAAATAGAAGCTGCTTGCCTCTGAAGTAGTTCCAAGAAATGTGTACAATTGTATGTATGTACAATAAATAAAAAAGTGCAAGTCCTCCAGTTAAGAAGACTGAGTCTTCAGCAAGTTGCGTAGCATAACAAGGAGTGACCGACACAGACATTACAAACTGCTCAAAGTCAGGAGGTTCGATGTCGTCCACCTGCTCAAATTTGACATTTATTTTCAGATTTTTTCTTGGTAATTAGGTCTGTGCAAAATATCATGTTAACTCCAATACCAGCAATAGGTTTTATGGTCAATGAATGTGTTCATGTAGCACTTTATGCACATAAACAAATTTTTTTTCTGAGAATTTAAAGGAGAACTCAGGAGCTTTTTTACCTCAATCAATGCTTTTCTGAATCCCTGTGGGGCTAAACAAAGTGTTTATGGAGCGATTCAATGTTTCCCCCCCTCCCGCTGGTGCCTCTGGCCTGCGAGCAGCTCTATGCAACTTTGCCTGCGCCGACCCGAGCAGAACTTGCGACAACAGAAACCGCTGTACGGTAATGAGGTCCCCTATCTACCGAGCTGCTTCCAGCGCTGATTTGAACCAGACTACCAGCGCTAATTCGAAGAAAACATTTCTTTAGCTTCACACCACCTAAACACTAGGGGTGTGCCAAAATATCGATACACTGAAATATCGCGATTTTTTGTGTTGCGATATCATATCGCTATTTAAAAAAGCAGTATCGATATTTTTACGAAATCTCGCGAGATTTTGTAAGAGACCAGTGAGATCTCGCGAGATTTTATTGTTTTTCTGCAGCGGTTCAGCATGTAGAAAAGTCCCTGCATTAGCACTGATATCTATGGGCAGGCTTCAGGTTCAGGTTAAACTTTAAACATGGTGTAAAGTACAAATAAAAATGTGTGTCCAGGTTGTCATAGACCTGAGATTATGAAGAAATAATGACTGAAATGTTTATTTTTTATATGCTTTCTTAAGAAGAACCACTGTGCACTTTGTTTTACTGTTTGGCTCATTTCATATGAACTGATGTCACTTATGTGCTTCTGATTGATAATATTTTGTAATTCATTTCACATGGATTCACTTGGTCGATAAATTTGGAATGTCTCAGGGACAAATACTGTGGTCTATCGTGGATAAATTTATTGCAATATATTGATTTTTGCAGAATTACGGTATCGTGATATTATCGTTATCGTAGGCAAAATATCGTGATAGTATCGTATCGCAAGGTACCTAGTGATTCCCAGCCCTACTAAACACCGGCTCCTGGCTCTCATAACCAACTCTTTGCTGGACCAGAGTGATTCACATAGCTTGCGCTGCCTCGGCGCCGGGTGAAGCATCACTGCTTCAGGCTCAATAATCACTTGTCATGTCCGCAAAAAGTAAATAAAAGTTTTTATTCTTACCTGCTGCTCGCCAACACCAGAGAAAAATATAATCCACGGCATACTTTCCTGCAAATCACGGGTAAAACGTCCCGTTTCAGGAGAGACAGAACTCGGCTTTGAGCAGAGGGAGACGAGGTGCTGCTACCAACGCAGCAAAGTAGCATCAACAAGCTAGTAAAAGCTTAGAAATATATCCAGGGATCAAAATAGAGGAAAGACAGGTAGAGAAGCCAGCTGTGTGCTGTGGGGGTGTAGGGGGGGTTGAACTTTACGACAGTGAAAGGACGCCACTAGGGGGAGCCCCGAGCTGAAGTTACTGAGTTCTGCTTTAATAGAGACATCACATTTCTCCGCAATTTCCAGAACCAGAACTTTGCATCTGGCTTATTGGTTTCACGATTTCCCCAAAGAAGTTTTTAAAATTTTTACTTTGCAGGACACTTTTCCAGTTCGCTTCACTTCATTTGAAAGGAAGTGTTGTTGAGCCCACCCAGTAATGGATCTGTTTTAATGTAGTGCCACCTGTGGGCCCAGAAAATCACCTGAGTACTGGTTTAAGGATAACTTTCTTTGTTTTTCAACCTGGACCTTACTTCTAGGAGTTTATACGCGCATTTACTCACTGTTAAATTTCTGTATCACTTTGACTCCTTCATACGGTATTTGTTGAGTCGCCCTCCAGCGTATATCCATATACTGTAATGGGAGAGACGGTGCAACAGGAGTGGGCCTCTATATAAGGCATTATCTGCAGCAAAACTCCTTCACTTCACCAATACTTCAGGTAGAATTAACGAACGAGTACTACAGTATTGTCCTGTGAGTTAAGAGTTTTAGAGTAGGGTCTATCTGCAGCTCGCAAGACAGAGGCGTGTCGTAAAGTGGGCGTGTCGTCGAGTGACGTCACTCTACGACACGCCCACCAGACCTATGAGAGCACAGTACCCTCACCCTTCCCCTAAACCTAACAACACCCACCCACAATGCGGCATGCCCACTATAGGACACACCCCTGGGTTGCAAGCCACAGATAGATACACTTGGAGTTTTGCGGATTGAGGTTTCTTGTTGTCTGGGTAGCTCGCTGATCTTGTTACCTGTGCTGCGGCGGCGCTCGCCACCGGTAGTGTGAAAAAAAGACCCCAATAACTAACAGAGAGCTAAATCTGGACTCACAGGACAATAATACTCGTTCGTTCGTTTGTTCATTCTACTTAAAGTATTGGTGAAATGAAGGAGTTTTGCGGCAATTAATGCCTTACATAGAAGCCCACTCATAGAAGTCATCGACTATCAAAATGGTCGACAACTAATTTCATAATCAGCTAATCGTTTATTGTCTGTAAGCTTTGTTTTTTCTCAAAATTGCCACTGTACTTTCCGCTACCTTGTCTGCCTTTCTGTCAGGTCAGCTTTTCTTGAATTGTATATTGACATAAATTAACACACGCACAAACAGTCAAAAGTTTGGACATTTTTTTTTCTTTAGAATCAATGAGAAAGTGTCAAAACTTTTGACTGGTTCGGTAAATACACTACAATTTTTGTATGATCCGATTAGTCACCGATTATTTGGCAATTAGTCGACCAGTCTATTATCAAAATAATCATTTGTGGCAGCCCTAATATTTGCCAGAGGGCGACTCAATGTAATATTGTACAAAGGAGTCAAAGTAATACAGAAATTTTACTGGGGAGTAAATGCACATATAGACTCCCAGGGTGAAAAAAAGAAAGTTATCTTTTAAGGCCTTTTGTCTTCATGTCTTCAAAACCCATTTTATGTTTTAAACAGAAGATTTTGAGATTTCCACCAGTTTGCATTTTCATGCCAAGGTATGTTCATCTTAACTTGTTCAACCGGTACGTTTCTACCACTATGTGTAAGCGCTTGAATAAAGTCAACTGGACTTCTGTTTCTTTGTTGAGGAAGTTTCACTGTTCATCAGAAAGTCCTCTACAGAGGTCTTTCAGATGACAGATGAAACATCTTCAAGATCTAAGAAACAGAAGTCAAATTGACTTTCTTTAACCGTTTACAATACCACAACCTGGATGACAAGGAATCTACACCAGTACCACCACTAAGTGATTCAGGTTTAATCTTTAAACTACCTTAAATTTTATTTACAACTTTTTTTTTTTTTTGTAATTCCTGTTAAGAGTAGATCACCATGGTGCTATCAGGTTTTCCTTACATCATTACGGTGCCACAAAGAATTCTCTATATAATGGAAATCTTTATTTAAAAAAAAAACAAAACAAAAAAGACAATTGAATAAAATAAAAATGCAGTTTGTTTTTGTTCCATATAAATTAGTTTTATTTGGCAAAAAATGTCCCTATGATCACAACTGTACAAAAACACTACGCAATAAATAGATAAATAAATAAATCTGCTATAAATACCATGACTCAATCAGCTTCATGGTATCATCATGTGTCCTGAGGGCTCATTTATGCTCAACGTTAAAGACGCATACAGACGGAGCTATATTGATGTTTCTTTTTTTAAATATTGCAATTATTGTCAAAATATTGCAATTATTGCCTAATAGATTTATTTTTTTAAACGCTAAACACTTCTGTTGTTGGAGTGACGGAGATGTGTGGAAATTGTTTGCAGCTATTCTGTGTTTTACAGTATGTGAGTGCATTTTTCTGACAAAGGACCGTCACACCACATTAGAGCTCAGGGTTCCCCCTCAGGACTCATCACAACTAGTACAGTGGCATTACCATTTCAAAACATAAACTCTTAATAGCCCCCCCCCCCCCCCCCACCTGACTCTCAGGTGTTGAACCATATAAAAAATTGAAACCTTTGTTGAACTGCTGCTGGGCTCCCCCTTAACCAACGAGGAAAAATAGGGCTGTTAATGGGCCCAAATACAAAATTCAGCTACTCTGTGCTCTAAAAAGTAATTTAAAAAGTTTGTATTCTACACAAAGTGAAAAAAAAAAAACTGGTACCATGAAGGATGAAGACAAAATTCTCACATATTTGCTGTTGACCTGCTGCTCTTAGCTGGATGATTCATTCAGATTATTACAACCAGTCGACCTCATGGATCATCAAAGCTAACTAGCTTTCCATCCAGTAACCCAGTCACTGCTCTAAACTAGTTGTTCCCCCATTTAATTGATAGCATTAAATGGGGATCGGGGTTAAGTTTAAATACTACGTGTCCTCTGGCTCTCCAAAATGTCTGTCAAACTATTAGGGGTTCACAATAATTATCGGGCCGATAACAAGAAATTATTACGTCACTCCCATAAGTCTGATATCATGACGACTTGCCCCGATAACATATATATATATTCAGAGGCGCAGATGGAATTTATAAACTGGGTGGACCAAATTAATTCAACTTATTGTTATTGTTGTGTAATTTGGGCTTTAACCCCAAAAGAAAGCTGCTGCTTCCACTTTCCCTTCTTATTTTAGACACTAGCTACCCGCTACAGTTGGAATTTTTTAGACAAGACATGCAGAAGTTGAAAATCCCAGTTTTAAGCTTGAAAAGTCTTTTTGATCTTGTTAATATTTTTGATGTCATGATTAGGTATGTATGTGTGTTATCGGTTATTGGTATGGAGCTGAAATTTATCGGTTATTGTTTTTAAAGGCCCACAACGGAGCTTTTAGCAGTTTTCTCGACGGCTAAATTAGCATCCATCTTGCATCGTACCTGTACTGAGTACTTTTGTCTTTTACTGGACAGTGACAGCTCTAAAATGCACGTAATGAATGTTGGTGTGCCATCAAACTGAGTCAGAAATGCAGATTTTTAAGGTCTAAAAGTTACTTGTGTCTTTAAAATAAAAAGGTTATCGTGCATTCCCACAAGCTGTTCTGGTATACTGGTGGCTATATTCACAACCACTGGCTGGACCTTCACGGTTGGACCTTTCTGTAGACCGATTTGTCCAAGATTAACCCATTTAATCAAACTATTTAAAAACTGGTCCCTCCTAATAGACTGTACAACAATTAAGCACATGAATATGTAATAACTGAAGCTATTTCTGTGGCTTTTGAACATGCGGATGGTTATATTATCCCTCATTATGTTGGAGCTCATATTTCAATGGAAGCAGCAGCTGAAAGGAAAAGCCCCACTGTCCTTGAAATCTACCCTTTGGAAAGCCTCGCTTAAATGCTGTGAAACAAAGGTGGTGCGGCATTTTGTCAGAGGAGACATGGTGGCTTAGTTAAAACAAAGAGCTGAACTAAGAGGGTTTCATGATATTTATGTTATTTAACACCTTTTTTCTTCTCACCACCTTCTCCCTGCCGTGCCCCGTGTTTGTAATCGAAAAATTAATGAGCAGAGCTTTTGTGGAAAGTGGGCTTTATCAGATTCTGACTTTCCCCGCCCAACATCAGAGCAGGAGTCTGACTCCATCTCCCCTGCGAGCCCCCCCGGGCCACCTCGCAGAGAGTTGAGGGAAACTCTCCTCTTTGTTTCGTTTTTTTTCTTTCAGCATAAGCAATTTATCACTGAATGAACTTTTATTGTATCTCTGGATGACTCACATTAAATGTTCGCCCATTAATTTTGAAATGGATTTTGAAATGGGTACTAAGCTTTTATCAAATGCCTGGGAATCTCATTTGGATTATTGTATTTCATTAATTACTTGATAGACAAAGCATACTTTTCAATGTAGATTTGTGTGCTGTTTAATTAATTAACATGTTTTCTCTTTTAATTAAAGCCATTTTTTTTAAATTAAAGCCCACAGCAAAACACATATATAATTTGTTTGTAATTAGGCCTTAATTGGTGGTAGTGGAAGCTTAGCACCCTCAGTTTCCTTTTTCATGATTGCCATTTTATTGCCAGTCACTCATTAATTAAACTGTTTTTTCTAATTAGCTTATAAAACTGTTGATGGCATATTATTGTAAGTGTGAGTTCAAAGCTTGCTAATAAGCCTACCCTACTCAGAAGAGGCGAGATAATGGAATGTGCACAAAGCAGGCGAACTTTCAGATTTTTTTTTCTTTTTTTAATCGTGTGCGTGTGTGAATGTGTGTGTGTCTACTCCCTGAAGATGACATGACATGTGTATCTAGCATCAGATTACTAGAAAAGAAAGATGAGCCGTGCCTGCTCTTCCCTGGAGTGGCTTTCTTTTTTACTCACCATGTGAATCTGTTTGTCAAAGTGGAGGCGAGATTACTGAAAGCTCTTATGAGGCCCCTGCACACAGAAAACTGATAAACTTTTGGGGGACGACAGCAGCATGAAGATGCCTGTTGCTTTACTTGGACTTATGGTTCTTGATATCATTTAATGTTTAACCAGATTAAAGCAATTAAAGCAGATTTTATTTCCCTGGATTGGTTCTGAATGATACTTCTCTGTCTCTAAAATAAACAAACTGAACTGAATAATTCACTGCTGCTCATGGTCATTATGTATGTGAAATAAATGACAGTTAATTACAGTTGGGGGTGGGAGAAAAAAATAAAAATTTGAAGTTTCGGGATTTCTTTTTTTTTTTTTTTTAAAGATATTTAAATCAATCTTCCTCCCCCAAAATTGATTGCTTTATTTTAGTTTATGTTTATAAGCCGTTTTGGGGGAAAAAAGTATCTAAGGACGAAAAGTTTTTCTTTTACTGTCTAGTGACATGATATTATATACGTTTCCGGGGGGGAAAAAAAACTCAAAAAGAAGGCAGAGAATGGTGGATAACTTGGTCTGGTGTTAAAAAAAAAAGCAAACAGAAATTTCTTCCATTACTCTAACTTGCCTTTAACAACATAAATGAGCTCAAGATGGACAAATGAATGCAGGTTTGAGGAATTATGATCATTTCTACTTTAAGCATTTTTGTGCAACAATCCAGAAGGAAATATTGTTTTATGCTTCTAATGACGAGCTGTAGCTGCCTGCTAGCAAACATTACATGTTGAGGACTTGCAAAATAATGTAGAAACGTACTGTATAAATAGATGTTGATTTGTCAAACTGCTTCATTATAATTAAGTAGAGATGCACCAATCCAATACCTGGATAGGATATCGGACTTGATATTGACGAATTAGCTGGATCAGGTATCTGATGAATGAAGCCCATCCTGCATTCCTATCCAGTCATTTCTTTTTTTTCTTCTTTTTATCAACATCATACACAGAAAAACAGTTACTCTACAGCGATCTAGTCAACAGTGGTTACGTCATTCAGAGCAGAGAAGTGTTACATCTTTTTGGTGAAATGCACTTTGTTATTTGTAGGGATGTTTGATATTATCAACCTACCGATATTATCGTCCGATATTGGCATTAAAATGTGATATTGGAAAATATCTGTATCAGTGTTTTGGACAGATATTTATCTACCGGAATTTTATAATTTCATAAAGGAACAACGAGATCTCACGAGATCTTGTTCCATCAGCACTGGTCCAGCATGAAGAAAAGTCCCTGTTATCCTGGAAGAACTTCATTTCCCAGCATTCCTTTCAGAGTCATGTGACTATGGTGCAGCTGCTGCTGCTACAGACTGACTTGCTTTGAAGCTGCTTATAATATGTCTGGTTTTAAGTTGTTGGTTAAGTTACCAAGTTGTCAGAAACATTAGAATTAGCCTTAGAATTAGGATCTTCTACAACCTCACAGTTGTCTGCATATATCAGTATCGTTTGATATTGGATATTGGAATTTAAGAGTTGGACAATATCAGATATCGGGGAAAAAAAAAAGCCAATATCGAACATTCCTAGTTATTTGTTAATGATAATTTCAATGTTATAAATACTCTCAATATTAATATATTCACTACATTCCATTTCCATGTCCAAAGACATGCATGTTAGGTTAATTGATCACTCTAAATTGCGTCTAGGAATGAATGGTGTGAATGGTTGTCTGTCTCTCTGTGTTGGCCCTGCGACAGACTGGCGACCTGTCCAGGTTGTACCCCGCCTCTCGCCAGATAGTAGCTGGAATAGGCTGCAGCAACCCCCGCGACCCTGAACAGGATAAGCGGTACAGAAAATGACTGGCTGAAGTACATTTAAAGCATTTATGTATTTTTTTAAAAAGAAGGTTAAACGTTTATGTTGGGCCTGATGCAAGTTATACAGTTCATTCATTCTACAGTATTATAGGATCAATATCAGATATCAGCCGATACGTCAGCTCAGGTATCGTATCGTATTGGATTGGACAAAATCTGGATCAGTGCATCTCTATAATGAAGTCAGTTTGACGATTAACAGAAAATTGATGATTTCATGAGGAATCTCATTTGATTCCCCTTAAACGTGCAGAGGTCAAACATTTGTTTGAAATTAATGGGCAAGAGTGTTAAATCCATTATTTTCACTTAAAGCAGTTTTTGTGTTTGAATTTAAGCTTTGGCAAAATCAGTTTGTAGATACTTATATTATAAAATGGGATTAGTATTCTTTTTTGTAATTTTTGCAATTTATACTCTAATTACTGTAACAGGAAAGAGTAAATCATGAAAATGAGTAACTAGCAGCAAGAATGGATGATGCAGCCATTTCACTTTTATTAATTCTGAAAGCCTTTTTTTTCTTTATAATACTGATAATTGGCACGTTTCGGTAGATCATAAAGTTGTTAAAAAAACAAGATTAAAGCTGATTTTCATTCTTTCTTCTTTGTGACTGTTTTATTCTAAAACATCTGTGAGATTTGGAAACTTGCACTAAACATTAAATCCATTTAACAACCTGCAAATTAACTGCAAAGAAAGGAACTTTTATAAGACCCAAGTGTTTTCACCAGGTTATTCTATAAGAACTGTGATCCATTACTCTACTTTAGAGATTTCAAATAGACTAACTGAGCAAACTTTGTACTCCTTCCTTTTTTAATACGATACGGGTGGTATTGATTGACCCCTTGGTCTTTTGACCCTCCCAGTGATCCTGCAACACTGAGGCTTTGCAGCCAGAGACGCATTTTTCTTCTCCCCTCTGCCTCACTCCTAAGAAATTATGCTGAAATAACACACAAGCTGCCTAATCTGATATTCATTCCTTTCTTATATAGCCCTGCTTTCCAAAGTTGACTAAGGCCACATTATTTAGGCATTAAGGTAGTGTGATAAAGGAATTAGGCTGGTCATTAATCGTTTACACGTCAAATGCAGCAGAGCAGCTCGGGGAGGTGATTTAGCGAGGCAAAGCCATATAGCCCTTGTTAATCCACCTCTCACACGTTTTAATTGGAAGAGGCTTCCTGGATAGGAAATTTATGAATGGGTTTAAGGCCATTTCTTCCTTAAAGCCATCATTTATTTCATATTGTTAATAGGAGCTTTAACACTTTATCCACATGGAGACGCATTTTTCTCATCTTTCACTCGGCTATTGTCTTTCTGCACATTAATTGCCACACTGTTTTTGTGATCCCCTATGCTACTCATTTATCAAACGCCCCGGTAATGATGCAATAAGGCACACAAAAGGAAAAAAGTGTGAAAATGTTTTTAAAATGAACTCTGTCTAATGTGTAGGTTGAACGGCAGCGCTGCCATTTCTCTTCCTTCTTGTTGTGGCTTCATGTTTAGGTCTCCACTTGAATCTCCTTGACGACCCAAACATGAATGAACAGAAAACGGTACTATTGACTTAACCCCCCTCATGGCCCTAAGCTGCTGCTGCTGCTGCTGCAGTGCCAGCATTGTGCAGGATGATTTTTTTTTTTTTTTTTTTTTGCCTTCAAATCTTCCAAAGGTCAGAGAATTAATCCTCTGAATAAACCTTGTTTTTAGCAGGGCTGCAGAGGGGCCACACAAGAGAGAGAGGGGAGTACTGCACAGAAACATACCAATGATGGACACTTAATTGTACCTTAATTTGCAGCGGAGTGGGAAGAAATGCTTTTTAGGTGCCACATAAACAAAGAAAGCAGAAGGTTTCCTGTCTCTTCCCTTTATGCCTGCTTTGTACTCCCATTCTTATTTTTCACCAGCCTCTGATGTGAAAGGATTTGGCACTAAGATGCACGCAAGGGGGAGAGGGAGGAAAAGAAAAAAATCCTGAAAAGTGGATCAAAAAAGTAAATGAAAAATAATGTCATATTACTGAAAATATGAGAGGCTAATTTGTGCCGACTTTTTGCTAATTTTGTTCTCGCCACAGAAAGAGGAGCCGTCACCTGCTCGGCGCCACAGCGCTGACAGTGCCAGTGATCCATGAAATAAGCTGCCGCTGGCTTTGTTCAGATAAGAATGAACAAATCTGCACAATGTACTGCTCTCGGAATCTCATTTTCATACTTGCATGCAGGCTAAAAGAAATAAGCTGTTTGCAGGCTTGATTAATCAGACATTTGAGGGTTTTTTTTTTTGTCTCTTTGATCTGTTCTGTCTCCTAGGTAACTTGGTTGACATTAATGTTGAGCCTCAGTAGAGACAATTGGAGAGTAGACTAAACTGATAAAAAGAAAAAGAGGGGAATTAAAGACCTTTAATGCATTAAATATGGTAAAAGCTAGGTTAAAAGTGGGGGAAATGAGGTCCATAGAGGTGGGTTTTAATTTAGGAATGTTTTGAAGACCTTATGAATTTTCAAATGCATCCCAACAGGAGAGCTGGCTAATGTGGATAATCCTTGTGTAAGAAAAAAGAAAAAGCTCTGTCTGTAAATCTCCAAATGAAACCGTTTAGCATCATGCAGTTTCATTTGATTTCCTCCCAGAATGAGCCAGTTTTTTTCTTCCTCTTCTTTTTGCAGATGCAAAGAGCAGGAGCCGTTTGCGGATTTGTCAACAAATTTAATAACCGCATGCTTAATAATCTCAGCGTGCATCGGAGGGGCTCAGAAGCATTTGGCACCTACACCGCTCCAACAAGGAGCAGAGAACACCCAGAAGGGCTTTTATCTGCTCATAAATCTACTGCAAATGTTTGAGCAATCATCCGTTATAACTCTTTTTTTTTTAAAGGAGAAAACATGATTTGAGGAATTTAAAACCTATAAAGTGGCAAAGAACTGGGGAACTGTCATCGCATGTACGCCCCAGGTTATTCAGACGCTTTCACAAATCTTCCAGTGACTGTATAGATGAATGCCTTGAGGGCCCCGCCGGAGCCCAGCACTTGCAGCCAGCCGAAGCCCTTATCTTAAATCCAAGCAAAGTACCATTAATCTTTTTGAAAGACCTTTATGGCTTTTAATGTATCCCAAATTAGAACATTTTACACCCTTGGTTCCTGAAATATGGTGATAAAAAGCCTTTAGAGTTTAATTTTTCCTGCCTGCTCGCTCTGACCTGCTTAATCCCAGCATGCATTAGGAGATATTTTAGTTTCAGTCTTTCTAATAAAGTTTATCCCACTTAATTATAATTGAAACATTTTTTTCCAGCAGGTCTTTTTCTTTTCTTTCTTTTTTTTTTTTTCTTCAAGTGGCGCAGTGGTGGCACATTTCTTCATTACCTTAAGACTCTCTCTCCCCCCTGATTGTACTCTGTATATTACAGAGAATTACCCAAAGGTTTGGTGAAATTGTTCCAAGTTGTTTATCAAAGTTTGCCTTTGCTTGAATAATAAACCTATCTCAGGAGTGAAAGAAGCGGCAGGATTTTTTCCTTTGTTTCCAGAGCTTCTGTGTGACTGGGGTTATTGGGATTATTCTGCTTCACAATACGCACATGTCTTCCCTGGGATTTGAATGTTTGCCTCTTGCAGTCACGGTCATTCTCTTCACTTCTGATTTCGGGGACTGCCTGCATTACTCCAAACAGAACAGTGTCTCTTACATTGGTGGGGGGTGCAATTTGACATTTTTAGCTTGGAGGATAAAGGGCAAAATGGTTAACGTTGTCTCTACTTCTTTAATTTGTTCATTCATTTGCACATTAAGCAAGAAGAAAAGAAAGGATGTGTAGGAGCTTAAAATAATGACCTAAAAAGAACTTCTGGTTGTCTTTTTATAATAAAACAAAATTTTTAAAGTTATAAGTTGCACCTACAAGCTGAAAAAGCCACGTTACAACTAACATTGCCACTACTGGATCTTTCTTGACTAGTTTCTAAGAGCAGGAAATGAAAAATGATGATTTATTGGTGCACATGTTCCTACAGGTTACACCAGAACAAGTTCCTCTATGATCCTGTTTTACACTGTCCCTGAATCCTGGGCTTGGCGCCACCCAAGACAACTCTGATACTGAGGATTCAGTTTTTTTAAAAAAAAAGAAAGAAAAGAAAATCTAAAAAAGAAAAAAAAAAAAAATTTTCTCTAGTTCTCTGGAATCTAAACATTCACCATTTTTGCTTAAAAATCAAAGAACAAACCAGTTATTGAAATTTCTTTCAATATGTTGATAATGTAACAGATTAATCCGTTGTAGTTTAAATGCCGATTCAAGCAACTGCGTACAAGTTTAAGGCATTTTAGGAAGTTTCATGTGTGGGTGAAGCACTTCCATTTGTTGTTGTGTTCTCGCACAAGACACCAAACATCACATTCATCATGAGCTCATTGTGTGTGATTGTTAAGTGCTGCAGAAATGGTACAAATATAGGACAAGACACAATGTTATTTATATTTCTGTACATGGGTGAATGAGAAGCACATTGTAAAGCCTTTGTGGGATTTGAACAAAGTTAAAAGGGCACTTGTGAAATGGTTCACAACCCCACTACTTCCTAAACTTAAGCCAGCTCCTTTGTTTTCTGTCTTTTATTACTGGACGAACTGATTAATCCAGGTGAGTCTGGCCAGTTACTGAGGTCAAGCAAACCTGGATTAACCAGTTCGTCCAGTAATGAAAGACAGAAAACAAAGGAGCTGTGTTAAGTCCAGGAAGTAGTGGAGCTGTGCATAGAGTCCATTGCACAGCCCTACCAAACAGACAAGCAACGATATTAACATCAAGCTGAACTCTCCTGCAGCCCTTTTGGGTCCTGGGTAATTGTAGCATGATGCAAAGAGAGGGTCGCACAAATTTTCCTTTGATTTGTTTTTCCTCTGTTTATTGCACAAATTGTTTTCCCCATTTTCATTCTTTTGTACATCGACAAACACTTCTAAGGTTTACTGTCAGCTTGTCCAATTCACAAACAAAGCAAGTCAATAGTTAAACTAAATATACATTCTGATCATGTTTTAGTGTAATGTATGCGTGTGTGTGTGTGCTCACTAGGCTTGTACCAATCAAGTTGTTTTTGTTGCCAATCCTGCCCTGTCATCTAATATTGATTATAAAGGCTAATTTATAGTTGTCTGTACACTCTACGTAGGTTATGGAGAGCCCTCTACGTCGATAGAAAGCCTGTTGGAGAGCCTCACCGTTGTCTCTGGCTGCACAAAATATTTTTAAGTGTCCATCACTCTGTCAAGGGACAACGGAGACGAAAAGGGCTGTGATTGGTCTATCACAACGTAAACACTGGCTGCACCATTTTTAAAACACCGACTAGTCTACAAAGATGCAGAGATGACTCCAACCGCAGAACGTTCGGACCAAAATCCTCTCCATTTTTGCATCAAAAGTATCTCTGTTTCAGTATTATTCAGCTGCAGCAGCAACAACAGTCTTTCTCTCTCGAACACCATCGTTCACTGTAACCAGAAACAAGATAACCACCGAGGTCAAGACCGAGGTTACTGACAGACCATTGGCATCATGGGATCAGGCCAGTCTTGCGTAACGGCCCCTACTGATCGAGCGGGAAATTGCGTATCCAGCACCATGACAGAGACCTATGAAGTCTCCATGGTTACGCAGTTGGCTAACGCATTACACAGTCGGAGAAGTATACTGTAGCCTTTAGCCGAGTCTCAAGGCCTTTACACATCCACTCTGAACATTTCGTCTGAAAGATTCGCACAGAAATAGCGTTAATCGAATTAATGTCAACGGGAGCGTTCACATCAGTAACAAAATTCCGTCTAGCGATTTTGCAATGTTTATTTTTTCAAACTGTGATTTTTATATAAAATAAAATAACTGCCGTCACAGAGCTGGTCGTAAGCAAAAAAAGAAAAGAAAAAGAGAGAAGTGTCGCTTGGTCGCTGCTACGGTATCATTGTGGCACAGGTGTTATCATCTTTGTGTCGCAGCACTCTTGTTTAGCAAACGAGGGGAAAAAAATCCCTGCTGATGTAGCAGTGTTTCCCCGACATTTTGTAGCCATTCGAAGTTATTGGGCGTTATATTTAAAATCCGCATTTGGCATCTCCATGGTGTGATCAGCTGTTTTTCACCATTCGGAACCTTGCAGCCACCTCGTCCTTCGTCACTGCTGCATGTGGTCACTGTTGCCAACTCTACAGGGAGAGAAGTTGCTATTGGCTGGCCCAAAAATCACTAGAAGTTGCTAAATGACATTATCGCTATAGCTAATCATATTTGCGCATGCGCAGTATCAAATAATGGTCCCTAGCATCACTATCGTTTGACATACCACGCTCCCGATTCACAAGGGTGCTGAAGGGGTGACATACACATTTGAGTCATGATTCAAAGAAGACCCAGTTGTGCCACAAGGCATCATGGGAAATAATCTGGATGAGGAGGCTTGGTTATCTCACAGCAGCTCAGAAGGGCTGCTGCCTGCAAAGGGACGGTGGGAGCAGTGAATGAGTGCCGGGAAACAGGGAGGGAGGGGCTGACGGCAGGAAGCTCCCGATGAGCGGCTGGAGCGATAAAAACTTTGTCTCCATAAACACCAGGAAAAGCTGCTAGATTTGTCGCTAGGCACTATTTTTGAAAACAAGTCGTTAGAGGGGTCTGAAAAGTCGCTCAATATAGCGACAAAGTCGCTAAGTTGGAAACAATTGGTCACATTCCCCTGGAATAACAAATGCAAGTTTGTCCTTGCATCTTCATAATTTTGCGTTGGAGTAGGTGTGTATAGACAAATGGGTCGATGTTTCTCCTCCAAATTATTCGCAATTTCATGCCGCTTATTTGCGTCGGACCCGGTGTGAAAAGGCCTTCAGTCGGACGCTTGTCTTTTCCAACAGCACACTGTTACTAACTACATACCATGAGTATGTTACAGTCACATAAACAATTTATTAAACAAATATAACCATTTAATAATTCTACAGAGAGCAGCTTGAAGTTTTTGTTGTTTTTTTTTTTTTTTTAACAAAACAACGGCGTAAACAGTAAATGCATCATGTTTCACGGGAACATGCTGCTGTGTTGGTATCAGAAATGATCCGCTGTCTCACTCAGTCAGTGATATTGGTGAGATGAAACCATTTTATTCAAGATGAATAGCTTTGGGTATGTGTGTCTGCATTGATGTGCTAACTGTACACTGGATGCTGTACTCTGAGCCTACTGACAGCAACAAAAATGGGTGGTGAGGCTGTAATCAATGAACCCCATCTCCATCATCTAAAAAAATGCCACATGTTGTCATGTCAGTTATACTGCGGGATGGTCCATCATTCGTATACTGGTTGGCAACAGTCAAGATTTCTTTTCTTGTTCATCCTCTAATGGTCTTTTACTCTGTCTGTCTCTCAAAAAGATGGGTGTGAAAATTGCTCAAGCTGCTGATTGCCGTGACTTCGTGCAGCGCAAACAGGAAGAGGAAGCTCTGAGGGCAGCGCAGAAGAGGAAGAAGCAAATAGCTTGGGGGTATGACGTCCATCTCTCTCCTCATATTCTGTTTGTCATCAAAACCGCCTTGTGTGACATTCTGGGTTCAAGCACAGTTTAGACGGAGCTACATTTGCAAGAATTAGCTGCACTTTGAATCGTAGCTAATGCAGAGGTTTAAGCTGACAGCTAAAATACATTTAAAGAGGTTTCAGTGGTTTAGTGTTTATTTATTTTGTGTGTTTGTGTTGCAGGTTTGAGGCGAAGAAACGATGGGAAACCAAAAGCAACATGGGTTATATGTGACAAATATGGAGAAGGAGAAAACTGTTTTTTTTTTTTTTTTTTTTTTTTTTTTACTAATTTAATAATAATAAAAAAAGTGTTATTTTCCAACAGAGAACTGATTTTGTTTCCTTTTTATTATTTTTGTATATTTTGAAGGCTTTCCACTAGAAGCATGTGAGGGGGAAAAAGTCACGCTGTTGGCTGAGAAAAAGCCAATCCAGGGAGTAAAAGAGAGAAAAAAAATGATGGAGCATTCAAATTAATTCCTAAGGCGCCCATTGGTGTCTGCATTGTGTTATTTTTCATTACATTTTAGTGATTTGAGCGCTCTGGCCCTTTTTTCCCTTCAAATTAAATCTGGTGTACATTACTGGATGATGCGTTTATTTATTGCTGTAAAGTGGGTTAATCACAGAGGCGCTCCTTTCTTCTTCAGAGGAAGAGAAAGAAAAGATTAGGGCTCTAATGCAATGTACAGGATAATGTGCGATAGGATTTGGGAGCAGAAAATGAAATTTGGCTGCTGTAAACTGTTGTGAGCAGTCGTAAACTGGAAGTTTGAAACAGCGGCTTTGCTGTTGGCCCTCACCCATGCTGGAAGACGAGCTATTGTTTCTCAGGCTGAACAAGAGGCACGCGCTGTTTCTTCAAGCCTACACTCGCTGCTCTTTGTGTGCTGAGCTTTCTTCAGGATCTGTAAACGCGCCTAAAAACCAGCGATTCCAGTTGCTTTTGCTTTGATCTTTTTAGATCTGCAGTGTCTGCCTCTGCAGCCACTCCACGCCTCTGAAATGCTCATTCACATGCCAGGAAGTCTTAATTGCAAAGTGCATGCAAAAAAAAAAAAAAAACGTCAGAAAGATAATTACTTTTATTCGTAATGCTTGCTCTTTTTTTCCTCCCAAACTATAGAAAATGATTGCTTTGCTTCAAGGTAATGAGAATTAAAATTAATCTAGCTAAGTTGTTTGCATTGCACATATTTGAGTAGTTTGTCCCCTGGTGAGGTGGCTGTTCTCGTAGCTTCGCTGCGAAGGCTGAGTCAGTACAAGAGAAAAATATTAACACAACATCAGCGAGAAAAGTTTGCAGGTAATTATGATACAAAACACCTGAGCTGAAGAAACCTAGACGAGGGTTGAACATGCACTGAATTAAATAAAAAAAAAAAAAAAAAAAAGCAGCTTTGTATCATATGTCTGGAAAGCTGTTAGTTGGTGAGAATTGCTGCTAATTAAACTATTAATTATCTCTGTAATGAGACGCAAGTTAAATTTGTGTTAAGCACATCAAAGTACAACATGGGATTTCTTCACTTTGATGACTGCTATAAAGAAACTACATTTTGACAGTGGAGCAAAGAAACAGCAGAGATGCCTCATTAAAGGGACAAAAGACAGAAAAACTTTGAAGGACCTTGGAAAGTTTCATGTCATTGCATAAGAACAAGTTATTTTCAGAAGATTTCTGGGTGGAGGTGGGATATCTGCATAATTTATAAATATTTAACCAAACCTGAGATGTAAAAATTGACCTTTTATCTCTTTTTAGTCATCCTGTCATACTATTTTGATGCATTTTATGTATTTTCTGGTGTTTCTCAGAGGAACCTCTTTGCACTGGGGGTGAAGTTGCAGATGTCTGGAGGGGTGGGGGTGGGGGGTGCCCATGGTGTTGGTCTTTTGGCCAGTGCCTATGTTGGGACCAAGGAGCAAATTCTGCTGGAGAAAAGTGATGCCACTTCCAGGTTGCCCAAAATTGTAGTTCTCTCTTCATCCACTAGGGGCAACTGCACAGCAGAAATAAACATGTTTACAGCCTGGTTCAAAACATTTTAGGTTTAATAGGTCAAGTTTACCTTCATGTCAACTGTGAGAGGGGTGAATTTTTTTTTATAACACATAATTAGGGGTGTGTCCTTTTGATTGACAGGTGGCAGACCGGATGCCGTTTTTAGCCATGGAGGCTAATAGTTAGCTCCCTGCTTGCTCCCAGGAAGACTTCAGCCTGTAGCAGAGTTGCACATGAACAGTTTTATCTGGTTAACAGCAAGTCTGAGTGTGTCTTACATTTAGACCGTCTATCTTTGTTTGTTCCTGTTCACTTCGGATTAGCTCGGTTATTTAGCTTGGCTGTCAATCATTTGCCCTGCAGCTCGGAGCGGCTCTGTCTTTCCCTTTTGTAGTATTTTCCAGGGGTGACGACACGCGACACGGCAAGATGGCAACGCCTTTCTGTTTTTATTAATATCATAATGAATGTTGTTACGACCCAGCTCTGAGGAATTGTCAGCAGGTGAGGGAGGGAGGAGATGATGGTGGTGAAGTGCCAGGCCAATCACAACGGAGGGTTGGGACAGGAGGATTTGCACGTGGAATTAAAGACAGAATACGTTAATATTTCTAAGCAGCCATAATAAATGTACACTTTATTTGTTTATTATTATTTATTTATTTACTTTATCATTATAATATTAAGTACATTTATTTATGTGTTCATTTGTTACCTTTTTTTTTTTTTTTTAAATGTTTATATTAAGCTTGATGCCTTCACTCACATGGCAAGATATACAGTTCATTCATTCAACAGTAGTGTGGGATCAGTATCAGGTATCGACCAATACGCTCAGCCCAGGTATCGGTATTGGACTGGATCGGAAAAAACTGCATTGGTGCATCTCTAATATTGAATTGAGTGTGTGTGTGTGTGTGTGTGTGCGGGTATGTGTTGGTAGAGATGGGGTGTAAGGTGGTATGGAGGGATGGGGGGCTGATGGGCTATTCTTTTTATGCTTCTTAAAATCTGTAAAACACTTTTTGCTGCATTTTATTGTATAAAAGATGCTTCATAAAGTTTGGTTTGGTTTGGTTTAATTCTTTTACTTTTTAGCTGTTATGTTACATTTATCAGCCTCATAAAACAAAAGGCATTACTGTTTGTTTTACATGTAAAATCCATGTAGCCACTTTTTTAAAGCTTAAAGATGTCAGCAGACACAATCAGAACCGATCCAAGTGTAGCACAGCTGCGTATCAATACCATCTTACTTTATTAATCTCTTTGAACACCGGATAATGCCCTGAGCAGAGCTGATTCTGCTTTTAAGCTGGAAAATCCACTTTTCCCTCTCGCCATGTTGAGGAGCTGTTTTCAGCAGTCTGTTACTGGAGGCCAGTCTTAGCCCCCTGACCCAGGATGATTTGTTGTGAAACTCGGAGACAAATTCCTTGGGCACAAGTCGAACCACTTCTAGGAAAAGTATTTGTTGTGTTAAGCGGGGTTTAGAAAACCAACAACAACAATCCCATTAAGCGGCTGGATAGCTGCTGTTGTGTGAAAGGGAACATGTGTTGGCGGTGAGGAGACATCGGCACTATCGCTCGCTGCTATCACCGGTGAGAAGAGGATTAAGCGAGAGGAGAGATCTCCGAGATGCTGCTGATAAAGGCCAGTGATGTTTAAAACAGCTCACACCTAGAGCCTCGGCGTAGCTCAGAGGAGTTTTGCTCTGTTCATGTATCATTGTTGTCTGTGATGCCGACGGAGCGGTCACAATGAATAACACGCCAACACAAATCCTGAGCTCCCCAGTTTAATATTACATCTGAAACCAGTGTGTGATAAATATAAGAGGCCAAACACCTTGTTATAGTCTTCTTTATTTTTAATATTTTTTTCTTTGAAATGGTGTATTTTTCTCTGTAATGTAAAAAAAAAAAAAAAAAGTAAAACTCATTTTTTCCATTTGAAATAGCCTCATTTATGGGAATATTTTTAGCCACTAGGTATTTTTGTCTCCCTTTTTCCCAAAGTAGGATACTGTGGGAGCGGGGATGTTGACGTATTATTTGGCAGATTTAATGACCTGTTTAATTCTGGCACGTCTGCAGCCCCTCTCAGATGTTTAGCAGTTTTAATTAGTGTAATCATCATTCTTGAAAAAGGCCACAGGGTTGTTTAATGGGTCATGTTTGTCAAGATGCACCAAATTATAACACAAAAGACATGTCATTTATTCAGAGCTACAGTCTCCCAGTCATTATGGGTGTCACAATTGATAATTAGAGGAGGTATTGATTCATCTGAAAGCCAAAATGAACCTCTGTGGTGTGAGGAAATTAGTTTGACAGTGTTTGGATGTGTGGTGTTTACGCTGCAGTGTGGGAACACTTTGGTGTTATCTGAAGCAACTTGTACACACTTACAGAAGTCGGGACACATTTGATGTGACGTCTGGAGCAGCAACTGGATAATCAGAGACAAAAAGTCCAAAGAAACTTAAATTAGGGCTTCAGTTTTCAAACAGCAAAGTAAAGTTCTTAGCAGTGCATTGGGAATTAGGTCAAGCTAGCAATTATCATTAATAAAAACAGTTAAATGCACTTGCTTTATAATTAATACCATATAATGTAGGTTACATGTATTTTCTGAATTCAAAACTGCTTGGAAAGCATCAATTTTATCATTTAGCACAACTTAGAAAAAGAAATTAACTTTCAATTAATTTTCTTCTTTTGCTATCGTGAAATGGAAACATTCCCACGCACAACTTTGCTGAGCATGCACTCATTTGGTATTCATCGTCACTCTACAAAGCACATATTCCATTTTATCTGAATGAATTATTAACCAACTTAATGAATATTTCAGTTTTTTTTTTTATGGAACCATTTAACAGCCCCAGCAGAGGTAATGACATCTTATGCAGGTCAAGTACCTGCAAAAAAGGGAGGAAAATACTGTTCAGTTGATCAACGAGCCAGTTTAACCTGTGCAACATGAAAATATGTTCATTTGTTCACGTGTGTGTATAAAAACACCTTAACTGATGTGTTTTTATTTCCATAAAGATGAACCTGAAATTTGGTTCCTTTTATCTTATGAATGGACACACAATGATCTACGGCAGCCTGAGGGGATTTGCTCAAAGAAAACAAATTTATTCCAGTAATTACCGCTGGCTTGGTTTGTCCCAGGAAGGCCTTCAATAGGCCCGTTGTGTAGTAATTTACTGCTGGTTGACTAAATAAAGAACACCCACCTACTGTACGGCAGGTAATTACAACTGGCTCGATTAGAAGGAAGAAAAAAAAAAGAAACTGTCACAGTTGTTGTTGATCAATTAATACTAATACAGTAATTACAGTGCAACTAGACAGAAGCAGGTCGGTGAATTAACACAGTTGCATTTGAAACTTGTCCAAAAGTAGGTGAAACATGATCTACAATACAACCTCACACTATTCTTGTCCGTCCAAAATGTCTTTTTACGTGCATTTAACTGATGTGGATACATTTCTTTTTAAATGTGATCAAGACTTTTGAGGTATAAATATAAATTAAGAGACAATTTGCAATGACCATGCAGCAAACTCCTGCGGTGAAAGTGAAGCTGATGCAAAGTGACAAAAATTGCAGTTCACCCCTCATTCACCTCCAAAAAGGAGTCACTCCCCATACACAATTCATTAATTCAATAAGTCACACTGGTGGCCTGTAGCTAGCTCCCAGCTTCCGCCCAGAAAGACCCAAGTGTATCTATCTGCGGCTTGCAACTCAGTGGGCGTGTCCTATAGTGGGCGTGTCACATAGTGGGTGGGTCTGGTTAGGTTTAGGGGAAGGGTCAGGGGTAGGGCTAGATTTTACCGTGCTCTCATTGGCCTGGTGGGCGTGTCGTCGAGTAACGTCCCTCTACGACACGCACACTCTACGACGCCCCTGTCTTGCGAGCCGCAGATAGACCCTTCTCGAAAGACCTCAGCCAGTGGCACAACAGCGTTTTTTAGCTAGCTAACAGCACTCTTTAGCTTTAGTGAGCCTATCATCGTGAGCTCTGGGTTAGCTCGGTAAGCTCTTAGCTACAGGTAGCTCAGAGTCTGATTAGTGTCAATCATTCGCCACCACGCTCATAGCCCCCCCCCCTCAGTTCCACCTTTCTGCCCAATTTTGTATTTTCTGGGAGTGACGATGTGAAACGAAGCGAAGATCCAGTAGCGACAGTGGGAACAACCAGGGCTTCTGCTGCGTTCCATTTACCTTGGAACTGGGAACTGGGAACTGGGGGGTGACGTCACACCCGACCAACTTGCGTTCCGGCTCACTGGTCGGAAAACCAGTTAGCAGCCTAGCAAAACAACGTGTTTGCTAAGGCTATTGCTATTAGCCGTTGTTAGCACAGCTTGCGTTGTAGTTCACATATACCACATGAAAAATGTGAATTACACAACAGCAGCTTCCCACTACATCTATATAAACCGATACTACGTGTACGGCTGATTTATGCAACAAAATATTTGTAAGAAGTGCAAATAAATGTAACATTACAGGAGCTTCTAAAACTGCTAACACTGGGCATCTTTAAATCTGAACTCGGAGCTGTGAGAGTTGTCCGACTTTCCGAGTGGGAAATCCGACTTCAGAGGGGCATTCCAGTTGAAATTTCCTACTCGGAACTGGGAATTTCCGACTTCCGAGTTCAAATGGAACGCAGCATTAATTTCAGCCAGATCTAGCCGGAACGTGTTCCGGCACCTCTGATGTTGGATCCAGAACCTTCTTACTGGATCCGTCACCCCAGTGTCACTAATTGAATATATATAAACAAAAATCCCCCCCCCCCCCCTAAAAAGAATAAATAAATGTTTGTTTCATGTTTAGAATGGTTATTCTTGTGTTTGCATAATACAGATCCATTCTAAGGTGAGTTTTCTGCAACAGGAAAACAGAAGCTCCGAGCTGCGCACATTCACAAGGCGCTTATCTAAACTGGCCATACTTACCCTCATTAGTAAGCTAATACTTTGGCTAATAAATCAAAGACCCACGTGGCCTGATCAATGGAAGAAGGACTTTATAAATCACCAAATGATGCGACCCAAACTGGAACTGCTTGTTTTAGTCTAAAAGCTCTCCTGCGGTAAAATCTAAACAGAAACTGATGGGCACACCCCCAACAGTGTGGCTACACTGCCAAAACAAAACATATAGCATGGGCGTGTTAGCTTAGATGAGCAAATATTTTTAAGACGGTGGAAAATTTACATTATGTGGCTACTTTCACAGTATGTAATATTTTTTTTATGATTTTTATGAAAAATATGTTTGATTATAAACAACTGAATATTGGACTTAAAATATGGCTTCATGAACATTTCAAAGGTAAGGAGTGGCATTTTCTTATTGTTTACCATGCTGCTATATCTTAAATATTATGCTTTAATGCTCGTTGTGTATATAAAATCAATTTAGTGGTTGAATTGTGGAGAATCTAAGCTTTCTAAACATACATCACATACCTATCATGGCAAAAGTTAAACAGTGGTTATTAATTATGTTGTGTTGAGTGGAAATACACATAACAGGGTGCCAACGCCCAGGTGGATTTAAAAAGGTAAGTACCTTGGCCATGTTTTTTTTTTTTTTTTTTAATCATTTCTAATTAAGCAGGTGTGTGTGGCTGTGACCAAATGTCCTCCCTTCTCCCCAACTCCTCATTCACTATATAGGGCTGCAATACATAGCACACTATCAGGTGCCCTCATTCTGCCTGCAATTCGGACACAAAGCTGACTACTTTTTCCTCGCCGCAAATAATGTGATTACCAGCTATCGTGGCAACCATGGCGGCACCCACGACACACAAAAAGATGCCATTCCAAATCAAATCCGTAATTTTAAGTGAAGATATTTTATTTACTTATATTGTGTTTAATCTCTGTTCTGTTGTTTTTTTTCTCTCTTTTTTTTCCACCGCTAGATGTATCCAACACCTCACACGATTCAGCTCTCCTGACCGCAATTCATTGTGGTCTATATTGTCTCGTCTAGGGACAATCGAAGCTCACAAGTTTTCAAGATGCATTGTGCGCCCTACTTTTTTCTTTCTAGACATTTGGACACCCCTACAAAATGTAGTGATCTCTATATATGGCCCTATGTAGGGAATAGAGTGTACATTCGTACACAGCACGTGCGTGTGTGTGCCCCCACGTGTGAGTGTTCGACTCACTATTTTGAGTCGCCGGAACCACCCCCCCTTTGCGTTGCGGGACCTCTTACTTTACAAATTAAGCACTGGGAACAACCCACCCCGAACTTCAGTTCAGCTCTTCAGAAACCTGCGGGCGACGTCGCAGAGGCTCTGTGCAATAATACAATACAGTCTACAGCAGAGGTGCCCAAGTTCAGTCCTCGAGAGCTACTGCAACTTTTAGAGCATCCCTTCACCAACACACTTGAATCAAATGACTGAATCTCCTTATGTGTGTAACATTCAGCTCTGCAGAGGTCTGCTAACGAGCCATTCATTTTGTTCTAGTAAAGGGATGCTCTAAAAGTTGCAGCATTGTAGCTGTTGAGGACTGGACTTGAGCATCCCTGGTCTACACCACTGACACAAGTCAGTTTAATACATATTATACACACTAGCTGTGGATTAAGTCAATGTTTGTGTAGCACCAGATGCTCTTGAGCACAACTGTAACCAATGATTGATTAAAATGTACAAGAGCAGACACTTTTATACTTCTAAAAGGTATAAAATGCAGTTATATCACCTCCTTTCATAGTGTACAAAAATGCACCTTGAAGGTTGTGTTAATTACAGCTAACATGGCAGATATAGCTAAAAAAGACTGTATTACAACAAGAAATTCCTAAAGATCACCTTACATAGCCGACATTTTTCTCAACAATTACCTTTGACTTTGCATATGGGTGAGCAAGAAGAACATTTTGAGTTACATCTAAACTCTGGCAGTGAAACAAGTTGCCATGTTGATTCCACAACCTCATTTATATTGACTGTTGTCTCACCAGTGCAGTCCTGTGTGAATGCTGATGTTGCCATGTTGGAGGCTTGTCTGACAGTTGTCCAGGCAGGCCCGATGAGCAGCAAAATAATTTGTGTCCAAACCCCAAGGAGCTCCAAACTCTCCCAACTAATTCCCTCCATTCCGACAACTTAAAACCTTGTCTCTTCGCAAACAATGGTGATGCTTTGTAAAAGTGACTTTAAAACCTCTGCCAAGCATAATTTATCATTTGTATGACAATAGACCACTTAGCACTGCTTAAATAATTTCTGTGCTCTATCTGCTGCTCGACTGTCTTTGTGTTGTAACTGCGGATGATCATTAACGCCATGTGGTGATGTGGTGCCGTCTTATCTCCAGTTTGGTCCTCAGAGTTTACTTCAGATCAGAACTGCTCGGCCATGACAGCAACTTTTTCCTTTTTTTCCCTGCAAGGAGTGTAAGTCACTTATTGGATTTAAGTGTACCAGAGTGAAGAATGTGGAAAGTAAAACTATCCTTTGAAAGAGCCTTTGATATGTTCAGGGATAAACAGCAGCAGTAGCTGAAATGGTGGCAGGCACATTGTAGTGGGGAGAGGAAATTTATTTCCATTGTACAGTTAAAGTTGGAAAACATGCCACAACTATAAAACAATGATAATGTAAAAATATCTGTTAAAGGCATATGCCACCCCCGGGTTAAATTTAGCCTCACCCTTTGTTGGACAAGTGGGCAGAAGCATTTTCTAACTGACCCAGTCATTCTCTGAATCTGGCAGCACTGACTATAGCTTAGCTTAGCATAGTTGCTGTAATCTAGTGTTTCCCAACTAGCACCACTTGGCGAAAGTAAACTAATTAACTCGAGATTTTTTCCAGTTACGTTTCGTGACCCGCAAATTCTGTTCGAGTACAAACGAGAAGCTGATTTCACATCAAAGGACTGACTAGGCGGCATTCAACAGGGGAACTACATGCCGCAGAAGTACAGGCCAATCACAGACGAAGCACCGCGGATAGTAACAAAGGCAGCACGCATGCGCACCATCCCCAACTTCCATAAACGGGGTTGCCACCGGATGCGCCAAATTGCAAAAATCCACCAAATTAAGTAGTGGCACTTTAAAGTATTTCCAAAACAGATACTCAAGTGGGAAAGAAAATCCCAAAATAATTTCATCCTCTTGTTTACAGTGTGTAGTACTGACAGAAGTACTTGACATTACAAGCATTTATTAATGTTATGTAATGAGACCGTATTTTCACTTTCTCACAATGATCTGACCTGTCAGAAAGTATCATAATCTCCAATAGACAGGTACTGAATTCCTCCACCGTGTGCCTTTTAACCTGTCATCCCCGTCTTGCTCTCCATTCAGTGATAACTGCCATAATAAGATTTGCCATTAAGCAAGAAAAGAATGAAAAGGACCTCAGCCATCTGTATAGCTCACCATGGTAAAAGGCTGAATGCTATCAAGCTGGAATTCAATCGCTGAATTATACCCTCTTTGTGTGCGTAGGACCAGTGAGTACCTCACACTATATTCATTTAAAAAAAAGGCCTCGATTTAATTAGTTCTCATATGTTGAAAAATTCATGAATTTGTCTGCAATTCCCGCTGCCATTGTTGGGAGTGACTTAAGCGGTGGTGTTAGGCTTTCAGGCGGTTTGGAAGGAAAAATTGCCCCCCACAAAAAAGAAACAACTGTTTATGTAAATAGACACTGCGTGTTTACTTGGTGGAAGAAAGCGAAGGCCCTGAACAGAGTGCTAAGCTTAGCGTGGCTCTGCCAAAGGGGACCTCTCACCATCAACTTCAGTCTTATTAAACTGATTACCAACTCCAGCTAATTAATCAGAGACAGTGCCCTTTCTTGTTATGCAGGGAGGGAGCTCTGCGCGTCTCACAGAGTTTCTCTCTCACCGCCTCCCCCTCCCATCTGCTCGCCTCTGTTCCCCCCTTTCTCCCCTTTCTTTCCCCTGCTTTGATTGAAGTAGGGGAATGGTAATTTTCATGCATCATCTGGGCCGGCAGGATGGGAGGACAAGTAGTAATTACGTTAAACAAACAAGACCAAGATTGCTTGAGAAGCTACCTCTTTATTTAAGCTTGTGGAATCAGAAAACAGGCTGAGAGCAAAATGGTTTCAAAACACATTTTACAGCCCATTTTGATCATTGCTTTTGATACAGTTTTCATCTTAGATAAAAAGTCAACCGAGAAATTTTGAGTTAAGACATAATTGATATTTAGAAGTTGTTTGGTTCAGGTGTTGTACTGTCAGAGATCAGTTTTTTTTTTCCAATATGTACCACAACAACATGAAACATGAAAATATGCTTCTGGTAAACCGTATTTCCAGCATGGCTCCATCATTTTTCTTCACAAATCAAAGATGCAAATATTGACAAAAGAAAAGTAACTTGAAAGAAAGTGTGTTGCTGCTTTGTTCGCACAAGTTACAACTATTTAGCTTAAAAATAAGAATGTATATTGCATTTAAATAAAAGAGTTGAAGTTTTACCAGTTTTTTCATTAAGTTTATATAGATTTTTAAAACTGGATTTTATTGTATGCAAACTTTAAAGGGATACAACACCCACAGAATGATGTGCCTTCATTTTCTACTCATACTCATGCTCCAAGACTTGGGGGGGGGGGGGGGGGGGGGGGCTTGTTATCAACTTTCATATAAAGGGGGTGACCAGCGCTCAGAACAAAAAGGTCCATAAAAGTCCACAAATTACTCGAAACAACATCATTTGGTATCTTTATTTAGCCTAAACATTCCCCAATGCGCATCCATGTGAATTCACGAGACTACGGAAGCTGTGGTAGATCAAACCAGACAAGATCGTGTTCTCTTTCTTTCTCTCTCTCTCTCTCTCTCTCTCTCTCTCTCTCTCTCTCTTCTCTTTTTCTTTCTTTCTTTTAAATCAGCTCTTAGCACAATGCAAACAGCAAGTTTCTTCTTCTACGCTTGCATTATTGGCAGAGTAGGTGCTGAATGCGCGCTCTCATCTGGTTTGGTCTGCCGTGGCTTCTGTCGTGTCTTGAACTCGCATGGACGCGCATCGGGGAAGTGCTATGTTCTACAATTTAGGCTATAAAAATATACTAAATGATGTCGTTTCGAGTAAATTATGGACGCTACCCACTCACGACACTTGGATTAGATTGGACGAGCAGCATTGAGGAATATTGCCAAGTTTTTGTGGACTTTTATGGACCTTTTTGTTTTGAGCACTAGTCACCCTCTTTATCCCTCCCCCCTTTTTTTTTTATTGATTATATCTTCCTTTTTAGTTCTTTTTTTTTTTTTTTTAAGAATTCTAAGGTTAAAGTTAAATGAAAGTTGGCGAATAACGAAAAAACCCCAATCTTCGGCTGCATTTGAGATATTAAAAAAGTGCTCCAGAGTTTTGCTCAGTATGAGGGTGAGTAGAAAACGAAGGCACATCATTCTGTGGGTGTTGTATCCACAGAATACAACACCCACAGTGCATCATTCACATTAAAGAGCTAAGAAAGGGGGTATTTTTTGTTTTCAGTGCTTAACAAAATGTCCCTTTCTTCCAGTCTGCTAATTAAAATAAGTGAACATTACTCACCAGTGGCTTTACATTCAAGTTCTTGCTCATTATGTAAAAATCCAACCAAACCTCCCATCGGTATCCGTTACAGATCCATTCTAAACTTCAAAAAAAGAAGAAAGAAATGACAGCCACTGCATTACAAGCAGCAGAAGAATGGCTTTATTTTGCTTGAGAGCCCACACTGTCAAGCGGGCGCATACTGGCTTTGTTTTTGTTAGCTGGTTGTAAATAGTGCAACTCAAACAAACCTTAATTGGACATTCATTAAGTCAGTCCATGCATGTAGACACAGCCAAGGTGTTTAGCCTCTGCTTTGCACTAAGCTTTTCTCCCTGAGCGCTATTCTTTTCCAGCTAAACCCGCCAGATTTCAAGTCTCTGGTTCCTTCTTTGCCCTTTTCTTAATATTTTAAATTCTCTAAGAGTTGGACATCTTCATCAGTCTTATATGAAGTTTACAGGTAAATCTGCTGAGGTGTTTTTAAGTGTGTGTTTTCCTCAATCTGACTGCTTTTAGTTTTATCCACTATTGTCCAACAGGGATGTTAAGTTTAAAGCACTTTGTAAAAACTTGCACTAACATAATAGTTATAATATATTCCATCCAGGCTGAGTTTTTGCCTGAGGAAGGAGTGCTTTGTGTAGGAATGGGGCCTTGAGGAGCTCAGATCCTCATTCTCAACTCCCACTTCCTGCTGTTCTGTCTGATTGTGGTGTCTTTGTCTTAGCCTGATGTGCTCGCTTCTCCTCCTCTGGAGAGGCTAATACAGGCCTCTTTTTTCCCCCTCCAATCTCACCAAATGCCAAGTGTAACTGGTGCCCTATTGCTCCTAATTAATGTGTGATTAAAGAGTGAAATATGGGATTCTACCAGCGATTTGTTTTTTTTTTTCCTTCTTTTTTTTTTCAAGGAGTAAGAAATTAATCCCCTTTGGATCTTGCAGAATCATTTAAGGATTCTCCTTGTTCTGTTTATCAAATAAACCAAGTAATTAGAGACTTTAGATAAGTAGGCTAAATTGATGCCCGCCCTATGTCTTCCCAAGCTAGTGTTCGCTGATAGAAACAGCTGTGTTGCTCTGGTAATGTGCGGCATTATACTTGTCCAATAACAATGCCCTTTGTGTTTGGTAGTCGTGTAATTACGCTGGGGAGCCTCCTTGACCTTGGTAAGCACATCTATCTTGCTTGTGGATCAGTGTATTTCATTTCTTAACCTACAAAGATACATCACAGGGGAGTTTACTGACATCCCCGTGAATGTAATTCAGATTACAGACTACATTACTGGCAATGCAGGATTGTGTAGTACGCAATAGTGCAGTTATCCCGGCTGATGATACAACTGCAGCCTCTGGCTATTTAACAGCGTAATCCCCTGCTAACTTATTGTAGCCCTACTGTATCTGAAGCAGCAGCAGAGTGATTTTTTATTACTTTCACCTGGGTACCCAGGGGAGGTATCTTATCTCACCATTTGGTTTTATGCAGTTTAGTTTTGAAAGGTCTTCAAATATTGGAGATTTGAATTTCTGCCTGTCCACATGGACACATGAGGTGACTTCACTTTGCTGGTGTGCTGTACTTCCCCCACACACCTGTCACCCGATCCCTCCCATATGGGATGGGGCTGAACATTTCTAGTGTTGCATCAGTGTTTCCAACACTGCACCTGCAGCAAATGTCCAGTCCGAGACCTCAAACAGACACTTTGAAGCCAAGCAAGGCCGAGCTTTTTTAAATGACTTCATCTTGTCCAGATGAAAGGGAAAACATTAGGTTTCACAAACAGAGATTAGGTACGTGCCTTACATTTTCCTCCTCTTTGTCACAGTTTGGTTTTTATTTTGAGTTCTTGCCGTATGAGTAATGTTCCTCGGAGCCTCGAAGGAGCCGAGAGTGCTGAGAGTGTGCACTCTTAATTTAAGCATGTTGGTTTTTTTTGTTGGTTTTTTTAGCATAACTGAAACAGTAACAAAAAAAGTTATAGACTGTTGTGAATAAGGATAAATAAACATATATTTATATATATAACATATAAATATATACAGTAACTGTGCCCCCTGCTTCTGCAGTTTTGATGTGATGTGATGGAAATGCAAACCTGCACTGGAATTAGTTTCAAATCCACCATAAGCTGCAGCAAGTTAGGAGTGTTAATGGATTTTCAAATATTACACACATAAACAGTCTTAAAGGTAGAGTCCGAAGTTTCCCCCCTGAAAATAAACGTTAGACTTGTGCAAGTGAAATCTGTCTTAAACCGCACCTTTGGGCCTCTACTCGCATGCCGTGGTGCATTTGAATGCAAGTCCCTCTCCCCTGTCTGTAATTCGCTTTTTCGCTTTGTTATGGTCTGGTCGGGACGTTTCTGGGCGGAGATTTCTGTTTATATCGCCAGCCAATGACAGAGCTAAGAGCATGGCGCCAGCAGTTTTAAAGTTCAGAGGGTTCTCACTTCACACACATTGTTTTGTCCGTTCAGGGACACCGTATTAGAATTGGTGGAATATATGGCAGCCTCTATACACACCGCCCAATGATTCATTCTAAGGAAACATATAACAGCTATAGTGGTTTTGAATTATGAACCATACATTTCTGCTCCTAACCTTTTTCTTTTACATAGCCTACTGTACCTTTAAGAAATCGCTATAACTACTTCATCTGTTCAATATTGAGCTTTTTTTTTTTTTTTATTATATGCCTGGCACACAAATAATAATGAAAAATTACTTATTAGTTACATCTTGTGCAACAAATCAGTGAAGTTCTGTCAAAAATGCTGTGTTTGAGACGAGTACAATTTATACATGATTAAAGTTCAATGTTAATTTTGGAGAAAAAAAACTGTATTTAATGTGATTGTAATAATCAAAAGGATGGATAGAAGTGGAAACAGTGGGGAGAACTGAGAGACAAGACAGAAAAAAAAAAAATCAGCACTTGTGTCTGCTATAGATGACAATGAACATAAAGCCAAGAAAATGTCCGTGTGTGGATGTGTGGGGTTTTAAATTGAATGTTAATCTATGAGAGTAAATTCAGGCTATGAGTTATTGGCACTGACTCTCCCTGTAGCAAATATTCCAGGCTTTCACAGAACTACAGCACTCAATATTCCAGGTTTCATCTCGTTTCTGCCAGCAAGGATCTGGCTGGGTTGTAGTTTTGTCTGTTTGCAGGATAACTCAGAAGGTTATGCAGAGGTTTACTTGGGAATTCAACCGAATGGCACAAAACTGAACATCAACGTGTCTAACTTCAAGTTGTGGTCTACTTAAAAAAAAATATATATATATTTAAAGGTTGAATATGGAACATTTTTATTAAAAGCTATATTTTTTCAAAAATAATACCTCCACAGGTCGTTTGGAGGTGTACAGAATGAAAGTACAACATTTCCCAGAAAAATTATATTTAGCCTAAAAATAATTATAAAATAATTTTTTACGGGTTCGATAATGGCATTTTATTTACGTCTATAAGCCAATACACGCCGCCATTGCGGGCTGCCATATACGATCTCTGTGTGGAAACAATATTTCGGTCATAGTCAGGCTTGTACAGGGGAAAACCGTAGAGACGACCAGTGAAGCAGCTGCTTCAGAGCCCTGGAGATATTGTTATCTGTTTCTGAGGAGGAGTGACCTGAGAAGAGCAAAACCTGGAGTAAATTTAGGTGAAGACTTCACTAAATGGACCCACATAAACGTTTTCCACGGAGTAAAACACTGAAATGGCGACTTTCCTGCTGGATCGGTAAGCTAGCTTGTTTGCTAACATGGCTAACGTTAGCCGTCAGTTATAAACTCCTCTGCGTTACTTGTTAAAGATGCTGCAGGCTGTTTGTCACTTGCGTATCAGCAGCGAGCCTGGCATCCCAGCGGCTGGAGTTGTTTTTCTGCCGTTGCAACTACAACCTAGACACACGTGATGTTGCTGTTCTGTCCGTATTACATATTCAACCTTTAAATCTTTTTCAAATTTAACCTTAATTGTAGTATCTCATCTTGCACTCCTTTTTAAAGAAAATATTTTGTATAATTTCACACACACACACACAATCAATTTAAGGTACTGAATTAATAAGTTTCTGTGCAAATGAACAAAAGTCATGTTTACCTTTGATTTTGCGTCTTTGTGCATGCATGCAATACAAAAAAAACTTGGGTCAAAGCCGTTTGAGACAACTCTATCATACTGCAGGGCGTACAAACAAGAATAAACACCAGAAATGATTTGTTGTAAATTCATAAATGAAAAGGTAAAACATCTTTTCCTACAGTGAATTCCACGCTCTAAGCAGTATTGAAGCTTCAAAGCTGTCCTGTGAGGCTATGTCCATTAATTTCTAACTTCGGTTAGTTTTTGGATAAAATGAGCTGCAATATTTTGGTGGACCAGATTATTTAGTAAACTTTACTATTACTATGACAAAAATAGAAAATTCTCCACTACTCTGAGAAAATCTATTACTGAAATGAATTTGCTTCTCATTCTTAAAAAGATTTGTAACACAAACTTTCTCAAAGTTGTGTGTATTTCCACAGTTCTTACAGACAGTAATCATGTAGAGATTAAGGATGTGAACACAGCCAGACTTGTTTACCTGTTGTGTTCACTTTTTTACATTTGTTTGTTCCCCCTCCTCCTCTTTCTTCTCTCTCTGTTCCACTGACTTCTTATATCCTCCCTTTTCTGGGCACAGGATGTGCCTGTGTTCTCCCTGCTTATATGGCCGGCCTAACACTGAGCCTTCCTCTAATTAGATCAGGAATTATGGTATGGATTAGGTGATGGAGGGCCATGCCAGTTCTTCTGACCGTGGTGGCTATTTCAAGTCACCATTTCAAAGTTATGTGCTTAATGCTGTCCCACCCCCCTCCCTTTCTTGCTTTGCATTATAACGCAGCTGCAGGAAGAGTGACAAACACTGTTAATCTCTTGTTTGCTGGCAGGCCATTACAAAGGGGTACAGCAGGATTTTTCTCCAGCGCTGTAAACACTCAAAATTCAGCATTGTCCATTACCTCTTAAACACAGCTGATAACAAGCATCATTAATTAAACTGTGGGAGTAAGTGGGGTTACATAAATTGAAATTAATAATCGGGCGCAAACAGAAATAGAAAGCACGTTTCTGAATTGTTTCCTCACAAACTCCCAAATGTAGCCACGTAGATTAAGAAGGTTTGGCTCCTGTTTCGCTCGTGATGCCTCCACCAATCCGAGGGATAGGTTTAGTCATGGAGTGCTCCTTTAATTTGTTTGCCACATTCTCACATTTTCTCAGGAAAAAAAAAGGAAAAGTGATCAAGTAGGCATTTAATTACTTTAAGAAAATAAATCACTTGCAATTGCTATTGTGCTGCTGCCAACTCCATTGCACATAAGCTGCAAAGAACATGAAATATTTCACTACTTGGATTTGAAATACTCACCATGGAGTCAATAATACACAATGTTAGGATGCTGTGGAGAAGGTGGACACAATAAAGCTTGTGAGAGCAAGAAATTACAGGCAACTCAGTTTGATCCTCACTTACCTTCACTACAAAAACTCAAATCTTACCAAGAATATTTTTCTAATTTCAAGTCAAAATATCTCATCACACTCAATATAAGACATGATCACATAAAGATTTCACTGAGATATAGGAACTTGTTTTAAGACAAATGAGTCAATTTCAAGAAATCTTGTCAAAAACGCATCTCGATACGCTGCCAGTGATGCAATACACTCATGATACAGTAAATCCCCCTGCCGATACGATATGATTCACCAATGATTTGATTTTACACAATGCGATTTGATTAGATTCGATACGATTCATGCTGCTATTCAAAACGATTCAACACAAAACAAAGAATTTACCTTCTCCCTTTCCCTGTTAAGGATGTTTTTTTAATACTTACCGTTTGATTGTTTTCTATAAATCAAACCAATAAATCCATCTTAAACTGATGCAGTTCACTCTGGACAGACAGAGATAACTGCCAGGAAATGTCAGTTTTGTTTTTTTGAGGAAAAAAAAAAAAAAGAGATATCTTACTCACCAGTTTTGCTTCTGTTCACCTCATATTTATATTCATCAGTAGAATCACACCATGCTGCCCGCCTTGCCATGTTCGTCATGCTGCTGACATCTTTCATAGCAGCGCAGCATTGTTTTCAAACCATGGATTTCTTGTCAAGTTTTTCATCTTCCAAGTATCGCCAAAATTTTGACATGTGTCTCCTCAGAGATGCTAAATACTGTATGTCCGCTTCACCTGCTGTGTTGCTCCCTCCATGTTTGCGCTTTACTTAGTGATGGTACTAAAGATACACGGATACAGTTTTTTCCGATCCAATCTGATACCGATACCCGCTGAGTGTATCTGCCGATACCCAATGCTGATCTTTATACTACTGTTGAGTGAATGAACTGTGATGTGATGAAGGCATCAAGCTTGAAATAAACATTTAGCCTTTTTTTTTTTTTAAAGAAAAAGGGTAAATTAAGACAGATATACTGTACATGTAACTTAGGGGTGGAGAAAAAATATAGATATACTGAAATATTGTGATATTTTCATATCCTGGTTTCATATTAATATTTAAAAATGCGATATTGATCTATTTACCAACAAAACCTTGCAAGATTTCATCGTTCTCTTACAAAATCTCGTGAGATTTCACAAAAACCCACAAAATTTCGTAGTTCTGTTATGACATCTCACAGGTTTTTGTTAGTAAACTGAATCAACACTGTGTTTTTAAATATCGATATATCGGCATATGAAACTATTGCAATATTTCAGTGTATCAATATTTTTCCACGCCTACTATAAATTTGCTTAAAATTATTTATTAACAAATAACAAAGTGTACATTTATTATGATATTAATAAAAACAGAAATGATTGGATCGGAACGCTGGATTAGCCACATTCGTCCAATATCCAATCCAGCTAATTTGTAAGTTTTGGAGCCGATATCTGATCCGGGTATCAGATCAGTGCATCTCTACTTTGTACTAGAGATGCCCCGATCCAGTTTTTTCCAATCTTATCCGATGCATCTCTAGATGGTACATTCAAGGCGCCTCTGAAATACGGGTGAAGAAGAGACAAACTATGTAATAATCGGAGTAACCATGGGTTTTTACCAATCCAGACACATCAAGAAAGATACGTTGCACAATTAGCCGCCAGTTGTATCCGATGCACACTGAAGCTACCGGTGCAGTCGCATCTCATACGTCTGTGTCGGACCACCGATTCAAATCGGTGAAATTCTACATCCCGAAACTCCACTACTTTCTGAACTTAGTATTGCTCCTTTGTTTCCTGTTCTTCATTATTGAACAAACTAATGAATGCAGGTGTGTCTGGCCATTGTCCTTGTGGCAACTGACATCATGCACATCTGGATTAATCAGTTTGTCCAATAATGAACAACAGGAAACAGAGGAGCACAACTAAGTTCAGGAAGTAGTGGAGTTGTGCATATAGTCCATTGGTGGAACTTTTTTGGTTATTACAGGCAAAAAAAAAAATCTTGGCCACTCTTAAAATAAGTAAAAAAAAAAAAAAAAAAATCTTTTTGTTTTTGCTTGTAATAAGCAAAAAATTATCTGCCAATAGAACAAGTAAAATTTTCTTGATAAAATCTCCTGAAATAAGATACATTGTCTATATCTCACTGAAATTTTTCTCTTTACTGTTGGTGGTTATTTCTTACTGTATATTAAGTGTGATGGGATATTTTGACTAGAAATGAGAAAAATATACTTGGTAAGATTTTGAGTTTTTACAGTGTACTATCTACTTACGTCATGATAGCTGGATTCCTCTGCAGTCACAGAGCATCAGCGAGCGGTACAACAAGATGCAAATCAAGACGAGCATGATGTGTGTAGTGCTGACATTACATGGAACATCAGCACGCTCTCTGAGGACTTCAGCATGCCTGACTGGAGATGCAGCAGCCTGTAGCTCGGTTGTCAGGGAGAATCAAGTACTGACATGCCCATCGACATCTGACAGAAGGTGCACGGGAACTCTTCTATTTAAATGTTTCAGCATTTCATTAACTGAAATATAATGATTATAATTCACAATATGCGTGTAATCATTGGCAAAGACTCCAATGACTGACTGGCAGCACCGCAAACCACGAAGACCACTTTTACGTTTAAGTAACAGCCACACAGGGCTGCAATTTTACCTCTGGGAAAACACCACTCATCCGATGAGGCCTGATAATCAAAATCTGACAGGAATCTCCAAAACTCCCAAAAGGTGACACCGTATCCCTCATGCGCCAAATTGAGCGATGGGTTGGACAAACATCTGCCAAAAGCCCACAGTTGAATCCATATGGCGGAGGCTTAATTGGCACGTGCAGGCCCAGACTTGACGTGAGCACGGATACAGAGTGTGGGTGGGCAAAGGTGGCTGGAGGTTCAAGGTCGAGCCTCGGTCCCTCTTCTCGTACAGTTCCTGGATCTCATTTGATGGAGAAGGGAGATTTTAGATTTGACTTCCCGCGAATGGCATGTTAAATGTCTCATTAACACAGATGACCTCAGCCTGGTCGATTGCCCATTTCCTCGCTGAGAGTATTGCAAACCTAGACAGTGAGTAATCAGAAAGACATGACGCGAGTTTCACAACATAAAGATGGAGTTTTTTTTTCAATTTTATTTAATTTTAGTTAGTAATCTGGTATAACAAGAGTGAAGAGGGATCTTTGGTGAGTTTGGCAGGTTGATGAAGTCTCAGTAATAAAGAATCACAGTCCCCATCCCCACCTCTCTCTCTCTCTGAGGTTCTTTCCACATGGGAGAGGCTTGATTCATTAGGACAGCAGGTCTCTTGAGGGAAATCTCAAGGGTCTTCTAACCGTATGAGTGACTGGGACGGAACAGAAAAACACTCAGGCGGCGGGAGGAAAAACCTCCTTGTGCTGAACTGGAGCGACAACTGCACTGACATCATTTGCATGTGTTTTTTTCTTTTTTCCTCACATCTTTTCCTATTCATTCAAAACAAATGAGCGCTCCCCGTCAACAAATTGCCACAAGCACCCCCCCCTCCACCTCCTCTTCCTCCTCCCAGCCATGGGAATTTCCATTAAAGGCGTTTGAGGCAGAATCGGCGTACAAATAAATGATGAGCTCCTGGGAAATCACGGCAACAAGCAGATACATGTTAAAACTCAGGAGAGGCTTCTCACTGGAGCTGAAGAGGGCTTCCCAAAATCCAGATGTGGTGGCGGCGCAGACGGGGGCTCAGGCCTCCTCAGCAGTAATGAAGCAATTAGACAGACAATTATGAACACCTGTGACGCTGATTGGCACCATGCGGCTCCGTCTGCTTCCACGGTGCTAAAGACGCCTGAATGTTGCTAAAGTTAACCTCTAACAAGGCCAGTAATGATGACGAGGGCCAAAAACACACCGCGCCGATGCACGCACACACACGTTTAGATATACACACTCACAGGAGGTTCGCATTAGCAGGAAAGGGCTCATCCCGCACAGCCGCTTACGTCATGTATTATTGAAACCAGCTCTTGTATAAACACAACTCCAATAAATTGGGGGCTCAATTTTTCTGATTCATTAAGGTTAATGCAGTTTTAATTAGTGCTTGATTTGAAGCCTATTAGAGGTAATTTATAAGTCCTTTTTCAGGGACCTGCAAAATGACGTTGCGTGGGATTAATATGATAAAAGGCACAAGTTGGAAATGTGGTCCCTGCTGGTTTACAGCACAGACTCACGGTTTCCTCTTTTCTCTGTAACAGCTTGTTTATTTTCACAACTGCTTTCAAGCACATTAAAACAATCTTGTGAATGGAGGGCTTTACCTTCGCAGATTGCTTCATCCACTGGCTGGACCAATGAACACGTGGTTAAACTGAAGCTTGATTAGAAGGCCCAGGGAGTAGTTGAAGCAGCTGAAGTCTCTGTAATGATTCAACATTTAACAGGACTTGTGACATAATTTCAGCACGAGAGCAACTTTTACGTCCCTGAGTGGCAGATGCACCTCTGCTTCCACCATGACAGTGAGGTACACACACATAAAGCTGCTTTAATGGCTTTGATTTAGAGACAGGATGGAAATTAGTAGGTAGAGTGGGGGTCAAAGAAAAGGGGGAGGGTGTGTATCTTTAATCTTTGCTCAAGGGAGGGGAGTCATATGTTTGTAGAGCAGAGAATCTTGTTTTATCCCATACTTCATTCATTCTGGAGTGAATGAATGATTTAAGAGGAAAAATAGTCCACTTTCCTCAAAGTCAAAGACACTTCTTCATTTAAAAAATGATAATACAAATAATTCTGGTAATGATTTGACTCTTTACAGAAGAAAACAAAGATTCGGACTTCATGTCCACTCTGATAAAATCACACATATAACTCCAAATAAACAATTTACAAATGATGAAAACAGACAAGATAATTATTTCTTGTTTTTAATCAATTTCTTTGAAATAGCAACTTCTTTATAATGTTGACGTAATCACTAACAGTTATGTATGAAAGCCTGACGTCTTTATATCCATATCTGAACAATGTTGCTACAAATTAAATATCTAATATATTTACCATTTACCAAGTTACAGAAAGCATAATGATAAAAAAAAATCAATCCCATGATTCTCAGAGCCATTCAAGTTCATCCATATGTCAGATAAGTAAGGTTAGTTGTGATCGACTCATCAGCCAAATTTGCAAACTGCTAGTCTAAGTGATTATAGTTAAAGAGCTACTATGGTTAAAGTCAGAAAGGTAATAGACCCTAAATATATGTATATGTTATAGTTGAAAAAGAGTGGGGAGGGTATTATATATTGGTATTTCTGTGCGCATTTGAATAAGTAACAGTGAAAAAAGTCTGCAGAACATATACATTAAAAAAGAACCCATAAAAAAAACGTTAAAAGTGCAGACCATTTACCAGTTAATGATACTTCAGTAAGATCTTCTGCCTAATATGAGAGAACAGGAATCTGGATGAGCTATAACCTCTCTGGCATCACATAAAATGTAAATACTTGGTTGAAACCATTAAAATAACAGTAGAAAGTAGAGATGCACCGATCCGATACCCAGATCGAATATCGGCTCCGATATTGACAAATTAGCTGGATCAGATATCAGATGAATGTGGCCGATCCAGCATTCCGATCCAGTCATTTCTGTTCTTATTAAAATCATAATAAATGTACACTTTGTCATTTGTTAATAAATACAGTTAAGTACATTTATATCTGTGTTAATTTTTTACCTTTTTAACAAGGCTACATGTTCATGTCAAGCTTGATGCCTTCAGTCACATGGCAAGGTATGCGCTTCATTCAACAGTAGTATCGGATCGGTACTGGGTATCGGCTGATATGCTCAGCCCATCTCTAGTATAAAGCAGAAATGCGGCGATCCAACACCTGGATCGGATGTCTGCTCTGATACCGACAAATTAGCTGGATCGGATATCGGATGAATGTGGTCAATCCAGCATTTCGACCATTCCAATCATTTCTGTTTTTATTAATATATATACTTTATTTATTAATAAATAATAAGTACATCTATATCTGTGTTAATTTGTTACCTTTTTTATAACAAGATGTTTATATCAAGCCTGATGCCTTCACTGGCAGGGCAAGTAATATGGCTTATTCATTCAACAGTATCGGATCGAGTATCAGCCAATACGCTCAGCCCAGGTATCATATCAGATTGGAAAAACTGCGTCATGCATCTCTAGTTGAAAGATGATGTTTTTAATGGAAAACAGTCACACTTGTGTTAGACTTCTTATCTCATGATTAAAACAGAATATCTGTGACATTTGTCTTCTGTTAATCTACGAAAAGCATATTTGTACTCGCCCAATACTTCACAATTATAGTTACAGGTTTCACTTATAGTGTTACTCCTTTATTATATTTCTATGCTAATTGAAGATGATGTAGAAAAGAGCTATAGTTTATGATCTACTAGTTCTATGCACACAAATAGCTTTGTACTGTTTTATGGCCTCTCCTGAATCAAATGGGGAGTTAAAGTATCATCACATCGTTACATTTTTGCACTATTTCTAATGTTTTTTATTTCTTTTTTAGTTAAACACAGGTTCTAGTTTGGGGCTTTCATTTCCACATAGCTAACAATCTCACACGTCTCAGAGTAAATGCTGGAGTTTACAGCACAAAACCATCTGATTATCCTTTCAACAGCAACATCTTTAATTCAGCTGGGCCACACAGGTGTTTGAAAGCACCTCTCTTTGCTCTCATACAATAAAAAACCCAACAAAAAACCATCAAAACCAGCGCGAACAGTTAACAGCCCCAACGGCTTCAGCATGAGTGATAGCAAGCAGCCTTTTGAAACGGTATGAGTGCAGTGGAGATGGCTGGAAATTACAGGAAGAGAGAGTAGAGCTGAACCGCTGACAGCAGGAGTCACAATACATTAGCAGATCCTCCGACTGGCTGCTCTTTCTGCGAGGCACTCCCCCTGCACTCAGATGAATTGTTAACACACATTGTTTGACAATGTCACTGCCACATTTTTTGGCTGGAAAATTGCGCTCCAACAAGGTTACGAGGCAGGTGGAACTCCTGCTTTTGGCTCACAGGTTGCGTTGGAGAGACCTCAGTTTAGCATGTTTGTAAATTGCCACCAGAAGTGAATAAAATGGTCCCATCTGTAAACTCCAGCTCCGCAGGCCCACTTCAGAGACCTGAGATCAATTTTGCTGCATTTATTCTCTGAGAGAGGCACACAATGGGAGTTTGCTGAAGATCAGTTTTCAATTGGATAATAGGGTTGTGAAAAGAGGGGATCTAGAGGGCATTGCTTTCACACATTCTTATGGCCTTATATCTCTGTAATACGAGCCGTGTACTGCTTCAGTCTAAACACCTCCCTTTTTTTTTGTTCCCTAAATCAAATTCAATTTGCACCTACAGGACTGTTGCTTCTTAAGGCTGTTCTTAATGAGATCTTCAAACACATAATCAAATTTAATCAAATTATGTCTGTTTTCTTTTAATTTTACAGTCACATGCATGCAAAGTTGAGTTTCAATCAAAGCTAAATATTTTTCCATCTATAAACTGTATTACCATTAGAGAGAGCAGTTAGCTGACGCCGTCCTCCTCTTCCTCGCCACTCAAACCCAGTGCAGCCACTAGATGGAGTCTGATAACCACAGAGAGGCTCTCCCAGTGGGACGCCTCCAGCCCCGGTGGGTACTGCGGCTCCTGGCAGAGGTGAGGGGAGGAAATTGTCTGTCGGGTTTATCACAGATTCCCATCAGCTTCTCATTTGAGTTTACAGTGTCTTTACTATCCAGGTACAGTTTATTAGAAAATGGACAGTGGCTATAACAGTTATCATTGTTTAGTTCAGTTCAGTTTAGCAGGTATTATTGGATATTAAATTATCCTAATAATTTTGCAATCTGGAGTCCCATCTTTTGTTTTATTATTACAAGAACTGATAGCTCCATTTTTTTCCATTTAAACCAGGTAATAAGAAATTTTAAAGAAATGAATGTATCAAACTTTTTATTTAATTGTTTTTAAGACAAAAAATATGCTAAAAAAAAAAAACTAGAAGTTTAATGTATAATATTTTCATTAGATTCTGTACATGCAAGGGTTCAAGTTACTTCTTAGGTTAAAGGTTTGTAGAAATCCACAGATGAGTAAGACCCATGACCCGATCCACAAGGTTGATTAAAGACCATGGATGAAAACAATAAAATGCATTTTCACTTCTTTAAACTTCTCAAATATTTTACAACACACACAAAATTTAGGTGACGTAACTGTGTTTTTTAATCCTTTTCAACAAAGAGCAATAAGATGCATTAAACAATTATTGTAGTAATTAATTTGCTGATTGACTCCAGTGTGATTCTAGAAAATACTCCTGAAAATCAAACTTGCATTTTTGGTGCCAGTGGTCCACAAACTGGAGCTGATGAACCCTTTGAGATCTTCACAGTGAACCCCACTTTAAGGACTTAATTTATCCTCTAGAGTTTACTGTGCGGTCAGATAGGACTAACGTGAAGGAGTTTCTGGTCTGTTCCTCTCTCTCGCCAACAGTTCATAAAAATTAAAGATTAACAAAGAAATAGATTTCCTCCTTTGAATTATTTTACAAAACAAAACCTCAAACCAGTCATTAAATATTTGTTTAAAAAGAGAGGAAAAAAACAAAACATGATCAATTAATTTGTCTGCTGAATTTATCATATTAAAAAAAAAACAGCTGGTAACAGTGACAGTAAATAAAAAGTAAATAAATAAATGATAACAATCTGTGTTTTTAGAATATATAGTTGCTTTAACTTTTTTCTTTTTATTCTTTTAATATTTAAAATTTTTTATATATTTCTTTTAAAGAAAAAAGTAGCTGCTAAAACTTAATCTTAAAAAAAAAACACAACATTTTCTACAATTATGCTTCCAGTTTTTTAACTAGTTCAATACTAAAAGTAAATAAATAAATGAATTAATACAATTTCTCATAATAACATTTCACTTCAGTTTGTGGAGGCTACTATTCAAAGCATTGTGTGTGTGTGTGTGTGTGTGTTTATGTTTGACAGTGAGGGTGTGAGTGGTCTCAGAAAAAGAATAAAAGCAGCAACAGCTCTCCAAATCATTTCAGACAAATTGAAAGTACAATTTCAGTCACTGGAGAATAAATTTTCACAGTATCTCTGTTTTTATCAAGACATTAATGGCAGGAGTTTATTCAGCAGAGCCTACATTAACAATAACTCTGTGGCAGTAATATTCTAATAATCTGAGCAGGAGAAATGTATTCTCCTTTATCTGCATTTAATGCTTTAAGTGGTTCACAGAGAGTTCATTCACATCAATGGCCAAAACAGATTTATTTTACTTGGGGCACCTATGTCAAGAGTAGTTACAGGAATTACTCTGGATGCAATCCCATTATAGGATGTCAAATATTTTGATGCCATCGGTAAATGGCAGCACTGTGTGGAGGACAACAACTGAATGGCAATTCTGCAATTTCTGGATCAGAATAAAATATATATATAGCTTGTCTGCTCACCTTTGCAATCTCAGGGCTCACCCCAGCCGGCAATGTAATACTGAACAATGAATTTTAAATAAAGTCAAACATTTGCTTCATGCTCTTCTACAGTTTAAACAAGACATTTCAGATGGAGACGTGTGGATTTATTGTAAGTAAGAGATATAAGAGATAACTTAATCCCCAATTGGATTGTAAACCCCACCTCCACTTCACAAGGCTCCACCCTGCCACAACCGCTTTCTTGACCTTTTGTCTCATTTCTCTGCGGGTAATGAATGCTTTCGGACTATTTCAGACGAAAAAGATCTTGCACATAGTCCGGAGCATTGGAATGTCATATCGGGGAAATCACCCAATCAGCATGCTGGTGTTGAGAGCAAACAGAGAGCGAGGCCGCCTCGCGCGGCGAACACTGGTGGACTGGGTCGTCTGGATGTCAATATAATAGACTGGCTTATGATGTGTAAATACCACACCACTTAATGGTCCGCTCCCACTCTGTCAGAGCATTTTGAATCACTCGGAGGGCAGCCGCCTCTTCTCTACAGGGTCTCGTCAGCCACCGCTCATTCAGCTTGCCCCTTTGAATATAAGATCATTGTGTGAGTGTACAGTAGTGGTACCAGATCTTCACAAACTGTCTGTTAATAGTTTTCCTCCTCTTAAAGCTGGAAAATATCTTTTTACTGTGAAATCTGAATTATTATATGCAAAAACTAACAAAAAAGTTGCTTTAAGATTAAGCTGGCGCACAGCTGTTTTCCATTAAACAAAAATATCAACTTGAAAATCAGCATGTGTGCATTTTTTAAGCTAATTTTACCCCCTTTTTGAAAATATAAGAAATATATAGCACATATTTTGTAGCCTTTATGTTTTTTATTCTTAAAATGTTGAGCATACATGCACAAGCTTAAAATGCTTGTGACTTTGCATAATGCATTCAATTCTGAGTTTGTAAACAGCTGAGGTAATAACTGAACAAAACTACTCGGATTATTCACTTCTTGTTTACCTCTATACCGTTTTATTTGCTGTTCAAGTAGAATAAAAGTACTTATAAAAATTCTGACCTTATGAATGTAAACATTAAAATCCAGCATTAACTAAACATCATAATTAATTCTGCCAGATGAATGAATACAAGCACAACAGCAGACGCATTAAAAAAAAAAAGTACAAAACAAATATGCCCCAGAGACATAATATGGCACATAGGGTAATATTTTTGTTATTTAATAATTACAAAACTACTTTTTTTTTGTAAGTGTTTGATGTTAGGTGTCCTTACAATGGTGGAAAACACCATGACATTTATTACAATAGCCTTGAAATTACAAGACTAAGTCAATGACACACTCTCACTGTGTATTTGCTTTATTTGTTTACAAATTTGAACAATTTTAACATTAATACAATGCACTGCTTTCTCTGTTAATTTCACACCCTGCGCCTCACAGATGAGCCGGAGCCCTGTGTTGTTAAAAGTTAGAGGAAAGCGTCCCGAAATAAAAACAAGTACGACTGTCGTTCCGCGTATCCACACACCCAACATGGTCCTCATGCACACACTCAGGTAAATATGGGGTGTAACTCAGCTGTGTAAGCTGTAGACACTCTGATAATAACTTCCAAGATGACAAGTCATTCACACCTGCTGATGACATACATCAGATCTCATTAAAGTCCCTTTTGTCATAGAGCGGCTGCATATGTGATACTCTCCTGCTACGGTAATAAATAGCCGTGACCTCAGTCCACGTATCACTCAAGAGCCGTCTTTGATTTGGTCACTATTTCCGTCAGACCCAGGAGACAGCAGCAGTTCCCACATCCACTGACCTTGGAGTCCCTTTAGAGCTCTTTCCAGAGCTGCTGCTCAAGGTTGCATCCAATCTGTCTGTTGTTTTTGTACATTAACAAAACCTCGGCCCTCCTTCACCCCCCGGAGCCCCTCTTGAAAACTAACACCTGAGCGTAAGGACCGTGGTGAGAGGTGGCGTGGGATTGCAGGTTGAAGCAGGTCAGATAGGGTGATTGAAAACAAAGCATGAGGATAAAAAATATAATTTTACCTCCCCCATAATCCCGGGCTTCCAAGAATGACCTTTGATCTGGCAGCATGTGTGGTATGCTGAGCCGCCTGCTCGTGCTGCATGCCGCTCTGATCCTGGGAAGCAATCACCGAGCGCTGCTGCTATCAGAAAGGCTGCTGGGGAAACACTCTAAGCCCGAGTCTGGAGGTGAGCGCCGAGCAAAAAGCAAATGCGCAGGGATGGAAAAAATAACCAAGTGCAGCCAACCACACAGAAAGCTGATGGGCCAGAGCACCGCATGATAAAGGTAAAGTGGATACTGTATCTACAACACAACCCGAGGCCAACTGTGATTCAACAGCAAAACAAAAATGGAACGATCTTAACTGCTGGAAGCTGCCTAACAGAAAAGATTGCCCCACTTATTTCAATTAAAAGCTGGTTTAGAATACAAGTTTGCACAAATATAAAAGCAAAAACTGACATATTTTCATTCTGACATGGAAAACATGAGCTGTTTTTACCTCCACTGAAATATTTTTCACATTTCTCCCATAAATTCAATTTATGTTGTGTGCGATTTCAAAGGTGTCAAGTCGAGCCAGCGAATCTGCAATAACTGCTTCACAAGCTCCATCTAAATGCCTCGGGCATAACGAATTCCCTGCATGTGCGTTTATTTGATTGTTTAAGAGCGATTTCCGGAAACCAAGTTTTTGGACGGGCCAGGAGCTGCCTTGTAACAATTATGGGGTTAAATGGCAGTTGGCCACACAGGAGGGCATTTGCCTGCTGGCAGCCCCTTCCTGCTTCGCAGGGGTCAGGGGTCACAGACTTTTCAGGAAAAGTCCATTTCTCAAGCACCCTGAAACAGGTGGAGGCCTGGACAGCCCTGTTTACTAAAACAGCACAAGGAAAATGGGAAACATCAAACCAGCATGGAGGCTCAGTGAGACGAAGCGGGCGGCGTTTCTCTCGCTCTCTTTTACTTTTACTGTCATTAAAAGCACTCAGATACAAGTCATGTTACTTTATTACTGACTATGTGAAGTTGTTTCATCTAAATTCATATTTTACAGCAACTCTGAATACATGATAAAGATCAGTCCAGACAAAAGCCGACATAACGATGAGTTTTGAAGACCAGATGTAGCGTCTGAAGAAGTGTAGAGTAACTTTTCTTTACTATAATAGTGACACTTGTGTTTTTACAACTGCTGAGTACATTTTCAATCAGTGGGAACGGGTTAATACACTGAATTAAAAGAAAAAAAGGGCAAAAGGCAACTTGGCCGAAGTCGACCCTTCAGTGCTCTCACTATTTGGATTGCCTAAATCGCTGGGACCTGGAGCTGAACCCATCAGGAAGGGCTTAAGTGTTTAGGATTAGGGATCTAAAAGGCATTTGGAGGCCCCGAACCAAACCCGCAGGACCGGGGCGGAGGAGAGCCCCGGTGTTTGGCCTGCGCTGTAATCAAACAGGGGGAGGCAGGACCTTAGCACACCTGCAGGAAGGGCCCACAGCAAAAGAAAAAAGGTCCCGGCAAGAAGGGCAGCAGAGGCAGCGGGGCTTTTTCTGCGGCCGCAGAGTGACAACAGCTGGGCTGGTGTACGGTGCCGTGGCCCAAGGGCAAGGTCAGCCCCGACGGACCGGGGGGGAGCAGGGAACAGCAGGCGGATTGTTTTCGCTCCACCAGAAAAAACAGCAACCGTGGAGATGCTGAATGTGCCAGCTGTGGTTGTGGATTTCTGGTCCACAGCCTGACCTCATATTAACACTATGAAGGGAAGCTGGATTGCTAATGACCAGTGGCCTCTGGCCTCACCTGAGCTCCTCCCATGCAGCAGCCACATCTCCGGACACTGTGAGTTTACTGAACTCATTTAAAGCTTTTCACGCGGTTTGTTTGTATATATAAATTAGCTATCCACTAAAGGTTGAAGGTTTTTATCGAATTAACTCAATACTTTCTGAACTAGAAGCTATTATAGTCACATTTAGTCCTTAAATAAAATGTTATTTTTTTTAAAAGTGAGTGCATTTAGCTAAAATTTCAGGGGTAGTCTGGTATGTGGCTGCTGCAGACAGACAGTTAACGTGGATTTATCCGTGAAAGCGTCAGGATTCACATGTCCTCGGGCTTAATTGGGCCGGACAGTTAACATCAAAGAAGCTGGGCTTTATATGCAATCTGTTCGCTCCTCTGCCACATTCTCATGCCTGTGCCTTTTTTTTTTATATGTTCAAACATTGTAATGAAGGTCATTCTCCATCAATTCACTTTGATCTATAATGACAAAATTTTTGCATTTTAATAAAAAAAAAAAATCATCGCTTTCAGCACTCAGTTTGCTGCTGTCTTACACACTTTTTACCTCATTTTTCTATTTTTTACAGCCTCGGCTCTCGCTTTGTGTGAAAGCGACTCAGCTTATGTAGGATAAATGAAGCCATTTGAGGGGAGGGGGGGGGAGAAAAGAAAAGGGAATCACAATAAAAACACCAGGTCTCATAATCAAGCCTCCGACATGCCCTAACACCTGCAGCCGATGTATAATTAAGCTGTGTGAAACTAACACACTTTCTAATGATGAGCTACTTTTATAGTCAGTACAGACTCAATTATGTGCAAAGTAAAATAGAATTCATCACAGTGGAAATTCCCTCATAGCTGACTAAAGATTATCATTTCGCCTCCTAAATTGAAGGGAGGTTGGCTGACTTTGTTTATTGCCACTCGGATCTAAAATCAGTGGAAGCGACTCGTGGAATTCTCTTCTGAATAACACATTTGCTATGAAAGACAGAGGCCCATCCCGGCATGCTCAGACACCGTCTTCTGCAGCTGTGTGTTTCTATCAGAGTGTTATAATGAGAAATCAACTGTCTGCAGATCAGCTGCTGAAATGCTGTAACGAGCCATGAGCGCTAATACTTGAGGATCAGTTGCACTGGATGAGGCGGCTTTATCCAGTTATTAGGGTAATGTAATGGAGTCTCCTAATCCAAACCCACCAAACCCTTCCACCATAGGGGGCACAATGGTGAGGCAACACGTTATTCCAGCACAAAGCTGACTTCCCCACTAATATAGCAGGACACTGAGGCTCACGGCCTGTTCAAACAAGTCCTTCACAGTATCTCCCCTAAAATGATTTTCTCCCCTCTTTCTCCCCCCCTCCTTTTTCCCCGCTAACTCTCTGCCTCCAACAAACGCTCTGCTGGCAAGGCATATTCTACGCTCCTTAATGCCAAATTAAACCCAAACTCTTTTATTTTAAATGAGAAAAAGGCAAAAGAGAGTGCAAGACAATCTTGATTAGGCCCAAAAGAAGGAGGGGAGAGAAGAGGAGCAAAAATTAAACGGTATTAAAAAATATAGAACATTACATTAATGCCGTCCGGCACAATTGGTGCTAATTGGCAGATAATCCAGGAGCTCTGGGCTGCCTAATGCTGGACTGAGAGTAGGAACAAGTCGGGCCTCTTGTCCTCTCCCACCACAGAGTCCTTAAAGCCACGGGATGGGGTCAGAGCACGGTGGAGGAGGAGGGATTAGCGCTGGCATTGTTGGCTCTTTCCACTGGAACATGACCTTGACGAGAGTTTGGTCCACCCCCCCCCACCTCGCCCTTCACTCCCACCCCTCCTTCTCCCCAATATTCCAGCAGCATGAACTTTAATAGGAGCATAATTGGCAGTTTTCGAACGCCAAGAGAAACACACGAAACACGGAGACACCCCAAATAAAACCTGACATTCCAACACCTTTGAATTCCAACCCACTCGGGAAAGACCTCTCCTACTGTATTTACACGACCCCCGCACTGCAAAAAGCCTTTCAAATCTGGACAATGTATGGATTTAAACAGAATTTTATGCACAAACACAAAATATTATTTTTTGAAAAAAAAATTTTGTGAAAATGGAATGAGAACTGTTTATCCTGGATGCTGGGAGTCTTGGAGCAACAGTCTCACTGACACAGAAACAGCTGCTCCATCTACAACAATAAAGTTTAAGTGTGCCAAAATGAGGTTGGTGATCCAAAGTGCTGTGGGAAAGCCTGTAAATGTTATGTGTTTTGAAAATGGTTCTGATAATCTTTTTCCTAATCCCTTAATTGGGAGTCAATGTATTCACACAAAGCCGGCGGCTGGGGGGAACTCGGGACGCAGACAATCTCTAAAAGGGAACCGTGTCCACCTGGGTGATGAGCGTGCTTTTCACCAACTCTGAGGAGGCTTTCAAACAAGTCCTTGGCTGTGAAAGTTCCCATGTTAAAAGCGCTACCTATTAAGGTACATCCGAAAGAGATGTATTTCCGCACGGTGTTTGAAGATTTCCCATTTGCATGAAAAAAGGACCTCTGTAAAACTGTAACTTGTGAACTGATCAAAAGCCAGAGGCTGTTCTTGAGCTGAATGGCTTTCCCCCTTTGACACGAAAGAGGCTCTCTTGAGGCGCCTTCACGGCGGTGGCCTTGGAGGTTAGGAAAATGTAGCCCCTCAGACCATACGGGACTATTCTCTGGAGTCTGGACAGCACTTGAGTCTGCAGCAGAAGAAAAGGAGCCGGTTTGCCGCTGTGGATCAGTACTTCAACAGGCCTCACTAACATTCCATAAGAGGGCTTTTACTTTTCCTACGGATGGCCTTTCATGTTGAGAAGAGTGTGTGTGTGTGTGTAAGTCTGCAATAAGCCAGTCTACGCATATTAATGGCTGATTTCTGTTTCTGAAATTCAAATATTATCTCACAATTTCCCCAAACCACACAGAGATGCTCTGACATATTTCAGAATCATAAATTTAATCACTCAGATCAGAAAGGTCGATGTTGAACCCTTCTTTTTTTTTTAAGAAATGTGAAACATAAGACAGTATAGCATGCAAAGGAAAATAAATATCTTAATAGGGGTCTGAAGGGTCACACACTCACACACTATTTGGCTGTATATATAGATACAGAAACATCTAGAGTGGAAAGTGGGGTGATAAGAAGTCGGAGCATTTGTTATTCTTTCTGGATCTATTGATTGTGTTTTGACAAGCTGCTTTGCTTGGAATCAGAGCTGTTTGGCTCCAGAACTCTCTGAGAAGCCTCTGCATCGGTAAAGTGTCTCCCGAGCGGCAAAAACACACCGCTCGAGGCTGATAAGTGTGTACATCTCAGTCCGGCCGCGATGCCGAGTCCTGCTCCCCTCCATCTTTCTCCCACTCTGTGACTCAGCTGGTTTCACTTAGAGAACATGGAAAGAGCGGGTCATGGGGTCATACCATGACCTCATCAAATTAGCCCCAACCGAGTGAGGTGTTTAGCACGAGTTAAAACAAGTAATCTGAAGGGCATTAAATGCAAATGCGACGGCCATATGCCCACTTCAAACACGATGACTCCTATCCCTGCGCGCCCCCCTGCCCCTCATCTCGCCCTCTCACATACACACAGCGGAACCATTCACGGGTCTCACATAGTGGGGGGCTGTTAAGATGACAATGAGTTTCTGTCATGCCGACCAGGTGCAAAACATTTCAACTGATGGCCGAGCTCAGAGCTGTTTGATATCTGGAAGAAGAACACTTGCAACAAAACGTCTGAGGGACTCTGAGCCTTTGAAAGCAGATATCTCCTCCATGTTCGCATTATCTGCATCACAATCACTTTCCATCCTGACCTTAAACTTGGAATATGGAAATAAAGAAGGAGATGCTTACAAAGGTTATCCCAGAGTTCGTGGAAGAGGAGGAGGAGGAGGAGGGGGAAAAAAAAGAAACCGACAGGGTAATACTTCTGCTGTGCTTCATAAACGCTACGCCATGTGCCCCCGTTAGTGAGAGTGAGGGCCTGGTCAGGCTGTGGAGATTATGGGTGAAGACTGATTTTGCCCCCTCGGGCGGTGGCCAGGCTGGGAACATGTGGCAGCTCAAATGTGCTAATAAGCACCTGTGGAGAAGGAGGAGAAGGAAGCAGAAAACCCCTGCAGGGCTCGACAGCCGTGCCACCTGCACAGACCTCCACTGTGCCTCTGACTCAGTGAGGGAAACCTGACAAACATAACTAGCTCGCAGACACAGCGCTGCAGAGCTGGAAAGTAAAGATTGCTTAAGTTTTTCCTGTTATTGTTGGTTTTTATGCCAATTATCAATCAAGAAAGTACACACATTTAAAGCAGTGCTGGTTTTTTTAGGCATTGCTTTGTGCAACTAAAACATGTTGCAGCAGCGGGAAATTTAAACACAACTCCTTTGCAACAACCCCCCCAAAAATGCATGTCAATGTAGGAAGATAAAAATAAAACCATCAGAGATAAATTCAAAGATTTTAGCCACCATCTAATGTATGAAATGATGAAAAATATCTTCTGAGATGTAACCTAAGTAGCAGATTCAGACCTGCAGAAACTTGCATAAAAGTCTCACTTGTTCCAAGTCGATAGTGTGTGTGCATGTGTGTGTGTGTGCGCAGCACCGATTTCCAGCCTTCATCGCATTCAAAACGCCGCACAGCTGCTTACGAGGAATGTGAGAGCAAAAAGAAGACATTGTGGGAGAGTGCTCTCCTGTCAGTCAAAAGAAGTCTTATTAAATTTGTTTAAGCTGTGAAAGCATTTAGAAGAAAAAAGAAACAATGTTTTCATGTGTTCCTGCTGACCGCCAGATTTCCTCAACTCCAATCAGACACTTTTTTTTTAATAGTATAATTTTCCAATCATTTTTATTCTAAACTGTACACTCATATCTGCATGAATAGATCCTTTCTTTGAGCTGACAGCTTATAAATAGATATCACTGAGCAGGAAAGTTGCGTCTTTTAAGTTCCTTTAAGAACGACAACAAATGAGTTCTTCACATGCTCCGTCAGTAATGTATCTTAGCAGCACATGTTTGTATGTGTGAGAAACACGCAAATACCTACATGTCGACTTAAAGAATCGGCCGTCGGTGTCTCCGGTTTATGAGTCTTGCTTCCTCGCTCTCCCATGTGCACGCTCTGTAAACCACATTAAAACCTGCCACTATTTAGAAAATATGCATCTCTGTAATCTTTAGAAATCTGCTTTGAGCCATGAGTGATGTACTTATGCATTTTTCAACGGCCAAATGTAGAGAGTTAATCAGCCTCCGGTGATTCATGGGATTTCATATTTTGCACATCTGGAGTCCATATAAACAGGAATATTTAAGACAATACTTTACTACTCTCTGCATACTTCATTGACAATCGGACTGTATCACCACAAATATCCTCTTCTTTACGACCTGATGTTTAAAAAAAAAAGAGAGAAAAAGTTTGCTCAGTCAGTTTGTGTCCTGCTGAGGAGGTAACACTCTCCAACATGGAGCAATAACTTTGCATAAACTTCACCGAAGCACATTGGGAACGACGCTCGGCTCTTCAGGCAATTTTAGATGCTCAATGCTGCAAATGGGAAATGTTTATATTAATTTTTATTCAATATTTGAAGCATATTTAGACTTTTATCCGAGAACTATAACCTCCTTAATCAAAACGATTCTTCAAATAGCTGCTCCAATTCTTCTTATTCTCAAAGTTTGTTGAAACGCCGTTAATAAAAAATTTCCAATTTGAATTTTAATTGAACAATAGTGCATTTGAGAGTGAAGCTGATATTCATTTTCTACGCAGTTAAGGATGTTTGAGGAAATTAGCCCGTGTCAGCACAAGAGTTATCAAGCACATTATAAGATACAGTGCATTTCAGTCAATGTTTCCCAGCTCTTAACTTTCACAGTTCAATGCAGAAATATTACAAACACTCACATACACACACACACACGTCATTAATGAAATGAATTCACATCATCAGCAAATTACACAGTTTAGTTCTTGGTCGTGATTCTTCTCCAGAACCATAAACTTAACAATCTATCCAATAATTCACAGTGGCTCCTGCACTTTCTTCGCTTTTGTGGCTGACTGTCAAACATAAACTGTTCTTGCTGCTCGATGTAGAAACTGAGGCAACGCTTCTGCTTTCAGCACCTGAGAGATACGAATGCAATTAACTGCATGAACAAATTTCACCTTTTAGCAGGCGTGATGACAAAACATTAAGTTTGCAAAGTACTTGGAAACTTTCTTCCCTGAGATTTTGAGGGAAATTAAGAAAAGAAATAAACATTACAGACTGTCTCTGATAAATAAACACCGAGCATGAAAGGAAGTGCTGTTCTGAAATATTACAACATAAACTGTGTTTTTGTCACTATTTTGCTCTTCAATTTGCCTAAACACATACTTTACACTGTTTAGATTAAACAGCAATCTTAGACTAATTGAGAAGTTTACCTTCTAAGCAGCCAGTAATATGAGCCCTTTACTTCTCCTCTGAGACACTTCTAACATTTCTCCACAACTTTCAGTAAATAACAAAGTCCCATCCTCCCTGTTTACATGCTGTTATATTTCTGTGAGAACCACAGCGCCGATGCTGTGGATTGTATTTGCGATTGAAAATAAGCCCCACACATCTCAAATCCCTTCCAAGAGACCCTGCAGGCTTTTGCCCCTTGAAGGAGCAGAAGTCTTTGATAACCAAGGACATGTTTTAGACTGGTGACCTCCCCCGCACCCCCTCCTTCCTAAACTTCTAATAAATAGCTTCAAACATGAAGGATCCTGATCAGCTCTTTGAGTAAAGGAAGCATTGCAAGAGCATGAGATCAACCCCTGGATTATTCTTCCCCATGCTGAAAAGCAGCCCTCTCCGGCTCTTGGCCCGGGTATAATACCCATTGGTTGCCACAAGGAACACTATTCGGATTAAGTGGTGCCCCTTTCATATAAGCAACAAGTGACAAAGGGGGAGATTGGGCAACTAACCTGCTGTTTAGATAAATAAAGGTACTCTATCAGCTCTAATAATTGCTAACCCCCTCTCTTCTTGTCCCATTGTCCACTGACAAGTGCTGCTTGGCCTCCTTCTAATTGCTGACAGATTTGATTTTTCAGCGACAGCAGGAGCTCTGTTTGTGGCCTTTACATCAAGTAATTACTCGCCCTGTCTCCCCGCCGCCACCTATTCTGTCCCGTCCTTTTCCCTAAATCCTCTTTTTTTTTTTGGCCTCTTTCTGAAGCCGTATTTCCCCCTTTCATGTGAATGGATTTTAGTTACGTTTAAAGACGTTTTCAGTAAGTGATTGTAATTATCCAGCACCGCTGAGCGGCACATATAACCCACATAAAAGATTTTTTTTTTCTTTTGAAAGAAAAAAAGGATGAGTGAAATGCAACATTTATCAAAGAAGACTGTGATAAAATGCAGTAAATGTGAGTATTTGTGCATAAGACTCTTTTCTGAGGTAGTTGGAAATGGTGCAGACATTCTCAAATAGGTCAGATTGTCTATTATTAAAATCCCCAATATATTTGCCAAAAAAAAAAAAAAAAAAAGAATAAAATAATCAAAGCATACTAACAAAAAAAAAATTGAAAGTCACCAGCAGAAATGTATGACATTAACAGGATGCTGATGCTTGCAGCCAATTGTCATTAAAATGATATGACTTAGCATAATATGATTTAGTTTCCCTAAAGGCAAATACTTCCTAGTAAAGTTTTAAAATCCTCATGTGCCCCCTGTGTAATTATAAAACTGCACATTATTTCTCTTACACTTAACAATTTTAAATGAATAAAAAGCGCAAAATGTATGCAATGTGTAAAACAGGGACTTGAATGAAGTGTTTCCTAGTAACAGCTCTGATTAAGTTTGAATATGATACCGTAACCTTTAGCTTTAGCCCGAGCAACACTTTTTTCCAGCAGCAAGAGCTGCTGCTGAGGTCTCCTAACAAGTGTTTCCTTCCCTCCTCTCCTCCGGCCTGCAGGCTGCATGTAATGAGCGCTGCTACCCCATGGGAGAGCTAGAGGGCTCACTCCAAAAGCAGTGGAGCCCAGGAGAGCCTGCACAATCGCCCTCGCAACATTTAAAAGCTAATTATCCCAGGAACAAAAGTGCACTTCATTTTCACTTAACACAATTAGTCATAAACTGCGTTTCTGAGTTCTAAATCTACACAGGCTCCCATTCTCTACCAATTATTCATACTTTCATGTTTGTATCACATTCAGAGTTTCAAAGCAAACATATTTTCAGTGCTGGTGTCTGTGTTAATCATCCCACCCACACATTTCATGGATTAATCATTCACATTGCATGAAATATGAACCAGAGTGCAGCTCTGCCAACTATATGCATACACATTATCCAGAATATTTCTATTGGGGAGTTTGACAGGGTTAGGTAGACACTATATATACATGGAGAGAGAGAATCAATGATTCCTAATCCACTCAACAAGCGGCTGAGATAATTATGCATTTCATAAATGATTAGCAAAATACAGGAATATATAATCCCTTTTTGCATTGATGTTCTTTAAGCAGCTCTTAGGTACAGCGGGGCACATGATGAGCATCAAATTGGCCTTTCTGCTGGAAAATAGCATATTTGTGGCAAAAGCCATGTTTGAATGTGACCTTTTTTGCAGGAATTAGAGAGGTTTTAGACATATTCATAATTGAAAATGGGTAACTATTTGCAAACAGATGAAAGCGCTTAGGATGCACAGCGCAGCTATCAGAATCAATAACACATTTAAGTGATTACCATATGTGGATCGAGTACGTTTCACACATTTTTCAAGAATGAAACCAAACTGGATTTTTTTTAGCACATTGCCACTGATAGAGAGATGGTTTTCTTTGGCTTTATTAACTTTCTTATTACCAGGATGCTTGTGTTTGAAGACAGGAGCGATAACCTCTCTGCAGGCAGCTTTCATGCCTCCACTGGCTTGAATAGAAAAGCCTTACACACCTTGTAGCTTAAAAAAAGACCTCAACAAATAAAGACATCTACTAAAACCAGCTATTGTGATGTCAAGAAATCACAGTACACTACAAAACGTATACATCACAAAAGGTCAGGAGCCTCAAATTGCCAATCAGAGATGTCGGCTCAGCTTAATGTCATCTGAGTAACCTTTTGTGGTTGATATGACACAAAAATTAGACAATACTTCAGCATTTCTCCATCATAGGCCTTGACCTTTGTTGTCACGTTGATATTGTAACAATTATCAATATGCCATCAAGTCACAGAAGGATGAGGGCTAATATGAAATGAAATATACAGTATTTCCCTGCTTTTTTAGTTAGAAACTACCACTATAAAAGTAAAAATGGTGGGGGAATGTGCTAAAGGCTTTCAAACATCTGGATAGCGCCTTCTGAAGATATATTGAGTGGAGATTACAAAGTGTCAGAGGTGTGTCCTGGAGAAGACAAACAACGGGAGGGATGAGAGGGATGATGACGGAGCAGCAGAGAGTCTGACCTGAGGGAGGAAGCACTCCGGAGAACACTGACCAGATACCTTCAGCAGACACTCATGACTCCAAGCAGCACACACCGTGTGGGGATGCTGCAAGATATACACACACACACAATAAAAATGATTTTTTTACCCCCTTTTGAAGCTTTTGTTTGTACTCAGTTGTGTCTTCCTCTAAGATGTGTAAAGCATTCATAATTACACTGCTTTAGAAATACTAAAAGAGCCACAGATGGCAGATTATGGCAGCCATCATCTAATCTGACAAGTCATCCATAGTGTAATCTATAAAATGTGTCAAAGGAACTCACACTTTCTTGGCCTTTGCAACACTGAAGACAAAGGTTATCTATTTTGGCCTTTATTCCCCCCTAAAATGGAAAAACATTAGCTTTTCATTCATGACCTTCTTGACATCATGCTGTCAAGGAAAAATTTAGGGCAATAATCCTTTTTTTTTCTCTTTTCAATTAGTTTTTAAAGCATTACAATTATGCATCTGCAACTTTTTAGTCACCATTTGTTTCCACCTGGCTGCTTATTGCACCAACAAACACAATGCATCAACGTGTGAAAATGGCTGTCAGCAGATTTCAATTTACTGCCAACACAAACACATTTTAATAGAAATACAATTTACTAAATAGAAATGAGACAGCTGAATTTTTGTTTCAGCACATTTAGCAAAGGTAACCCCGCGCTCCTAACTGCACTGTCTCTTATCACCAATCTATTTCAATTACTGTTTAAACAGAACACATAATCGCTGCTCATTAATTTTGGGCAAGATTATGTTTTATTTTATTCACCCACAGAAGAAAAATGAGGTTGGACTGCTGGTGATGAACATGTCTGAATCTTCAGTATATGAAAAGTGGATTTACCTCAAGTGGGACGAGTTGGTCTAAAACACAGCTTTCAATACAAACATGAATAATCTATTCAGCAGGATATCTAAAAAGCAACTGAAATTCAGTTTTTTATTTGAGAGAAAATTGTATTATAAGTTAATTGACATCAAGCAAGTTTTATTAAAAATGTCGTAGATGTTGGAGGTAACAGTATTAGGCATCTTCACCTTTTTGCTGACAACTTTTTTACTTTAACCACCACATTTTTACAAAATATCAGTCATTTCTACTTTTTTAAGGCTGACCGATATGGACCAAAAATTATATCCTGATATATTTAGGTCGAATATCAATCTTAATATATATCCTGATGTTTTTATCACAAAGTGAGAGCAAATGTTTAGTCACAGTTGAAGCCAAATCTGATGTCACAAATAGTTCTATTAAAACTAGGGGTGGGTATTCGGAGAGACTTCACAATACGGTACATATCACGATACATGGGTTACGATACAATACAATATTCCGATACTGTGAAACTGCGATATACTGCGATATTCTAGGTTGCACCTATAGTGAAATTCAATTTATCCATGTCCTGTCTATTAACCTCTTTGCCACTTGGATCTTATAATGAAACCATTTAAAATTGTCCCCTTGAACATAAATATTTCTCACTTTGGGAAAACACAAATATATAGATGTGCAAATAAGATTTTTTTTAAAAAATGCTTTTTAAAACAATTTATAATATTATCATATATTACAGCTAAATTGGAATAGTATGTACCTGAATTCACATGAAATTAGTAAAACAGAAAACAAAGTAGAGTATGAGCATATTAAAATACATATTAGTGGGTAGATAAGATAAACATTTCAATCAGCACATTATAATCTCAAACAACTGGAAAAGAAAATTATGAAAACCCGGACACACATTTTAACTTGTACTTTCCACTGTGTGCAAAATTCAACCTGAACCTCCAGACTGCACATAAATATCAGTGTAAAGGAGGGACTTTTCTACAAGCTGGACTGTCGCAAATAGAACAACAAAATCTCGCAAGATTTCGTTTGTGAAAAAGAACCAATACAACAGTTTTTGATATTGATATGATGTTGCAACATAAAATATTGCGATAGGCCTATTTCAGTGTATCAAAATTTTGTCACACCCCTAATTAAAACTGGTTGGATGAAATAATGCTCAGGTGTTCAAAAAACAACAAAATGTAAACATAAATACTGTAAAAATCCACAGATGCAAATAAGGAGCATTACAAAATAATTAAATATGACACACCCCTTGTAAGGGCAGTATTTATAAAGACAAAACAAACATCCCATATCGCATTTAAAACTATATCAATATGTTATCTATACTGTATTGATACTGTATATCGCCCAGCCCTATATATGTTTACTACTTTAGTCTAAAGCAACACTACATAGGTTTCCAACCACTGACCGTTAATAGAGATGGACATAGACCAAAGTGAGGCCAGTTGGCTGGTCCCACCGTCTCCATCTTGCCGTGTCACATGTGTCGTCCCTCCCGGAAAATACTAAAATGGGCACAGCACGGCCGCAGGGAAAATGACTGACAGCCAACATACTCTGGGCTACGTGCAAACCGAGCTAACTCGAAACTAACAGGAGATAACGGAAATTAGCCTCCCAAACGGCGAGATAAAGGTAAGACATGTTTGGACTTGCTGTTAGCTGACTGAAAACCACCGTTTTGCTCCATTGTTGCAGACTGAGACTTAACTGAGAGCAAACAAGGAGCTAATATACCGCCACCTGCCAGCAGGCCGGTTTCCGATCTGCCCCATGTCAGTCAAAAGGACACGCCCCTAATTATGTGTAATTTCAAGATTAATTAACATCTAAATGGATGAGCTATAAAAAAAATAAATTCACCCCCCTCACAGTTGACATGAAGGTAAACTTGACCTATTAAACCTAAAATGACGTTTTTTAACCAGGCTGTAAACATGTTTATGTCTGCTGTGAAGTCGGCCTTTTTAACATGGGAGTCTACGGGGATTTGCTCCGTTTTGGAGCCAGACCCTAGCAGATCAAGAAAGAATTACTATTTTTGTGCAACATAGAAGTGGGCTCACTGTTCTCCAGTGGAGTTTGCCCCTTGTTTCTGACCCCCTGTATGTTTTGCCTCTTGACTCATTTGACAGTCACTATGCAAATTCCTGGAGCTGTCATTGGCATGCTAAAAACTGGATATCATCACACAGACAGGATGCAAGATGCATGCCAAATGAACCTTTGTTAGGGGTGCCAGATGTTAGGAATTCTGCTTAAGTTTAGCAGTGTTGCTTTAAAGGTGCAATGAGCAAGAAATACTGACATCTAGTGGCAAAGATGGGCATAGAGATTACTACAAATGTCAAGCACAGTTGTAAATGAGCAGTGATCGATGGTGGCCAGAATTCTTTGAGACATAAACATGTTTACATCTGCAAGTAAATCCAGTGACTTCACAACAGGTAACTACCTCAAAACTGTGTACATGTACTGTCTTCATCTATGTGCCTTTAAGGGCGTTCCTGATCCCAAACAATACTCTAGAACCAATAAAAAAAACTGCAGTACTGCAGCGTTCAAACTCAAACGGTTCTTACTTCACACACAGAGTTGTTTTTCTATTCTGACACCATAGTGAAATGATGGCACAAATATTGCAGCTGCCATGTACGTGGAGCCACAGTAAGTAGATAAAAATGGCTCCTTCTGAGAGAATGGAAACATGTTATTTTGTAAAGGGACTAGATAGCAATGGAAACCATATTAAAATAGTCTATCATTGATTTTTAATTTTGCTACACGCTGCACCTTTAATGTAGGTTTTCTAATCTAAATTATATTTTTCCGTTATAATGATAATTAAGTGGACATAGATAGGATATATTGACGATGGCGATTTCTTGCTATTATCAGAAGATCTGCTAACTACAAACAGATGAATGTAAAACCATGCAGATGCAGCAGATTCAGAAAAGCAAATTTTTTCTTGTCCTTAAACTAATTGAAGTAGACTGTCAAAAAATGGCTAAAAATGATGGCTGTAAGGCAAATTTTTGTCAAATACACCATGTCAGGATTACTTACTTTAAGCTTCCAGTCTGTTATCATATCCAGTCAGAAAGGTTTGATATTAATCAGATGACATAAAATCAGCAGGGGGAATTGTCCTTAAAAGAGCTAGAACTTTTCCACATTTATTTAAATTAGAAGTATGAGTACTTTTACTCATCAATATTTTTAAAATTTTGAACAAAATGTGTATTTCTACTTAAGTAAAAGATTGTGTGTACTTTTGAGAGACATATTATATAATGAGTGTTTATCCTCAAGAATTAAAAAAATGAAAAGCTAATAATTTTCATTATGAATAAAGAGTTTTCACTAACCAAACAGCATGAGATCTCTAAATACATTCCACTCCATTGTACAGTAATGACCACATTATCTCCCACATGTATCCACAATATTTACAACCTCATTAAAAATCAGCTCATTGCTTGTCCTTTTCAGCCTGTGTGGAACAGTATTTACTGAAGTTTTATCTAATCGGTTTGCAGGTCTGACTATGTTGCATTATGTGTGTACAAGTGTGTGGAAAAAAAAATGTTATTTGTGACTTAATATAGGGAAATTGCTATACAGCTATGCAGACTGAGTGGCTGTGTGGGATGTTTATCCTTGTAGAAACTGGTAATAAGATGATTGCATTCTGCTGCAAGCGCTGTAGACTGGTAAACGTAATGATACAACCCACTCATTTTTTCTGGAGAGCTCAAGTAACACTCCACTATATTTGTATGCTTTTGAATACACTTTCTGTGCAATGTGTGTTTTTTTATGTACAGTGAATCTATCACTGGTACACTGAAGGTATTGGCTATGCAAATCAGAGTTCATTATACATTCTGCCTTCTTGGAAAAAAGAAGGTAATTTGCAAAGACTTTTTATTCATTACTTTAAATTACATTAAACCATTCCACTGTAAAATGCTGTTGCTTTTTTATTTTGGCTACGAAAAACTGTCTGGCAGCTAGGTTTAGCAAAATACATTTGTCTATATTTTCATGTTTTCAACTGGGAAAAATAAATGCATTTAAAGGGAATGGAAATGTGAAACATTCTTACCCTGCGTTTTCAAGAGCCAAGAAAACATAACATAATGCACGCACCATGTGCTACAAAACACCCAATTTCTTTCAGACATTTGCAAGTCCTCTTCACGGATTACACAAAGATATAAGGAGTTTGCAATGGCCTAACCTCTGTTCTGCCATTCCCAATTCATTTAGAGCTGACAGGTTTCCTTTTCTCTGCAAACATGCTCTTGTCATTAGCATGCCTCTGAACTTTGCCTCACAATGTCTCCTCTGCACAGTTCTGATGAATTATTTCATCCTGTACAGAGCTGACTGCAGGGCATACACATGTAGGTGCTTCCTCTGGTCTGGGTAGAGTCTTTTCTTACTGGTGCAGTGTGGACACCTGTTCCCCCTGCTCGGCTGATCATGACCCCAGACTGAGCTGCTGACATTAAACTGTGCATGTTAAAATGCACTGATTCTGAGGCCTACAGGGCTGTAGTGTAGCTGCTAACCTTTTTCTCTTTTCTTTGAAAGAAAATTGCAAACTATCACACTACTTCATATACTGCCTAAAAACATCTCTATATGTTACAGTATGAAAAAATATGTGAAACTCGATGAACACAAATGGTGAAAATTACTGCAAGATCTTTGGTTCTCTTTGTTCATACAGGTGGAACACACTCGTGAGCAGTGTTGGGGAAGTTACTCTTAAAAAAGTGACTTTTGCTCGTTACTCTTTATGTCTTAAAAAGTAATCCATCTCTTTATTTGGTTACTCTTTAGAAAGTAACTTTTTACATTACTCTTTACTCTAATATTATGCGGCTTTGGGCACATCTGTTCCTAAATGTGTTGGCTTACATACAGTACAGGTCTATAGTGGAGGACACAGCAGCTACTTCTTCAGTGCTCTTTATCATAAAAATACTACAGTTACCAGAAAACATTGGTCCTTATAACTAGGGATGTATATCATTATGATTTTATCGATATCAATACCGAAACCAATATCGATACTTCTTAATGGTACTGATATTTTCTGATACTCTTATTGATACTACAGTGAAATTTAGAGGAAACAATAAAGACATCACAAAATGTAAAAGCCCCACAACTGAACTTTCAGCAGTTTTCAGCCCCGTGTCGGTGGCTAAACTAGCATCCATCTTGTATCGTACATGTACTGTGATTCACTCCAGCTAGTAAAAGACAGTCTTATCTTGACTCTTGTTCTGTCCCTTCCTCTCTTTCTTTTCCTCTCTTCCTCCGGTAATGTTTCCTTGTGTTTCTTTATTGAATCCTCCATGATGCGCGTTCAGAACACCCGCTGTGTTCATATCTGCTAGCAATCATTAGCTGCAACGTCACAGTTGCGTCCCGGGTGGGAAACTTAAATAGAGCCTGTTTCTGAGCCATCAAAACGAGTCAGAAATGCATATTTTCAAGGTCTTAAAGTTCTGCTGTGTGTCTTTAAAAGATACTTTTTTTTTTCCATTTCCACCAGGAGGATCAGAACATAAGAGAAGCTATTCTTACATTTAAATGCTTTTAACAGAAGATCATAGAGAAAACCAAACATAAACAGAACAGTGCATTGGAGGTACTTCGGCAAAAATTGGCCAGTTTTTGTTAAAGACACACAACATCACTTTTAGACCTTAAAAACATGCGTTTCTGACTCATTTTGATGACACACCAACATTCATTATGTGCATTTTCGAGCCATCACTGCCCAGAGGCACCCGGGGCTCAGAAACTGCAGTGTGTAAGTTTTGTATCCAGAACGGGGCCGTGACAACTATTGCTTGCGCGCTTACTAGCAAACGGATATGAACACAGTGGATGTTTTGAAGGTGCATTATGTCAGATTTGGTAAAGAAACACAAGGAAACATTATTGGAGGAAGAGAGGAAAAGAAAAAGAGCAAGGAACAGAACAAGAGTCAAGATAAGACTCTTTTACTGGCTGGAGTGAATCACAGTACAAGTACGATGCAAGATGGATGCTAGTTTAGCTGCCGAGAGGGGGCGCGTCACTGAGAAAACTGCTGAAAGTTCTGTTGTGTGTCCTTAAGAAAAAGCAACATATTTACTTTCTCAGGCTTACAGTATGAATAAGAGTACAGCTTGTCCAGAATCTTAACAGTACCCAGGTACTGTTAACAGTAATCTTAATGACAGTAACAGTCATTAACAGTAATCTTAACAGTAATCTTAAGTAAGATTAGGAACCTGTACTTTAAGATTAGGAACCTGTACTAAACGATACCAATACTCGGTACACATCCCTACTTATAACAACACGCTGTCCATTAAAGCCCCCTTTCCACCAATGGGTCTGGGTCGGGCCGGGCCGGATCGGTCCACGTTTTTTTGCATTTCCACAGATAAAAACTGGGACAAGTACGCTTATATCCGACCTGATATATAAGGTCGGATATAAGCGTACTACTTTTTTGGTACCCTTTGGTAGGGGTACTGATCTAACCAATCTGGACCAAAGAGGTGGAACTAATGCACAGCGACCAGTTGATTCGTTGAAAACTCCGTCACTTCCCGCGTGACTCGGCGTAAAAACAAAGTAGGGGTGACTCCTTTTGTTTCTGTCACGTGTGGTGCGCTGCTTTGGTTAACAGGTGTTGCACTGCGATGATGTCACACGATCACGTAGCAGCGCTATCCGGTTAATACTCCGTTTCCAGAGTAAGAGTACAGTTTGCCGTGGGGACGCAACATGAAATCAACACATCTGTACCAAAAACCCACCCGATCCGACTTGGCCAGACCCGACCAGACCCAGACCTGTGGGTGGAAACGGGGCTTAAGTTTCCAGTGTAAAATGCATCGAGTTTAGGGGTGTGAGAAAGTATCTAAACCAATATATCGCGATATTTTGTGTTGCAATAATGTATCAATATTTAATAGCACTGCATCGATAGTTTTACTAATAAAGTGTCACGAGATCTCGTCATCCCCTTACAAAATCTCGCGAGATCTTGTTCTATTAGCACCAGTCCAGCATATAGAAAAGTGCCTGTTATTCTGGAAGAACTTCATGTCCCAGCATTCCTTTTAGAGAATGTTAAGCTGCTTAAAATATGTCTGGTTTTAAGTTGATGGCTAAGTTACCAAGTTGACAGAAACATTAGCTATAATTAGCCACATGTTGGCTAATACCTGCTAGCATCTGATATATGACAGCATTGCTGATGTTTAACGTGCCTTTGAAACCTAATTGCTTTTATGAAGTGAAGCTAACTCATTACTTAATATGTTAAATAACTTATTACGTTATTTAAGTGAATGAATCACACCGTGTTACAGTCATTGTAATACTGCACTTTATTTACTTCAAAAGGCTTGTAAACTTCACTTTGCACCGTTTCAATAAATGAAACTAATTTTCTGATTACATCTTTGATTAATTTTGTCCTGAATTTGCGAGCTGTAGACTCTCTGTCCATTCAGACACATATCTTGTGTAATTGATTTTTTTAGTTTTTGGTTGAATTAATTCAATCCAAATAAATAAAACACTCACAGGATGTCATCAGAATCGCTCTGTCCCTTTTAAATCTTTCAGAAAATTATGTTAGTGTATCAGATTATATTGAATCGCATCAAATCATATCGTTGGTTAAATATTGTGATATATTGTATCGTAAGCTGAATATTGTGTATCGTATTGTTTTATGAGATCAGTGTATCACTACAGCCCTAATCGAGTTGTTAATAATTATGTTCTTACATCAGTCTTGTTCTTGAAAATATCATGTGATATCATGTGGTCATCTTGTTATAATGCAATATTATGCAGGTACACAACAAAACATCCCCCCAAAAATGTAAAATAGTAGTTCAAGAAACACAACATAGAATGTACTGGTCCATGCACCCTTAGAAGTTAAGCAAAAAGTTATGCAAGACACCTCTGGCTCAGCGTTCACAACATGAGGTGAAGCTATAAATCTTATAAATGAGCTGATGGGTGTAAGTAAAGAGCATTAAGCCCTTCGTTTATTTTTTTGTGATCTTTTTTCTTTCTCTATTTCTTTCTCCCTTCCCCCCCCCCCCCCCCCCCCTCTCCCTTTTTCCCCCCCCCCCCCCCCCTTCTCTTTTCTTCTTTTTTTCCGAGCCCTCTTTTTTTTCTTTTTCTTCTCCCTTTCCCTCTTCTTCTCCCCCCCTTCCCCTTTTATCTTGTCCTTGTGAAAGACAAGTTTTAAGCAAGTCTCCAATTTTTTGTTAAGGATATATTAAATATGCCCCATATGAGCTACAGTTCATGACCTGAAAACTAAAAAAAAATTAGATGTAAGGAAATAATCAAGAACTATACGTATATTAGCACTTTTTCATTATTGTATATGCTTTTAAAACCAGAAATTTCAAGATTGTTTTTCCCAAAAGCTTGGTTCTTCTGCCAGAAGATAAAAGACAACTACGTCCCTCCAACTGGGACTGCTGTTAAGTCTCCTCTCTATTTGACATGCTGAAAACATATTCACGGGAAAGTATCCCAGAGGTCAGATGCCTGAACTATCCACTGAAGCTCATACTACAAATAACTATCAACAACTAAAAGTAACTTTAGTAGACTGGTTATTTCTTTTATCACCCAAATTTTAAGCTCCATCTGAGCTCCACTATACAACAAGAGTTCCTGGTATCACTCCTAGGACTTGGAGATACTAAATATTTTGTCCAGAGGTCAGAAAACCACGAACAAAGAACCATGCCCACTGTCAGGGATGCACAATATTGGAATTATGGCCGATATCCGAAATGCCGATATTTAAAAATTCATGAGGCCAATAACCGATATCGATACAGATATTAAAGCTGAAAAAAAATAAACAGTCATTGCAAATAGCAATTTTGTTAACCGTTTCCGACACTTTGAAATATCAGGGTGGGAAAAATATAGTGTATATATATATATTGTGATATATATACACTGAAATATCACAATATTTTCATATGCAAATATCAAATGGATATTTAAAAAACGTGGTATTGATCTATTTTACTTACAAAATCTCGCGAGGTTTCATCATTCAGTTACAAAATCTTACAATATTTCATGAATTCTTGCGAGATTTTATAACAGAACGATGAAATATCGTGTCATTTCGTTAGTAAAGATAGATCGATACCGCGTTTTTAAATGTCAATATATCATTATTTGAAAATATCACGAAATTTTTGTGAATTCTCACTAGATTTCATAACAGAACGATGAAATCTTGTGAGATTTCATAACAGAACTGTTACAAAATGTCACGATACTTTGTGAATTCTCGCAAGCTTTCATAACAGAACTATGAAATATCGCAAGATTTCATTAGTAAAATAGTTCGATAACACGTTTTTAAATGTCAATATGATATACGCATATGAAAATATTGCGATGTTTCAGTATAACGATATTTTTTCCCACCCCCAGTCTTTAGAAGTTTTAAAGCAACCTTTACCGATGTTGCATTTTTACACTATTTTTCTAACAGGGTAAAATGCTATAAATGATGAATGGAACTAAAAACAAGCAGACCACCATTAATCAAAAAAAAATTATCCAACTCTAACGCTTCCCACCTTAGTGGGGTGCACCTCTAGTTGTCCAACGGACCTGCCTGTCAGACCTTTGATTCTGCATTGGGAGGTGGAGGGAAGAAGGGTGTGCTTAGGAGGAGGCGGGCTGTTTATATTCAAACTCTGGCTTCAAACCAAGCGGAAGGCTTTAAAGTCTGTAAAAAAGAAGTTTTTGAAGAAGAAGAAGGTTTTTTTTTTAGACTTTAGAAACAGTGGGCTGATCAGTTAAATATCAGTGGGGTGGCTGATGTCCGATACTCAGTTTTAAGGCCGATATAGGCCAATACCGAAAGGGGGGTAGATTATATCGTGCATCCTTACCCACTGTCACTGCAACCACTCTGGTTATCCTGGGACCAAATGGGAAAGAACATTTCTAAGTATTCCACAACTTATTTTGACATATTGTTTTAGGGGCTGTTCACACGAGGACGATTACGGGTAAAAATGGCAAAATATTTCATCTGAAGTGCCTTTTGTTCACAAGGCAACGGCGCTATCCTGGGTTGAAGACTCAAAAATCTGAGGACTCATTCCAAAGTGGAATTCCTGAAGACGTGACGCTGTTTGTGTTCTCGTCTGGACGGTCCAAAACGCAAAAATGATAAAATGATGGTGGACCTGCTCACGCCATGCTGCTGTCGCATGCGCGTTGACATCACACACAAACAGGAAAAAACACTATGTCGGACCACGTAACCCCAGCGGCTCTAAGGTAGATTTTACGCATGCACAGGGACGTGGTGGAGTTCCATCACAGCACCACCTAACGGCCTGGTGTGCATATCCAATCCTTGTTTGCACGCAGATTTCTTCATGACGACGCTCGTGTAGAGGCGGATAAAAAGATGAAGATGAGACGCCACTTTTGCGTCTTTTCTTCCGATCGTTGCCGTGTGAACGTAGCCTTAAACCAAAATAACCATTCTACAAAGCTTTATCTCAGCACAGTGGCACATGGAGAACCAAGGACGAGGGCATCTTGTTCAGGTAATGGTTACAGAGTGGAGAGCTGCACAGTGTGACAGACATAAAGGAGAGGCCCATATTAGACAAAAAAAAAAACCTGTGCTAGTGAATTTATTTAATTCAATTTTACACTTTAGCATTTAACTTTTATCTTGAACATGCTGAGAAATTTAAATATTATCTAAAGGTTGATTTAAGCAGAGGACTCAAAAACCAAATTCCCTGTATGGATACTCTGGGCTTTTTTTCTTTCTATCATTTTGGAATTTTTTTTTTTTTTTTACAAAAATCAGTAAACAATATGCACAAACAGAATGAACTAGTGACGAGTGGATGCTGTGTTGTGTGTGTTAGCTTCACTGACCCTTTTTGAGGTTAGGAGGTAGAAATCAAGAACTTTAGGGAGTCACCAGGCTGACATGTTGCCCCAGCTTAGCGGCCCCTTTTAGCTCTGCTCGTCATGCTGCAGTCGCACATCTGCACCTATATATCAAAGCCATGCACAAAAACATTCCTGAGAGCAAAGCAGAGGTGATTTGTGTGCCTTTCTCCTTCTTTTTTGATTAAAATTCATCTGTGATCTAACTGTTCTCTCGGCTAAAAGCTATACCTTTTAAATCAGTCATCCGTCCAGAGCTTAGACCTGCACCACATTAAGACCCGCACTGACATCACAACTGTTTCCACTCTCCCCGCCGTGCCTCATGCCTTTTCATATACTTTCTCTTGTCCTCAACAGATGGACAACCTTGCAGCCAGAGACTTTAAGTGTTTAATAAATGTAATACAACCTATATAGTGTTGAAGAAAGGAGTCTAAACCAGAACCATGTGCATGGAGTGGATAGCGGCCGTTAGGGGCCATGGCTAATGTGGTTCAACATGTGGCCCCGGCCATACGGGGAGGTTCACTCTCATGCTGGACAGTTTATGACCTTCAGCATAGTTTTCTCCAAATGTAGACAGCGTCTTTATGTTACAACTTGCTAGTTTATGATGAGATATTTTGTTTTTTTAATGCTCTAATGTATTCTCCACAAGTGGAGACTACTAAAAGAATACAGGTGATGCTGGAATGTAGTCTTTCAAGTTTTTATCTCACAGAGGACAAGCAACGTGGTGTTATAGTCCTACAGAGGGTAATATATGAACATGTTTGACTTATTGTCAAATTAAGGAAGAGTGTCATGACCCATGTTGTTTATCTGCATGCCTCTGCTCATTATTTCATGCAACTCAACCTGACACGGCTAACCACAACAGATCATAAAATATTCCTGAAAAGGAATGTGCGTAGTGATGGGACTGGATAAATCATCAACACTTGGAAGCCGACCAGCAGCTGTGCGGTGTGAATGCGCCGTCTGAAGCCTGATCAGATCTCGTCTTCAGATGTTAAAGAAAATTCAGTGGACTCCCCATGATCTCTGGGGTTTTCTTTGCTGTCAGAATTTGACCCTGCAAGGCTGTACACCTAAGAGGAGTCCCTGAAGCCAATCAAATCTTCATGAAGAAATTTTGGAATTTCATTCAGGTGATAAGTAAGGATGCTGTGAAACACAACTTTGGTGGGCAATGGAAAAAGTTGTAAATTACTCTATGGATTTTTTTTTTTTTCATCTATTTTGTGAATTCAAGCAAGTTAATTACTTTACAATGACGATGAGGAATGGGAACAAACTCACTGAAAACACATGTGGCTCTGAAGGTCTGCAGTGTGCAGGTTTGAATTAAATCTAAAAACACGCAGTGTGTAAATTCATTTTAGATGAATTAAAATGGATTTTGTAACACTAAATGGGATATATGGCCCACATTTTGGCACATCAACATCCTTTGTAACTTGTTACAAAATGACATTGTAGTTTAATATCCAGCTAATGTAACGGTTAATGTAAAACATGAGGGTAGAGATCCACAAATGTATTAAATCCTATCAGACAGATTTTTTTTTTGTACAGCCTAATATTTCACTAAGCCTTAGCATTTCATTCAGAGATGTACTCTAGATAAGAGCTATAATCTCAGTTTGATGGATGGCCCAGCCTGAGCCTCAGGCCAGTGGTGTGTACATACTGCAGTGGTTGCAGCAGGACGATAAAAACCAACATAGGCAGGTGTGTTTGGTTAAGATGCACTTGTCAAGTGGGGTGACAAGCATGTCTGTGTTCATTCAAGTGAACCCCTTATCTGCACCTCCATGTCCCACTCATGAGACAAAAGCACTTCCCCATGTTTGTATGATTTACCCCTCTCCAGCAAGTGCACGTGCAAGCACATGCACACAGTGACGGCACACATACAACACAGAGAAGAGTGTGTCAGTGGAAATTATTTATAGCCTGTCATTACTGCTTACCTTTAAGTGTACCACAACTCAACACGGACGTCGTTTGTTTCTTTTATGTCTTCATTTTTCATTCATGTACGTCGGTGAACTTTTAATTTTAATAATAATTATTAATATCATTGGAATATTTAACCGCAGTTTTTTTTTTTTTTTTTTTTTTTTAGGAACAACAGACAATTTAAAAGGAGACACTAAAAGGAGAACACATCAAAAATAAATAACTGAGCGCGTGCGACCTCCTACTTTTTATGCTTGACCTTTCATCGGGGTTAGCGGGAAGTGACGTCAGAGTAGGAAGTAAAGCTCGCCGCTGTCCGACAGCAGGGCTTAGCAATGGACTGCTGCAACAACAACAGCGACATGTAACCGTAGCTGGCATGTAAGCGTCAAAAACTATCGCATGAATGCGTTTGTGGAGGCGGTTTCTGCTGAGCTGAGGTGCTGAATATTCATTTAGTCTCCGTGAAAATGACACCGAGGTAAGCTGCCTGTGAGAGGGATGCTGTGTGTGCTCAGCTAGCCGCACAGTGCTAACGTTATGCAGCAACTTTAACTAATATATTGAAGTAAATCCTCATGTAAACATTTCATTCGGGTATTTGGCGACAATATGTAAACATTGTTATCTATTTAAATTTAGGTTTATTCTAGCGAACTTGTAAAACGATGCTCTCATACACATTTATTTACTATAGCTCATGTATGTGCTCATATTCTACAGACATGCCACGTAAAGACATGTTGATGTAGCCCATGATCGTTTTATTTGATTATATATTTACAATATTTTTACTCATCCCACTGAGTGACTCATTCATTTGGCACAGAGTGAGCTCACCAGTTACTGTATTACTGTACTGCTGTTGCTCCACCTTAAGGGAATACATGTATAAATACATTTGAGAATCAAATCAAACTGCTTAATATCAAGTCTCCCTGTGTTCATGAGTCATGTTTTGGTTCTGGGAAAAGATACTCATGTTCTTCTGTCTTTCTTTGTCTTCACAGATGACTCACCAGTGGCTTGGACATCTGTGATTTGATAGAAGATGAGACGTGCTCAGTTTTTCAGACTTTTCATTGCTTGTAACCATAGCAACTGCTATCACATAAACCACACTGATAAGGATAACAAACTATAGTAAATCATGATTATTTCTTTTTGCATATTACACTCACTAAAACGGATAACTACGTAAGTGATATTCAAACTTGTGAATGGATTTCCATTAATATCGACCATGTCGCTGAGCGAGCAGTCTCAGAAGTGGTTTCCAACCCATGTCCAAGCCACTGTTCTTCAGGCAACTGGTTTACAGCCGAAAGGCAAAAATGGCACCAATGATGCCTACACCATCATCCAGCTGGGCAAGGAAAAGTACTCCACATCGGTGGCAGAGAAGACAGTCAACCCTGTATGGAGAGAAGAAGCCTCCTTTGAATTACCTGGTCTACTTCTAGAGGGCAACCCTGAAGTTTATGAGCTCTGCCTAATCGTGATGCACAGATCCTTGGTTGGGATGGACAAATTCTTGGGTCAGAGGTCCATCAATCTAAATGAAATCTTTGATAACAAAGAAAGAAAGAAAACTGAGTAAGTATCAGATTATGTACTGTGACTGTAAGGACCTAGAAGCCCCACATAGGTTCACTTGTGCGGGATAAGCACTGATTTTTAAGCAGTTTTTAAGTTTCAAAGCAGAATTAACCTGAGTTTTGTGTATAAATTGGTAACCAAAAATATTTGATTGTATTATAATTGACTATTTTCTGCAACATATAGATATAAATAACTAAAAAAAGTTTTGACTCACATGCTTGCTTAAATTGAATGAGAAGGCTTGTCCAGAGTTTTGAGTGGTACTATATGAACTATGCTTAGATTTTTTAAATGCAACAGGCAGTCATGTGCTTTAAGTTATGGTTATATCCTTTGAGAGAACTCCTGAGACAAGTTTCTAAATAACACACAAATGTTGGAAGATTTTTTTTTTTTTTTAAAGGAATATCACAATAATGAGCTGTTTAATCCATTAATAGTAGCTAGATTTGGAATTCAAGTTCACCTTATTTCTAAAGCACTCTTACACCGACAAAGACAGATCAAGGTGCTTTACAACAATAAAACATAATAAGAATAACCAAAATACACAGAATAAAAAGCCTAAAAACAAAATGAAAATGATAAATTAAAATAAAAGACAATTCAGGAGCTACATTACAAAGGTTTTATAAAATAGAAATGTTTTCAGTAATGTTTTAGAAGCAGCAAGGGACTCAGCAGAGTTCTGTTTTAGTTTACATTAAATATATTAAAATTTTCCTGTTTGATTCATATTTAAAATGAGCATATCATAATGAGTCATCAGTCTCATGGCCAGTATTTGAACATCTGTGCATGATGTCCTGTTGGTAGAGGAGCATGTTATTGGAGGAAGTGGAAAATATTTGCACAAATATTCTTGTCACAAGTGGATTAGAATACAGACTAAAACAGAAGTTGTTTCTTTTTGTCACATTAACTACATGTTATTGCCTTACTAGGCCACACAAGTATGCCGTGCTTTGCGTGATACATTCTGCCCTCTGTGCTTAAATAAGTCCATGACCCAGCTGCCTTACACCACATGATTTAAATACCATCACATAGTCCTTTATTGTCTTCTTCACTTGTACAAATTTATTTTATTTGGCACATCTGTTTTTAAATAGTTTGGAGCACAAGATTGCGTTTCTCTGTTGTGAACCATCTGACAAAGCTGTTCCAGTCGAGGTGGTTCGTTCTTGCTCCGTTGGTGACCTCATATTGATTTAGCTTGAATTTTTCCGTCTTGCTTGCACTGTATTGTTTGAGGCTTAGCGATGAATTGGCCTACATTGTTCAGAGATTATTTTTAGCGTAATCACTGACATGGCTGGTACTACCCTCATTGAAACTAGTGAAGCTGGCCAAACATGTCTTGTTAGTCACTCCTCTGACAGAAATGTTAAATGAAAGGTGTCTCTTCTCGGCAGCCTGAAAGGCAGCAGTTTGAATCTCAGTCTTGTTTCTGGGGAATTTCTCCTATCTCCTCGAAATAACTCATGGCTGGAGAATAATGGGTGCCTAAATGAGTCAGCCCTTTTATAATCATGTGACTTTTAGAAGCTGTGCACTCGCCTTGCTGAGACGAGGTTTGTTGTTCCCTGTGAAGTAAGTTTTAAAAAACTTTGGTCTTTGACCGCTACATGTCCAACATAAGCACACATTTTTTAACCCTACATTAAGCAAACTGGACCTGGTGTTAATTACCTCGCTGCAGCATGGAAAGACATTAGCACATTTCCTCTCTGCCCATCATTTGTGAGAATGACAATATGTTATAATCAGCGTGCATGGCTTTTATTTACTTAGGTGTCTGAAGTGATGCACCTTGAGGCTGTGCACCGTCTCAGCAGAGGTTCTGTAATGGATACACCCGTGTTGCCTGTTGCTCTAATCCCACACCGCTTCCAAGCTCGACAATGATGCCAGAACCCTCGATGCTGTGTCCACAGTGGGTCTGTGTTCACCACGGTCTATCTGCAGTGTTTTTCTACTGACATATTGGGGAGGAAAGCCCGTCTTGATATCTGAGCAGGCAGCCCATAATTATCGCACACCTGTGTTTGTTGATTATAAAGAGGTTCCCAGTGGTCTGAGCCCGAGTGGGAGAATTGTGGTTTATCTTGGCCTTGAGATGCACGTGAAGTGCAGCCTCGGCCCCACAGCAGCGGCATGCTGTGGCTGCTGATCAGCCTGAGCGTGGCGCACAGCCTGGGAATTGGACCCAACAAGGCCTTTCATGACTGGGCTCCTGGGTCAAGAGCTCGACGCTTGATAATTCTGCAGCTGCGGTTTTTAAAAAGCTAAAAGCCAATTGAGCTGATTACTGAAATTTTGTGTGGTACTTAAAGGGACACCATACATTTTTTGTTTAAATTAAGTAGCATCCATTATTTAAAATAAATGCAGTTATGCAAATATATCAGTTTGGGGGAAATAAGAAAATTCTCAGCAAGATTGAAGTGGAGGAGTGTGCTCATCCATTTTCATCATGACATGAAAAATGCAGACAGAGAGCACATATGAACACTTCTCCCCTGCTAATGGACACTGTTACGAGCTGTATAACACAGAGGATATGTCTCATTAGCATGTATGAACCGCTGTGTTGCCCTGTGATGTGGCTTTGCGGTTCCCAGTTGCTTGTCGTTCCATTTCTGAACAAAAGCCAGATTTGTGCAAATGGCACTTTATTTAGCTCAGAGCGAAGGCATAAATCCCATTACTTCCAGTTGAAAAAGCAGAGAGGTTAAACAAATAGCAGCCTAAAGACAGCCTGAAATGGCCTTTCATTATTCTTCAGGAGAATATTTCTTATGTTCAGTTTTCAGAGAACAATGTTTATTCTTTGAATGATAAATGATGGTCTCATTTGTGTTTTAAAAAACTTTAAATAGCTTTTGGATTAGTCTGCCCAAATCTGCCTTTTAAGTCGTGTCCATAAAGAAAAAGGTACCCCCCTCCAATTGTCATATTGGTTGTGTAAAGACTTTTACCACACTCTGTCTCTGAATGCATGTCCTTCTGAATTATGATGAATTGTGTGAAGAGGATTTGTTGTTGGAGCAGATTTTTATTAATCCGACTCTTTTTATATAGACTTTTGTCATTGAATTTGCTCAGCAGAAGCTTCCTTCCTTCTATTTCAGCTGGTATTCCTTGGAGTCCAAGCCAGGGAAGAAGAGGAAAGAACGAGGTCGCATTCAAGTCAGCATTCAGTTCATGAGGAACAACATGACGGCCAGCATGTTCGACCTCTCCATGAAGGAAAAGCCCCGCTCGCCTTTTTCTAAACTCAAAGACAAAATGAAAGGTCGCAAACACGACAGCGGCTACAGCGACACGTCTTCAGCCATCTTGCCTCGCTCGGCCATGTGCGAGTCGGAGCCCAGCCGCCAGACCGTCGCCCCGGAGCCGCAAACCCAGCCGGATCCAAAGGTCAAGAGGCCACTGCTGTCTGGAGCACATAAACTCTCTGCAGCCCATTCCATGTCAGATCTCATTGGGACCCATTTTCGACCCAAACTGGACTCCATGAACTCCATAGATGAGAGCGGTAAGGATCCGTCATTGCTTTAAAATCTCTTACAGTCGTCCTCAAAATTATTTATACCCTCCCATTAAAGAAGGAAAAAAACATCAGTCAGTGAAATAAGTTGAAATTGATAAAAGTAATGACAGATAAAAATTCAATGAAAATCATGACATTGATTTTGAATTGCAGTTCAACATAAATATATATATTAAAAAGAAACAAAAAATAAAACAAGCTTGATGGGGCTCTGAAGCAAAAATGTTATTGAGCAACACTTTGAAGCAATCACTGCTTCAAAGGTGTTTTGTGTAACGTTTAGAAAGACTTCTACACCTGCTGACAGGTATTTTGGTCCACTGTTCATGGGAAAGGTGCTCTAATGTGTCTGGGATAGCTTTTGTTTGTTTGTTTGTTTTTTATTATTGTTACAACCACAATTCAAAAGCAATCATTTATTTCACTAAATTATAATTTTATAAATTTTTATTTATTATTACTTTCTTTAGTTTCTTGTTAATTTTATTGCTATTGTGAATTTAGCCTTTTCTTTAATTGGAGGATATGAATAATTTTTAGGACAAATCTATATGTTTCAGCTTATAGTACGTATTGAGGGTTTTTTTTCTTTTTTTTTCACAATAACCCCACTTATGTTTCTTTATCAGGTAAGGTTACTCATGAATCTCATTCTCGTATTTGCCTTTCCAAGGATGGACAACAGTGGTACAGTCAGATGACTGGTATCTCAAAAATGTCAAGGATGAAAAGATGAAAGGCCTCATTCATAAGCATTAAAATGGAGTAGTAATTTAGCTGTTTTTAGCACACTGTGTGCACACTTTAGCACATTATTTTTAGATTTATCACATTTTTGCAGAAAAGATGGTTTTGCAATCTGTAGCAACCACTGTTAGAAACCAGTAGAAATCACCGCTCAGTATTCAGTGTTGATGTAGATATTATTTACTGGATATTAATAGAAACCCAGGCTGGTCAAATTGCAAGTTAGGCCTAGCCATTTCATTCTTTCTCCTTTCTTTATTCAGATAAAAACCTCATTGAGATTATGAGAATCTCTTTTTCAGCAGTGACCTGGCAGCACAACCACAAGTTTTAAATGTACCACATACGAGTTCAACTATCAATACACAACAAGGAGGACGAAGGTGGCAGCCAACATTCATTTTCCTGCTGCTTCTAACCTGCACCAGTCCAACATGAAGTTTTCACGTGCACCAACTTCTCGTTTGCCACTTTTGTTCTTGCGTTAGTTTGTATTAGTCAAAGCATTTACATGAGGGTAGAAAGAAAAAAAAAGTGTTGGTTTGACCAAAACTTGAATCTTGAAATGCATGTGAACATTTTTATAAACTTCTCAAAATCAGACTCAAAGACCCTGAAAATGCAATTGAGAGTCAAATGACTCCAGCGTGGACACTCTACTAGTTCTAGTTGCGTCAAGCTGTACGAGTTTGATCCAACCACTTTACGGAACAGCTTTTGTCCCATCATACGTGTATGGAAGAGGAATCAAGCTGTTTGTATGATTATAGTATGTGTGCACATCATCGTAAACACAAGTGCAGCAGCAGTCACTGTACAAACATTGAGACTTAAAAGGTGATTTTTTGAAAGCAAAGTGGCTACAAATTGACACACAGTCCTAAAGAAGCACTGCTGAACTTCAGTAGGTATTCTCTTACTGAGGCGCCACTAAAGACGGCTACTTCTGCATCCATATGACACAGCATCCCAGAAGTAAAAGTTGTGGAGTGGGGTTTTTCAGCCTCAGGACGCTGCAGGCCATCGACAGCTCCAGGAATGTATGGAATTAATGTCGGCGTGCCATCAGAACGATTCAAACACATATTTTTAATACCAGATAGTTAAATAGTGTTGCTTTAATGGGGTGCTTTTTAATCTTGGTTTCTGACATGTTCAGCCACCTGACAAAAGAAAGGTTTAGGAAAAGAGGTTTCTTGGGAGATCATCTGTGTCATTGATGCTTTACTGTTTTTGTTGAAATACAAATGATTAAAAAAGACTTGCCTTTGGAGTGTATGTGGAATGTTTCAGCCTATGTTAGTTGCTACGTTTCCATTACACTTTTATGAAAAATAAAAGCGATATTTCATAAATGTAAAAAAGTACATTTGCAATATCATGTGTTTACATTGAATTAGGGATGTAACGATTACCGGTAAAATGGTTAATCGTGATAAAATTACAGACGATTTGTAACACCGTTTCAAATTTTAATTATCGTTAAAACCGTGACTGATTATTGCACTTTGAAAAACTCACTATGATGCTACTTGTTGCCTTGAAAACATCAACAGTCCCAGTTTGCAGTGTTTAATTTATGAAAACATGGTGGAAAGCAACAAAGGCGCCCACATGGACAGTGCTGTGCAGATTTCCCCCCTTTAAAAAGAACAAAGTAGACGTCTAGATCCATTTTGGATAGTTTTAAATATGCTGGTGGGGTATTTCAATAATACCGCAATAATAATGCTAAGCGTGATCATTTTGGTCACAATAACCGTGATATGAAATTTTCATATCGTTACATCCCTACATTGAATGCTGTTAAGCTCATAAGCCATAATTATTGTAAGATCCCATCTCACGAGGCTACTTAGAGGAGGGCGATACAAAACGTTTTGAGAGCTACTGTAATGCTGTAAATGATAAACATCATTATTATTAAGTTGTTAAGTTGTCACTTTTGCAAAGAACCGCTATGTTGAAACATGTAAAAAACTGCCTCATGAGAGTGTTGGAACTTTTTTTTGTGATATTTGAGAGTTTTCACTTAAATTTAGGTGTTTCCATGACCAGTTTTTAATTGCAACATTTAACTTTTGCAAACTTCTAGGTGTAATAGAAACTCAGCTTATTTCTACTAATGTATGTTACTGTGATTTGAAGAGCTTGTATTTCGTGCATTTTTGTTGTTAATTAACATGTTGACACATTTTAACTCCTTAGTTGTGGCCTAACTAACTGTATTTGTTTTTATCTTGTTGTTTTTGTTTATTTTAGTGTCATAAATGCTGACTGTTACGAAGGCAAACAGTAGCTACTGTACAGAACAGAGATCCAGCAGATTTGGTTTGGAAAATATAACTCGCCACAAAAACAGTCTGAATGGCTTAATACAAAAGTTGCTTTGCTTTGCTTTACCAGTAATAGAAATCTTTAGTTTTTTTACATTTTCATGTAGCTGCTCTTTTTTTTTTTCCTTTCTTCTGTTTTTTTACTGTCCTGTGTTGAAATGAGAAGAAGGTTGAGGTTAATTTCTTTCCCATGTCAGGTACTGATTTATAGTCATGTTAACTTATTCATTGCCTATTAAAGTCAGCTTTTGCTAAACTGCTATCAAGACATGTCGGATTTATACCCTGTAGCTAATCTAATTGCCCTAAAATAATCAGGCAGAGACTTTGTAATGATTCTGAGATCATCATTTGTGCTTCTTTAAGATGTCAGTGGATGGAAAGTTTTAAAGATATAAAGTTACAGGTGGTGCAGGGCATGAAGAAATGTCTACAATTATAATCAAAGCTGTTGAGAAATCAGTCTAATATGCAAAGTGACCAAATTTGAAATTGTCATGAGGAATTTTTTAATAGACTTCATTGTCTGGATGTTGTCTTGATTAATTTTCACGTCCGAATATTTGCCTTTAAAAACACCCACATAATTATCTCGTATATAAAAAACAAAACAGAATTAATCTCACAAAATTAACTTTTTTAATCATGTGATTATTTCTGTTGGGGAGTTTTTCTGTTTTATCACAGCTAAAAGTTTCTTTGTTTTTCTTTTGGGAAGTACAGGTGGCCCTCACAGGCGTTCCCAGAGCGAGGTGCCAGGATACCAGGACGGCGAAGCACACAGTGACCCTTTCACTGATATCAGTGACACCCTGCCACAGAAGTATGCCACGCTCCCACGCAACCGCAACCCATTTGAGGGGGAGCACGGGCAGCTGTGGGACCGGGCGGAGAGGAGGGAGAAAAAGGAGAAGGTCAGCCTACTGGAACGCGTGACGGGAAAGAAGGAAGGCCGCAAGACCAGCAACGGGGGGCGTTCTGGGAGTTCTGGAGACCTGCGCTCCCCCAATCCGTTTAGTGGAGATACTCAAGCAGACACTAACCCGTTCAGCTCCAGCTACAAAACCAGGTACACCAATTTTTGTTCAGATTTGTGATTAGAAATGGGGAAAACACATCTCGCACACGCCTCACAACTCAAGCATTTACATTAAAAATGTTCATTGTTTGCATCTGTGGATATTAATAGACTATAAAATCACTACAAATCAGTTTATTCCCTTTAACTGCACATATTCTAACATGATGGTGGTTTTCCACAGTTGATGTTACAGTCATCTCAAAATTATTCATACCCTCCCATTAAAGACAGAAAAAAAGGTTCAATCAGACCTCTGCACCTGTTGACAGGTATTTTAGTCAACTGTTCATTAGCAGAACAGTTATGTTTGTTTATTTCTCTAATCATTATTTTCCACTACAATTCAAAAGCAATATTTGATTTCCCTTAAATTTTTGTACATTTTTATTTATTATTAGTTTCTTTAGTTTCTTAATATTTGAATTACTATTGTGAATTTAGCCTTTTCTTTAATGGAAGGGTATGAATAGTTTTGAGGACGTCTGTATGTAAGAAATATTTCTAACCTTTCCTATATGTGTCATTCAGATCCGTTTTTTCCATGTGTAGGGTTTAACCTTCATCTGTGTGACTGAAACTTTTTATAGAAGTGGTTCTTCATCCATTTATAGCAAATCTGTCAGGTGCTTTTCATCATATGCTCCCAGACGTGGTCTCGTCACCCCATTGGACAGCCGCTGTTCCACAGGATGTTGTTACAGCACTCATAAAGTTTCCCCACTGTGCTGATTGAAATCTGCCATTATTTTTGCAAGTATTGTTGCTTAAATGTTTCCACTGAGCCGGTAACATCTATTTCCTGTGTTCCACTAAGAGTTGGTGAGCACTGTGGCTAAGTTCTGGTTTATCTGAGGGAAGGTGTCATTAGTGGCTCTTTAGAGTGCCTGGGTTTGATAACAAAGCCCTCTGAGCTACAGTAATGAGATCCTCCGCTGAGATAGACCACCCAATTAACCACTTATCTTTGTAGGCACTGCTCCATCATCTTTACTGCTCCCTCTGTCATACACCAGCTGAATGGTCATTTTTAGCAACAAAAAATTTAGTTTAAGGCATGTTGTTTATTTTCCAACGTTCGTTTTGTTGTCACAGGTGATGGTTACCATTGAGTTTCTAAATGAGTGAACTGTAGACAAACACACACAAGGTATTTTTGTGATTGCTAACTTTTTTCTGATTGCTCCACAGTGATAAAAAGCAGACAGGAAATGAAAACTTTACCTTTGGCCAGAAGAAGGACATCTATGGCAAGAAAAATGTAAGGCTTCAAACATTTTTTTTTTTTTGCTAAAGCAAACTATGTGAAGGTGATTTTTTTTTTTTTTTTTTTCAGGTTGTCTGTCTTACCTGAAAATAACTGAGATGTTTTAAACAAAATAAAATGTAGAACTGACCTCATTAATTGCTGAAGTCTTCTGTGCTGATTTTTAATTGAGAACTCTTAAGTTTCGTTGGACGTGGCAGCTGGTGACACTGATCCGTGAGGCCTCTGAAAATTCAGATGTGCCATTCAGCTAATTAGCAGCTGCACACGTCGGTCATCATGTCTGATCTGATCATAATTTGAAGTGGTGTTAGATTTCAGGCTGTAAGGTCATTTGTGGTGGCGCATAGCGCCGATTCTGTTATTACATTATTTTTTGTTGAAAAAAGCCATGAAGATGTTTTTGGTTTTTAATATTTCTCACATTATTTGCACTTTATAGTTGAACTGTTCTTAAGTTTCTGTTTAGTTGAAAATACTTCCAATTAGAGGGGGAAAAAACCCCACAAAAATCAGATGATTACACAACAAAAGCAGTTTGTACCAGTGAGCAGAGGGAAGCTGTGGCTAAAGTGATGCCAAAATGAGAAGGAGAATGCTGATAATGGCTTTCCTCACCTTTCTTTGAGGGTGTTGAGGGCTGTCGGTATCCACACATGTGCCCCCGTTCATGCCGCTGTGCCTCGCAGAAATGGCAGCTCCCATTTCCTCTGCTTCAAGGCCCTAATTAACCACACGCGGGGGGGAGAGGGGGGCAGCGAGAGATTTCAAAGGCCTGAGCTTTTAGATTCTCAAAGCTGAGCTCATTAGAAACTGTAATGACACAACTGGAGAATGCCAAGTGTGCGCCTTATCTTCTCCTCACTACTGATCGCAGAAAAATGGTCATCATTACTTTGCCAGTTCATGGTCATTTCCAGGCCTTTGTCAGCAGCCACTAAAGCTCCCGATTATTACGCTGTGTGTGTGTGTGTAAGAGAGGGAGTGTTACACATCCTCGTATGTGAAAGCAACATATACTTCCTTATGGCTGGCTGTTCTCGGATTGCATCTCAGGTGGCTTAAGTGAAGTATCTTTCAGTGAGATGTCTTTTTGTGTGTTTGTGTGTGCGGAGTCGGTTACTGAGCTCTGTTCCTGAAACCCTCCGTACATTGGACATTTAATCTCTGAGGCAAATATTTCATTTTGGTTCGTGTCGCCCCCACGGTAGCCTCTACGCTGTTAGAAGCGATAAGATACCTGGTAAGCAGTCCTGCTCCAGTTCTCTCCACATTGTCTTTTTGCAGCAGTGGAGACTTGAATGGCGCATGGGAGTGGAAGCTGATAAGTGTGGTATTTTAAACAGGGTGAAGGCTTTGCCGCTCTATCTGTTCGGGGGAGGATGCCCAGCACTGAAGCGATAAAGTGGTCGCTCATTAAAAACGATTACAGCGTCTCTCGTACCCGCGCAATATGATCTGCACATACCGTACCACACGGCCCTGTCCAGAGCCAGCGGGGCTTGGGTTGCATCCTTATTTAGGTATTTATTAGCTTGACCTCTAATTGTAGGAATATGCAGCCTGGCATTTCCTTATTGAAACAAAGACTCACATTAGGCAGAGTTTTTTTTTTTTTTTTTTACGTTTAAAGGAAAAATTGTAGGTGTGTTATTACAAATACTATTAGCAGTGTCATAAAGTAACCTCTGCCTTATGATTTATTGGCATGTCAGTGGTAAAGCTCAGGAGAGCAGCCACATCTTAGCAACGCTTAATTAGCAACGCCAAACAAAAGATAAAGACATGACAGTTTATGTCAGGTTTAGCCAACAAGGCTAATGAGTATTATTTTCTGTCTTTCTAATAACCAAACTTGTAAGATTGATTCTTCCTCTGTGTGATTTTTTTTTTTTTTTTTTTATCCATTTCAGTGTTTTTTATCAAACAAATCTGCGAACAGTTTGGTGATAATGAAACGTTAAAGTCCGGCTGATCTCCTTGTTTCCCGTTTTCAGGAGGTGACCCAGGAAAGCGTGGCCGCCTACAGCAACTTGACCTTTGAGGAAGTTGTGCAGGAGCTCATCAAGCAGAAAGAAGTGGTGAAAAAGAAGGACGCACACATCCGGGAGCTGGAAGACTACATTGATAACCTGCTTGTTCGCGTCATGGAGGAGACGCCAAGTATTCTACGGACACCCTATGAGCCAAAAAAGAAGGCGGGTAAACTCTCTAAAAAGTAGATAAAAGGATGCTGATGAAGGTTTAACTATAGCTCATCTTTCCCGTGAAAAGAAGATCAAATTCAGATTGTTTTATAGTGGGTAAAGTTTTATAGATTTTTTTTTTTTTTTTCCTTTAATATTCTGGTTGTTATAGGTCATAGGTTTATTGCAGTCTGTTTTCCGTTGTGTTTCCTGTTACTTTGATAACGTTTTGCGGTACATTTTGAGGTGCTTAAAAGGATACGAGAAATTCATCAGTGGCTTCAAGTCCAATCAAATAAGTTGTTGGCGCAGAGGATGTAAAACGATATTGTATTGCACTTGAGAACCAACAGAAGTCTGCACATGCCGTTTCCATTAGAGAAAATGCTGCCAAATTTGTGTTTACCAGATGCTGTAGTCACAGCTTTTGTGCTATTTGCTGAAAGATGGTCAAGTTTTCTGAGAAGATGAAGGTGTTGTTTCAGTGTTTACAATCAAATACAAGTCTTAAACCTGCCATCTAAACTACAACACACTGACGCAGAGGCAGCTTTACCCCCAAGTCTCTCAACGCTGCATAAATGGATGAATTCAGCCTGAATGATTCATGGATCTTCCTAGGATGACTGGAAGAGATTTTCCCAGATGATATCTGGTAGTCTCGTCTCTTTTTATTGCTGATCTCTGCTTTTTTTTTCCCCCTCTTTTCTCTTAAGAGCAAATTTTTGTTAACAAATGTACGTTCCAAATACTGGTTACTGATTTAGCGCTCTTTGTTTTATTTGTGATGACTATCTTTTGATTTTTCTGGAGCCAGGGTCGCACAGTTGTTGACTGGAGGTGATAACTTCACTAACTAAAAGTGCAATATAATCATTACTTAAAGGTGTTGCTTTATATTCCGCTGGTCATGTTCTTGTTTACATTTTAATCACATCTTTGAGTTCAAGTCGTATTTTTTTTTTAGTAGAAAAGGAGTTTTTTATCACAGCCTGGTCGACCAAACTTTATATCCTTCAATTACAACTGTTGCTTATGATTGTACTGATGGTTTCTAGTTACGCATGAAGATAAATGCTGCACAGTCTTTATTTATGAACGTTTCATAGCTCGTTTATTATTTGACTAATGTTGGGTACTTAAACACACTACTGTATTCCCTTCACTCAACATGGGTTCTACTGTATTAGTGCTGTAGAGTTAGTGCAAATCTACAGAAACATTTAGCCAATCTGAATGATTCATTCAGACCTGAGGGGGTGTTTTCCTAAATCATTCATTGTTTAAAAGCGGCCCCCTTAAACCTGAGTGTTATCTGAAAAATTGACAGATTTGTCACTGTCAGGTTGCATCTTCAGCTTCCATTGTGAGTTTCTGTCCAGTGGCTGATGCTGTTGAATGAGGCTTGAAGGTTTGAGCGCGGAAAGGTTGCTCCTGGTGCTTCTGGTCTTAATGGGTTAACTCAGTGCTCATGCATATGTAAAGCCTTTACTGTGCCTCAGTAATTTTCAGCATTTCCTTTTTTTTTTCCCCAGAACATTCCACAGACTTAATGAAAACTAGTTTTCATTAAGTAGAAAGATGAGTTTTTGCCTTGTGCCGGTCTCATTCTCACCTCAGTCAGTATCTATGTTAAACAGTTCTCATTACCTTTATCATTTATCAGTTTTTAAAGAACATATGTTTAAAGGGAGGCACTACAGGTAAAAACCCTGGTTTTTCATCACCTGGTCAATTTTGAGATTTTGTTTTATTCCTTCCTGAACATGTTTTCTTTCAAACTAGTGTAAAAAAAAACAAACAAAATGTCAAAAAAAACATTTTAGGAGTTTATTTCAGGATACTTTGTCTGATGCATCCAAATCCCCTCAAAATGCAACTAAAGTTGATGTTTTTAAACGGAGCGCAGCACCGTGGTGCTAGTCTGAACCCCGCCATGTCTGGTATCGTTGGGAACGTCTCTTTTTCCTCAACCAAACTTGATATTTCCAGCTCATGAATCTGATTGGATCTGATGTCTGTAAATAGTGTTTTAGAACAAAAATGTGGAGAATTTTACAATCCAAAACTTTAAAGGCCGTTTTCTCAGAATGAGTTTTTTTTCTCTCACTCTGGGTAAAAAAAAATCTCCACTTCAGGAGCACTTACAGAAAACAAACTTTCAAGTTTTGCTCCTGACTGTATTCTTAAAGTTTTTACCGAAGGATTTTTTGATATCTAATTCACAGCCCGATTTATAGAATATTTCATCCCAAAAATATATAAATATTCTAAATTGTGAAATGATCTATAGAGGTATCCAAAATCCCCTCTGTAAAAACGTTTTTACTTTAATATGTGAACAAAATTTATTAGTTAAAATGTTTACCCTATTTGCCTGTACTGTCTCACCTCAAGGAACTGCGTTAGGAGCAGCTTTTGGATCTCAGTGCTGGTACCAAAATAATCAAAAGCCTACTGAAGTCTACATATTCATCCATACGTGGCTCTCTACACGATGCTCTGTCTGTAGTCATGGTCAAATATTTACATAGTTTAGGTTTACATTTTTTTCTGCTAGATGTCGAGCAGATTTGTCCACAGTGTTAAACTTTAGGGCTGGGAAAAAAAATAAATACACGAAATATTGCGATATTTTCTTATGCTGATATATCGATATGTAAAAATGTGGTATCGATCTATTTTACTAATGAAATCTTGCGAGATTTCGTTGTTCAGTCAAGAAATCTCGCGGGTTTCCGTGAAATCTTGCGAGATTTTACTGTTATCTTACGAAATCATGCGAGATTTCGTTGGTAAAATAGATCAGTACTGCATTTTTGAATCTCTATATGAAATGTGCATATGAAAATATCGCGATATTTCAGTGTATCGATTTTTTTTTTTTACCCAGCCCTATTAAACTTGCTTTGTATTTGCATTAAAACTGTCATTTCTCTGTTAATCTCTATCAGGCAATGGCCCTTTTTGTCTTGTTTGCTGATATTTATATGTTTAGTTTACTTCACAGTGGTAAAAATATTTGACCTTTACACTGTTTGATGCCAAATCACAGGTGAGACAGCCTATCAAAATGTACCTGTGGAATGTTAACTGTTATAAACACATTCAAATTAGATTTTCTTTTTTTTTAAATTATTTTCCTTGAGTGTGGCACAGCTTAGAAACTGCTTTTCATATTTTCTGCTGCTGTTAAGTGATTATTGGTTTGGTTGTGATCTCTTTTTGGACTTTGGATAATAAGATCTCTTTTTACTGAATGTATTCTGCCTGAAATGTGTGATATGTGGTACACTATCAAGGCCATGAATCCCTACTTGCCTTTTAAAGTATTTGGTTTATCCAAAGAAGTAATTTTATCTGTGATTTTTTTTTTTCTCAACTTCTTCCTCTTTCCTTCCTGTTGAGTCAGATCAAACTTGGACCCTTCATTATCGACGAGCTACTGTTGAAATTTTGTACTTTCTGATGCCAAAAAATGTTTTGATCACATGATGAAATAGCGTCGTACTGATTGCCTTCCCACATTAGTTGACGTGTAGATTTAGTGTCATGTTTTAGGCTTAAGCATCTGCTTTTACTAGTCTGTGTTAGTAGTTAGCCACATGCTCGCAAGCCTTTCTTAATACTTCCGTTGTACATAGTGTATAGTCTCTTTATACTTCAACTTCAAGTCCTTTTAGTCAGCATACTTTGTGATGCTTTAAATGTACTTCCTGAGGATTTAATCGTTCTACTTGAGATAAAGTCAAAGTATCACTACAGTTACATTTCAAAGGTTGATGGTAAAGTTGTAAAACTAAGTTAAAATTGAGTTGTAGTTCATTTCTCAGATGCTTTTTTCTTGCATTCTTGTGCAGATCATCATGGGCATCAAGGTGAACTTCACACTCAATATGGAGCAGATGATTCATCATCCTTTATACAATATACCCCCGAGCCTGTGGTCTGGCTTATATGTCAGTAAAAGAAAAGATAAAGTTTAAGAATAGTTAACCCTGTAATTATTTAGTTAAAAAAAAAAATGTGGGGAGTAGTTCAAATTAATTCAATCTGCCCGTCATTTTGTCTCATAGTTTAGTTAATGCTGCTTTATGCTTGAACATAATTTGGTGATTTGGTAGATGTCACACTAAAAATCTATATAAAAATCATTAATTCACTAGCTTGACATTTAAAGAAAAAATGGTCATTATTGCAGGGTTTTGTTTGTTTGGGGGTTTTTTGGGGGGCAATTTTTCATAGTTGTCATCCTGTGAATGTCAGCAACTGAACATGTCACACTCAAAAAAGCTTTGAGACAAGTTTTCCTGTAAAGCTCAGCTTGTGCCATAACAGTAGTTTGTATATTTTGTTGCACATGCATCAAAGTTTGAAGTGTTGTCGGTAAATATCGGCCCTGTTCCAGCAAACAGAGCAAATACATGGAGATTTTTATTTCCCTCCTTCCTTCAGAAAGCATGCATTGAACCTTTTGATGAAGAAAGCTCAAGTCGGATCTCCCAATCCTCCCCTGGCAGTCTTTTACCGATTATATGATGCTGCTTGCCATAGGCCATACAGTTTCCAGACACTAAGACTTAAGCCCCGGTTAAATCCTTTGACGGTACTTGTAATGTGGCACACAGTTTTGAAGGAAATGATGACTGTGTTTATAAAAGATTTTGCCGGTTGGCAAAGCTTCAGTGAGTTTGCAGAGTTGAATGGTGGCTGGTGCATGCAAGCCACCGCAAGGAAATCCAGCGAATTTAGTTTAGTGCCCCAACATGGAGGGGACCTGAAAAACATTTTGAGACTGACACATCGCTGTACTTATAAAGGTGTACTGGGTTTCACAGTTCATTCTTGCACATGTAACAAGTTTAATGTTCGGATGCTTCTTGTCATTTCAGCATGTAGTTCACTTTTTAGATTTTGTAATTCAAAACAAAAAGCCAAATTTTATGGCTTTTCCTGATCTTGAAGCTTTTAATCTTCTTGATTAAGCTAATTTTAAAATAAAATATCAAACCTCATCACACCCTCTAGTTGTTTGTTGAACTCAGCAATGTACAGTGTATGTAGATGACTTTTTTTGTTTCTTTAATATTTCCACACAGTAGCCAATATGCAAGACTTTCGTACCTGGATGTTTGGAGAGAAGAATGTATTTTCTTTCTTTCTTTCTTTTTTTTTTCTTTCTTTCCAAATACACTGGGCTGTTGGTGATGTCTGTAATATGACAGCAGTGTAATACTGTTGCAGGTAACAGTATGTAAAGTGCCATCAAAAGCATCGGTTCATAAGAAGTTGATGATACTTTTCTTGTTATCCAGGCACTCCCCATGTCATGCAGTTTGTACTGAACTTTTTGATCTTATCACCAACATTAAAAGTAAATTTATGTTTCACTGGATGTAGCTTGAAAGACACAGGAAAGATTGTATTGTCATTTTCAATAAAGTAATTGTAAACTAAATCTAATGCTTTGTTTTTTTGTTTGTTTGTTTTTTAAAAAGCAACTATAGATGAAATAAAGATTTTGTAATATAGGTGCAAATCCTTCAAAAAATTATATTATTTATATATTGTTCATACCCTCCAATTAAAGAGGGAAAAAATGAGCTGTTGGTACAATAAGTTGAAATTGATAAAAGTAATAATAAATATAAATTCTATGAAAATAATGGCACTGTTTTTCAATTGTGGTTTAAAAAGAAATATTGAAAACAAATATACAAAAAATCGAGCGTAAACGAGCATGGAGGGGCTCTGAAACTAGAATTTTGTTGTGCAACACTTTGAGGCGATCACTGCAATCAGGTGTTTTCTCTAATGTTCAAAAGATTTCTACTCCTGTTGACGGGTACTTTGGACCACTTTTCAGGGGAAAGGGGCTCTAATGTGTCTGGGATAGTTTTATTTTTTTTTATGAATTACTATCTCCAACCAAAAATTCAAAATCAATGTTATTTCACTAAATTACAATTTTGTAAATTTTTATTTATTGTTAGTTTCTTTAGTTTCCTGTTATTTGAATTACTGTTGTGAATTTAGCCCTTTCTTTAATTGGAGGGTATGAATAATTTTGTTGAATAATTATACAAAAAATAAGTACTGAACGCATAGTATTTTTCTCAGAAAATATATTTCTAGTAAAACTATTGACATGCAAATTTTCACAAGATGTCTGCAACAACCCAAGTAATGCACACATACGGTATAAAGAAATGCTAACATTTATGTCCATAAATTAAGTTATGTGTAATATAGTGAAATGACACGGGGAATAAGTATTGCACACGTTGGTGACCTTACACTGACCTTGTCCAGAAGCAGTGCAAACTTCTGGTGGGAATCAACTGAGATGCACCATCACACACTGAAAACATGAATTGTGGTCATAATCAGTATTCCGGACATTTTTCCAAGGAGAAGGATGCTCCAGACTGTTTTCAGCAGTAAGTCAAAAAAGTTAGTCCGTGATGGTACAGAGTTGTATCGGTGCCCTTGGCAAAGCTCATTTACACTTGTGTGATGGCACCATTACAGGGACACCCATGCATTTTCAAGATAACACTTAACCACATTCTGCATACATCACAAAGGCATGGCTGAGGAACAAGAGAGTTCTGGTTAGCCTGCAGTCCTGAGCTATCGTTAATAAAAACTGTGTGGGGGGACTGAAACGAAAAAGTGTCAAAGCACACACACACACACACAAAAAAAAATGACATTAAATCTCATTTAGTGTCCTCACTGTCGTAATATTCCCTGGTTGTCAATGGAAAGTATGTGTGTGTGTATATAGTATATATATATATATATATATATATATATATATATATATATATATATATATCAAAATTCACAGTGGAAATTCAAATGATGACAAACTGAAAAAATTGATAATAGATACAATTTACTAAATGATAGTCTAGTAAAATATTGATTTTTGAACTGTACTTTTAGTAAATAATTAAAAAAACAAACAAAAATGTCCCAGACAAATTGGAGCACCTTGCTCATGAACAGTGGACCAAGACATCTGTCAACAGACCTATTGAACATTACAGAAAACACCTAACTGCAGTGATTGCCTCACAGTGTTGCTCAACAACATTTAAGTTCAGATCTTAAAAAATGGTTGCATAAGGGGCACCCTTGCAACATTTTAGGATCTGTTGCACGAACCTGTAATGCAGGAATTGATGCTAATGTAAGAGTGAAAAAAAAGATAGACAATAAAAAAATATGTTTATAGTGAAATAAATTATTTGTTTACTTTATATATTAGCATTTTCAATGTCCCTCTTTTCCCATCGGGATGAAAAGTTGAATCTCCCCACAGATTTAGTGAATTTCTTTGCAGAACTTAAAAAAACATAAAATGTGGTTACTCTAACAAAGCAAATGGAATGCAAATCTTCCTTTATGTGTATTACTGCTCCTTTCTTTCAGCACCTGTTTTATTGTCTGGTGATAAATTAGTTAAGTGAGAGGTGAATTTAATCTTACTGGCAGTTAAACCTCGATTAGTTTCTAATTATGCCAATCTGAGCCAAGCCTTTGTTTTCCTCCTGCTCCAAGCAGCTCTTCCTTTTATTCCTGAAGATTCCCATGCCCCTCTGGTAAAAGAGAGAAGTGGCATCATTTGACAGCCAAGTTGCTAAATTCTCCAAATAAAACTCTTCCAATTTACCTCTGAGTGCAGCGAGACTGTGAGAAATTGGATGGGACGAGAAACACTTGTGTTCTGAACTAGCTGATGCTTTTGTTGTTGGATTTGGTTCTCCAGCTTCCTGCCATGCAGCAAGAGTTCACTTATGACCCCACCCTGTCACCTCAATCTAAATGTCCCTGAAGAGGTGCAGCAGCTGTTCGTGCACACCCCAGCGCAGCATTACAAGATGGATTTGGTGGTAACCATGAACACAGGGAATTCTTTCAATAAAAAGATACAGTCACTTTAGAAGCTGACATACATGTTAAGTTAATTTAAAAACAACTCCTGGGAAGATGGATCATGATTGTCTTTTTTTCCTATTTTAATCATCCTTAACTTGGCCTACTGTGTTGCCTTGACAGACACTGAATACAAGTAAGCATGTAATTGGGGCTTTATGTAGGTGTCACCTGTTGTATTCATAAGTTAATTGGCATACTCATTGTCACCTTTACACGTTCATCAACAGATTAAATTTCCCAGATCCCATCTTCAGTGCGGTAGCGGCACGTGTCATATGAGGGCCTCCTGGATTAATGCCCATTAGCTTGTTCTGCATTATATCATATTGCTGTAATTTGAGGAAATATTAGACAAACGGGTTGTGTCAGATTCTGCGGGTGCAGGAATAGCCCAAGCGTGCCAGCAAGTGGCACCCACAGGTCACCTGCACAGCCCTTTAAATATGGATGGGCGTCGAGGCAGGGATCAGTGTCACCCTGCACGCGTCTCTGAATGGAGGGGCCTCAGGCAATCATCAAGAAACTCATATGACCAGAAATTCAGCAGATGGATGAGGTGTTTTGAGGGAGAAAACCAGATCTATTTGGGCAGCTGGCCTGAACTTGCTGGATGATCGGGGGCCAGATGTCAAATTTAACCTCTTCAGCTCCCAAGAGTATCAGACCCCACCCAGTGGTCTGAATGAGGCAAGACTCTTTAGCTTGTTAACTAATCTGAATAGGTGCTTGAGTTAAATCAGGTGTCAAACGTGCCGGGGATCCCAGCGTTCTGCATTGTATTGATGGTATTGTCTTCCTCTGATAGCCGCCTCGCGTCTGGTATCAGGTGAACAAAGCCAGGTGACAACTGCAAGAGAAGGATAATCTGCTGACACCAAAAAGCAAACAAGGGTCAAGGATGCAGGTGATAACTCTAACAACTACAAACGGGACGCAGTTCATCTAATTAAGCATATAACTTTTCTATTGTGTGTGTTTTAAAAAGCAAATTGAAATCAAACCTTTATCTTTGAAAAAATATCACATGGAGGCTGATTAAGCTTAAGTTTTTCTTTAAAAGAACATCTGTTTTTAAGAATATCACAGAATAGGTTTTGTATGCACTACTTCAATTTCTCTTGAACTGCTTTTTCAAATAAATTTTTCACAACTTCTATTTTAGGAACATCTGAAATGAAATGGTAAGCTGTGCAGATGGAGAAGTAAATAGTCTCAGGATTGAGACAACCTGATAGATATGACATTCAATTTGTGTTCATTTTTCTGCTACTCTAAAAACGAACACTTAGAAACCATGTTGCCATTATCATTGAAATTCAAATAAGCACTTTATACTCTAAACAAATGCAAGCAAAGTTCAACGTGTAAACATCTGGCAATTACAAAGGACTAGTTCAATTGCGTCCCTATTTGTAAGAAAAAAAGTTTTTCTTTACGGTTACAGTAATTTTCCATTTATTCAAAAATAATGCAGAAATGATTAATGCCAATAATGATCAGTTATAAACTCAATAGTTTGATTAATTTGCTTTTTATTGTGATTCATTGGTTTACATTTCTAAAATGGTATATATTTGTGTATAAATATATAATTAAAAATAAATATTTTATGTATTATATAATTTTTTATATTATATATATATTTTTTCATATTTATTTTTATTTATCTTATATGTTTTATTTAATATTTTTATATATATTTTACATTTTTTTAGATTTTTATATATTACATTACATTTACATTTTTTAGATTTTTAGTTTTTATATATTTTATCAAATATATATTTGTTATATATTTAAATATGTATTTATTTGTTTATATAAATTTATGCATACATTTGTGTATGAATATATTTTTTGTGTGTAATTAGAGGCTTATTGTAGGAACAGATTTATCTGGACCCCTGGGCCAGCTTGTAAGTGCTACAAGCCTGAAACATACTTCATCAGCAGACTATAAATTTACATTTGGTCCATTTTAATCTGTGATTTACTCATCACAGGTATTCAAAGGGTTCAGATAAGTGCTGTTAAAGAAGCTTTCGGAACTGATTTTGGTCCATTAATTGAATAATTGATAAGATTTGCATCTGATAATTGAACAGAAAATGACCATTACATAGTAAACAATATGTTGTAATAAGACATTGTGTTTTTTGGAGGGAAATGCAAAATAATTACATACAAGGGGTTGCATGCACTTATCTAAATCACTCCCAGTTTGAGTTTAATGTTATTGCAGTATGTCATTTTGCAAAATTCCTTTTCAGATCTGATTTGTGGCGATCACAGCAGGCAAACCCAGAGGCAGGCAGGCTTTTTGCTGGATAGATCATATTAGAACTTCACTGCTCTAGCTCAGTAAAGCCACGCTAAAACTAGAGTAATACAATCAATCAATCAGTCATCTCCTGACTTCACAGCGCAGGGAGAACTCTGCTGGAATGCTGCTAAGCTGCAGATGTACCAGCCAAATTACTCCAGAGGGAATTATCAGGCCATAAATCCAGACGTCAGGAGGATGGCTGCAGCCTATTTCACGGTTTTAAAAAAAAAATGAAAAAGAAAGAAACCTGTGCAACTTGTTTTCATAACTTCATAATGAATGTCTTTCTGTGCAGGGCTCATATTTATTGTGCCTGACAGTTTTGAACATGTTTGCAACCAAACATGTGCAGCTTACAGAGAGTCAGGATGTGCTGCAGTTATTTTCAGTGTTCTTACAGGTTTCTTAAACTGAACTATCTTTATCATGACGCACTCCTGGACCAACTTATGATCCTCTCTTGCTCGTCTGTAAATCTAAGCTGCAGCTTTAGCTGTCTTCAGATATGATATCAACAGGCTTCTTCACAGTAAATATGTTAACCTCAAGTGTTATGTTTAATGGTTTCTGATGGTTTCAGAAGAAAACACGATCCCCTCACCTGCTTTATTTGCAATTCTGGTATGAGCAGCAGCCAAATATAGACACACAGTCTAGTCAATACAACACGGCACCATTGGCATCAGATTGTTGGCAGGTCCTGGGCGTCATTATGGCTAATTAAGATGTATAAATATGCTGCCTGGCACTTGACTTGTCATTTGCAATGGACCACTTTTCCCATCAAACTCAAAAAGAGCCAAGATAGACAAGGTGAGGGCACGAGTACTGGTAGTGATGCTGCAGTGTGTGCTCTGTGGGCACACTTGAGCTCAGCTGGCAAACATCTGACTGATGCCTTTGGGTGCCAGCAGCTAAACAAGCCCAGGTTTGAGGGGAGAATGTTGTAGGTTTGGGCTGAGCTAAGCAAAGTCTGCCAGCGCCTTTGAGTGTCTGGCGTCGTGGTCTCGTACAGAGCTCCTTGTTGAGCTGCGTTCACTGGTTATCTTACAGATGATGACAATGGACACTTCACAGGAGACATGAACAGCTGGAGTGTGTGACTTCACAGGCTTCACCCAGAGTGATGCGATGATAGGTGATGTGAGAACATGTTGTGTTAATAGATAAAATATGGTAAACTCAAGCTTATATAGGTCATATTTTTTTTACAGATAGATTTTTTAAAAGGTACAAAGTGGCCTGAACATTTCTTTACACTACCTTTGATAAAGTTATGAGCTTTCATTTACTTCAAAGGAACAATTTCCTGGTAATCTTTTTAAGTAAAATAGTTCTTAAAGATTTTTAAAGGTGAAAAGAAAAACAATCTTTGATCATGACAGCTTTTTCCCACTTATCTCCTTGTATATCTCCATGTTGAATGTGTTTTCTTCTGACCTGGGAACCATTTGGGTGTAAAAAGGGCACCTAACTCAAGGGATGAGCAAGAATTGTGCCTTGAAATGACAGACAACTTAAACAAAACCAAAAAGTTTAAACATATATTTACAGGCAGCCTGTCTAATACAAAGTATGTGGTGCAAACAGAAAACGTGTTTGCATTTTCTAAAAACCAAACCAAAAAAACAAAGACAAAGAGTATCAAAAAATCCAGCAGATCCAGACCCTGAGAGACGCGCCTGGCTCTTCAGTTGATTCATCTATTTTCCCCTGAAGTTTCATCAGAAAGGATAGATGTCAAGCAGCAATTCTTCAGGAAGGGAAATGAAGAGAAAGATTCAGGTTTGCCAAACCAAACAGTAACTGGACTGCAAATCAGTGACAACAGGTCTTATGGAGTGATGAATCCTCCCCAAAGCCCAGTCCTCCACATTACTGAAGCAGTGTGGATTCATCTTGACAGAAAAGAGAGCAAAAGGCAGCCGGCATCCAAGGAAGAGTTTAGAAATACTCTTTAAGGAGCCTGGAGAATTATTAATGAGGACTACCTTAAGATACTTTTTAACTAATAGGGTTCGAGGTTGTGTTGAAGAAGAGAAATGGTCAAAAACAAATATTGATTCTGTAGAGTTCTTAGTTTTCGCCTTCGAATCGATGCTGCATTTCTGTTTGAACAAGTTCGCTTAGTTCCTAAATTTTACATTTTCATGACAATAAAGAAATAAGGGGCTGATCCATGTTTGCACGGTGCTATTGGCTAAAAGATGGACAGTGTTGAATCAATTATTTCTGTTTGTCTTGTGCAAAATGATGTTCAGTGTCATTTATGACAGCACTGATGTCTTTTGTTGTTATTTAGAAGGAAGGCATTAAAGGTTTAGTTACCTTAAGTTTAAGTTTTCTGTGCTGCTAAGGTACTGTAATACACGCACCCATCCTTGTACTTCTATTCTGTAACGATATTCACTGACGTAATGCATTTCTTTACCCTAACCCTAACCATCACATCTGATTCCCTAAACCTAACCCTTGCCCTAACCCTAACCTAAAACCTAATTGTGACCTAAACTCTAAAATAAAATCTTGACCCTCAAACATGTGTTTTTCTGTGGCTTTTTTAGTGAGGACCGTCCAAAATGTCTCCACTTTGCAAAAATGTCCTCACTTTGTTGGTTAAAAGCGCAAAAAATGTTTCTCACAATGTAGCAAGTACAGGAGCACACACACACATTTATCTTTGTAAGGACAGTCACTGACAAAATGCAATCTGTAGCGTCTTACCCTAACCATCACCACTGGCTAAACTTAAACGTTGCCCCAACTCTAAACAAAACCTAAATCTCACCAAAACCTTCAAAGCAAAAAGGGGTCATTCTTAGTGACTGACCAAAATGTCCACACTTTCCAAAAATGATCTCACTTTGTTGGTTAAAAAAGGCAAAATGTTGCAGCTAAGGTACTTAGTTAATTTAAAGGAATGATGACATAGCAGTGAAAACTAGTTCATGTTGTTGGCATTGCTGCATATGTCAAATCTCCACAGAGAAAAACGGCATATTTTACAGTGGAGGATTGTTTTGAAACGCCAGATCGCCCTTCCTCAGTAAAAGAGTTGGGTGTGGTAATGATACGCAGCTTTACCCGGAGACCAAGTTGGCTTCATTTTGATTGGCTACACCTTATTTGGCTATAACTTTATTTAGAGAAAGTAAGTCAAGCTGCCCTAGCGGTCGGAGTTTGCTAAAGGCTAACTGCTAGCAACATGGGCATTCCAGACAGTGAGCTGTTTATCAGACAAGACAGCATTTAGAAAATAAATAAACTTACAGGTAATGACAAGGTTGTGGTCGCCCCCCTCAGTGTTGCTGCAGAAGTTTTCTTTTAAATCCATTTGTTTGAAAACCCAGACCTGCCTCAGCAGTTACTCAGCTCCACTCATGCAGTTGAATCAGACAGGGAGGGGGGAGAGCGAAGCACAGGGTGGAAGGGGAGAGAGAGAGAGAGAGAGGGGGGGGGGGGTATTTTAATTCTTTTGCTTCTTATGCTTCTTTTCTTCTGCACCCTGCTATAATGCTTTTAATTTTTTACGTAAATCACTTTGAATTGTGCAAATGAAATATGATATACAAATAAAAATAAACTTGCCTTGCCACATAAAATAGCAAGTACAGGAACACACACACACAATGGGGAACAAGTTTATTGAGCAGAAGAATGGTGGTAGGCAAAATGAGTCTAGATGACAGCCAGACTATGTGAATGGCTCTGAAAGAAAAGTCCAGTTAAGGCACTGGTTCAAAAATCCAGAGGCAAGGTCAATATAACAAGCAATGGTCAAACACAGGGCCGATGCCAGGCTACTTATCAGAGGGACAGGCAAATTTTTTTAGGTCAAGTGTGAGTCAGTGTCCAGATATCTGGAAGTGTGGAGGAGGTCTGTTGTGGGCAGGGCAAGGAGAGACAATCCAGGGGGCACGCACATGGCCAGCAACTTGGAAACCACAATCAGAAAGCATGCTGGACTTTTACGGGCAAAAGGCTTTTTATAATCTGGCAGACTGTAGAGAGCTTAAGTTGTGTTGAACACAGGTGAAACAGGGAAACAATTAGGCATCAATTAGGTGGGCTAAATAAGGCTGATTAGTGAGCAAATGAAGCATAAAATCTTCATTTTCAACTTACTATCCTGCCAGCTTCATACGCTCTTTCCAAGCAGCCCAGTTGTAAATGTAAACATTTCTGTATTTCTCTTCAAACGTTTTCTGAAGGCTCGTCTTCTTAGATGAAATTGTTTGATAGTGAATTTAGATGTTGAGATGGCCAGTGGGTGGTACAGCTTTTGTTACAGGTCAGCGCTATGATGCATTGTTTTTATTCTTTATCTCCAAAATACACCAGTTCTGCCGAATAATTTGGATTTTGGCATGCATGTGTGAATCATCTAATGCAACTTGTGTGACGAGCCCATTACTGTAAATGAGGGTCATCGAAGAAAGCCTGTTCATCCTCTGCGGTGACTAATTAAGAAAATGAACAATCAGCCAATTGACCAATTAATGACAATCCCCCTAATCTTGAAAAAAAGAAAAAAAGTGATCATCAGGAAAGATCTATTTGTGTTTCTCTGCTGTGAAAAGAGATGCTCCATGGGCGTTCTGCACCAAACGAGATTTAAAAGATGTTTAATCTAATTAATCTGAGATAAATACTGGTTTATGCTTTTGCAAAATGGCTCACAGGGAGAATTACAATACCATAAAATACAAAAGTAATAAGTTCTAATGAACCGAGATGTCTTTGTCTGGCCTCACCCCATCAGGCTGTATTTTTTTTTCTTGTGGAGCGCAATACATATAAATCATCTTCATATAACCATTTACCTTGTCAGCATATTGATGTGCACAGCCTTTAATTTCAACATTTATTCTCAGTCATAATGTGCCTTTTCACTTATGAGTTGACTCACTGACAAGATAATACTATCTTTAAGAGATAAGGGAACATAAGTAAATGTCAGTGGCAGATTTTGAAAGAAGTTTCTGCAGTGTGTAACCAGAGAGATGCGGAGCAGTTATATTGTAGGAACACGATTTATAGGGAAATATATGCAATGAGGCTAATAAACTGTCTGAGCTGTGCTGTATATGTTGATTTGAAGACTGTGCATAATTTTGAACTGATTCAAATGACTTTGTTTTACAAATTCGGATCTTTGAATCTGACTTTGAGTTTTTGTCAGTCAGTGAAAGCTCATTAAACTGCCTGCAGAATTTATCCAGCATTTTTCCCTCCATTCCTCTACAGCTACGTTACTGCATGATCTGGCAGTTGAGCATTAAAAAGCTTTATTGGTTTACAGCACAAAACACAGCAAATTTACAAATCAAGCGTGTAAGTTTGTTGGCACATCAACCAGCATCCTACATCTCTATACCTGTTCCAGTGTGATGATGCTCGTTCTCACTGGCTAAACCGCGGGTCTTTGTAACGCCAAACACTTTCATCTTGGACAGTGTTTTCAACGGTTAAAGGGGAAACTTTTTTTTTTTTTTAATCTGGACCTATTTTCTAGCATGAAATATGTTCATTTACTCACCTAGACAGTTTTGGTGCAACTTGAATTCCTTCAGGAGATATTTAGGTCCACTCCAGATCAGCGTAGGCTATGTCCAATATAATGGAAGTCATGGGACAAACGTCTGTAGCCTCTAAATAGGGCATTGGGTGCCACAAACTCCTTCATTTCACCAATGTTTTGTTACGAAACATTAGTTGGACCCTCCCTGTGCGCTCGAAGCGGCTTTTTCTTGGTGATTAATCCTTAATTACAGATATTTACTTGTTATGGTGTTGCATAATAGTGACATCATCAAAGCCGCCGCAGTAAAAATGTCTGTAAATAAGGACGAATCACCACAAAAAAGCCGATGAAATTCAAGTTGCATCAAAACTGTCTGGGTGAGTAAATGAATGTATTTCGTGCTAGAAAATAGGTCCAGATTGAAAAAAAAAAAAACGAACTTCCCCTTTAATATACCTTTGTACTCCGCTCAGACCCAAGACTGTTCAAAATAAATAAAAAATAAATAAATAAATAAAAAATGGATGTAGTATCTGGTCACGTTTGAAGAGACGAAAGTGAAGCCAGCTGGGCATTTCCCACCGTCGCCATCTTGCCATGTCACGTGTGCCGTCACTCCCGGAAAATACTAAAATACAAAGGCAAGGCCGCTCCAATCAAAATGATTGACAGCCAAGCTAACACTAACCAAGCTAATCTGAAGTGAATGGGAACGAACAAAGATACTTGGTTTAAAGAAAAGGCATGCTTAAATTCGCTGTTAACTAGCTAAAAACTGCCGTTGTGCAACTCTGCTACAGGCTGAGGCCTTCCTGGGAGCAAGCAGCTAACTACTAGCCTCCATGGCTAAAATCGGCACTTTGCCTGCCGCCTGTCAATCACAAGGACATGCCCCTAATTATACATCATTTCAAGATAATATAACATCTAAACAGATGAGTTATAAAACAAAAATCTCCCTCCTCACAGTTGACATGAAGGTAAACTTGACCTATTAAACCTAAAAAGATTTTTTGAACCAGGCTGTGAACATGTTTATTTCTGCTGTGAAGTTGGCCTTTTTAACATGGGAGTCTGGGGATTTTCTCTGTTTTGGAGCCAGCCCCTAGCAAATGAAGAAAGAACTACAATTATTTAACTTAACTTCAAGGCTTCACTCTTTTCCAGCAAAGTTTGCCCCTTGTCTCAGACTAACAATTCCCTCCTTCTCTATTGTGATCTAATCCACAGAAGTCAAGGCTCAGAGCAGAATACTGTAGATGTCTATGTCTATGTGTTAGAAAACACATTTTCAGACAGTTGTGACAATCTTAATGGTTGCACATTTTATTTTAACATTTGATTACTGTCATGCATGAACGCATTCTGACAGAATACAGCAGAAAACAATTTAAAATGTCTATGAAGATTTGAACAGGAGGATACATATTCCATATTTTCTGGCAAGAGCAGGCTGATTACTGACACATCTTGAAATCTTTTTTAAATCATACCAGAAATCTCCTCCTTTAGTTTTGCAACCAAAATATTTTCAGATGCTGCTGGGTTTGCCCAACATGCACAGAAAACCTCGAAAGCAAAGCCTTAAAAATACGTCATACACTTAATGTTACAGAAAACCAATAAGAGTTTCACAATGCTTAATTGTGGCCTTTGAGCATCTCAATCAGTTTCTTTTTCAAATATAACTTCACTTGAAATGATTGTGAAGCACTTCTCCAATGAGCTCAGAGCGTGTCTCGGCCATTATGGGCTATCATCATTGCAACTTTGCACGCTTTGTTTCCAGCCTCCAGCATTGTGGAATGTCTTGTCTGTTTTCAAAGTGTCACACAGTTGTATGACGACCCATCAAACCTATGAGTAAGAGGCAGGTTAGCCTCTATGGACTCCATTTGTAGGGCGGGAGGGACAAAATACTTGCAATTTGCAAGTGAGATGAGATGTCAAGCTTTTGGAAACGTGCAGGTGGCTCAATTTGTCTCCTTGTTTTGATACGGCTGAAGCTGTGAAAGCTGGCGAAGTGCTGGTAAAGCCCTACAAGTCTTGAGCTCAGGGAGTGCTGCAATTAATTACGTTGTCCAAGTTTTGACACACATAACATTATGCTGTCACTCCCTCAGAGAGATGACGCTGATGTCTTCATCCCTTAAACATAATTGCTGGTTGCCGTTTACTCCTCGTAACAACAGCTATGAAAAAGAGACGGCTTGACACTGTTGATAAAACTTTGAACAGATTCCCACAAAATAGTAGTTCTGGAACATCAGAGCTAAAGGCTTGGCTTCACGTAATACATTTGAGTGTTGTCAATTCTGTGGAAAGAGTTAGAAATGAGACATTAATGTAATTATGTGTGACATTTTTCTATAAATAAATGCCTGTTTAATACCTAACAGAAAAAAAGCTTCCAGATGGTTTCAGTTTTCTAACACAAAGGAAGTAATGTACTTTTACTACAGTTTAAAGAAGTGAAAGTTGTTTCTGTAAAGGAAACTACATACTGCCGAGATTTTCTAATTCTATACCAACTGGACAATAAAATATCCTTGATTCAGGGCATTTTTTAAAATGGGAGAAACAATGTTCACTGCTTCGGGTTTGACTGTTTAGTAGTCACGGTTATTGAATCTTTCTACTAGGTCTATCTAATTTAGTTTTATTTTACTTCTTTTTCTCGTACTTTTTCCAAGAACTTTGGAGAGCTTCAGATGGGACATGTTAGTTACTAATTTACGCAGTAATCAGCTTAATTAAAAGGAGATTAGGGAAGGAGGGAGGGAGGGCCCAGATTTCCCCCTCCCTTCTCTCTTTTATTAATGATTTTTCGCTTATTAGGGATTTAGAAATTATTTTATTATTTTCATATTGCCACTCCTCCTCTCTGCCTATTCCTCTATTCTCTTCTACTCCCTCCCACCCCGCATGCCACTTCGGCAGGGTTGGCGGTTTCAGTTTGTCCTCCCTGGCTACTTCTCTCGCTCTTACTAGAGCAATTTTATTTCATCTTCTTCTTTTACTTTATTAAGTTAAACTCACATGTTTTTTGTGGGTGTAAATTTAATTATAATTTGTTTCTATTTTCTTTCTATTTATCCTTCCTATCTCCTCCCCCCCCTCCTCCATCCACTTCTCACCCTACTCTATTTTTTCAGTTCCATTCTACTTCCTCAAACTTATTTCATTTTATTCTACTCTACCTCTCCCCTCCAATTAGTTTTCTCTCTTTTTTTTTGACAGAAAGTTTTCCTTTTTTTTTTTAATAAAGTCAACTTATAAGAATTTACAGTTACAGTAACTGGAAAAAAAAGTTAGCAGATGAAAAAACAATATTAAAAAAATATTTAAAAAATAATCATAATGTATGAAAAACGTATTTGTTACACTCAAGCGGCAACCTCCGATGGCCAACAGTGAGACCGATGCAGAAATCTGGAAAAAGTGCTTAAAAATTGTAGTTCTTTCTTCATCCTCTAGGGGCTGGATGCAAAACAAAGCACATCCCCATAGACTTCCATGTTAAAAATACCAACTTTACCGCAGAAATAAACATGTTTACAGCAGAAATAAACATGTTTACAGCCTGGTTCAAAACATCATTTTAGGTTTAATAGGTCAAGTATAACTTCATGTCAACTGTGAGGGAGGTGAACTTTTTTATAACTCATCAGTTTAGATGGTTTATAATCTTGAAATTACACATAATTAGGGGCGTGTCCTTTTTATTGACACACGGCAGACCAGATGTCGGCCTGCTGGCCGGTGGCTTCCTTTTTGCTCCTTGTTTGCTCTCGGTAAGGTCTCAGTCTGCAGCAGAGTAGCAAAATAGTGGTTTTTAGCAGCTAACAGCAATTCCAAACATGCCTTATCTTTAGCCTGCCGCTTAGGGGGCTAACCTTCGTTATCTCCTGTTAGTCTTAAATTAGCCCGGAGTACGATGGCTGTCAATCATTTGGCCTGAAGCTGCGCTTTGACTATTTTAGCATTTTCCAGGAGTGACGACACACCCGACACGGCAAAATGGTGATGGTGGGACACGCCCAGCTGGCTTCATTTTCAGCTCTTCAGATGTGGCCGGATACTACGTCCATTTTTCTTTAACAGTCTTTAGCTACACTCTATTTAGCATCTTATTGATATCAGAAGGGAAAATTTAAGGTTGTCTGCGCGCAACCAGTTTCTCTTCATTCTTCCATCACCTTTACAGCATCCATCGGACTGTATTCGACATGAGCCGAATGAGACGGTGGTGTTTTGAGGAGACAGCAGTCGATTAGAAGTTGTTAAGCTAGGTGGTGGTACGTTTGGAGTATGAGTTTGGAACATGCAGTCCCCTCTCTTGGAGCAGTGAACCAGAACCAAGTGGAGTGAGGCTGGCAGGCCACAAGAGCACCATTGTTCTTCACATTAATCAAACTGAGGAAGGGCAGGTAGCATTTCCCCAGCCCACCCTACATGCAAACCCTGCCAACCTTCATGAATGGACTGCTTTTTTAGCTGGCAGCGATTGGCCATCGGAGCTCAGAGAGGATGTGTGTCTGTTTAATTAGTGTGATGAGCTCAGCGGAGTTTATGTGCAGTGTCGGACACCAGGTATTAACCCCTCTAGTTTGACCCTGCGAGGGGGGCGGCCGACCTCAATCTTGACATCTCCTTCTTTCCACTGTTCTCACTTTCCTTCTCTTCATTAGAAAAAGGCAGATTAGACGGGGGAAAAGCGGAGGAGAAGAGGGGGAGTCTGGCCTCAACCTGCAGCCTTCATTTTTCACAAGCTGCTCTTGGTGGACTTGCCCTCAGATGAAGGGAATAATTACCGCTATGATACTTCCACTGATGCTGCCACCAGGATGCTGAATTGTGGTCTCCTGCAAAGCTGTTTCTTGCTTGCTTTGAACACATGCAGCTTTCCATAATTTTTTAAAGATCATCTCTCCATTGGTATCACATGTGTTAACACAAGCATATGCTTGGCATTGTGAGCTCTTTAATGGGCTGAAGTGCAGTAAAAACTGTCGTAAGCGTGACTTGAATCATCTATAAATTACTAAAATAATCCCCTGAGACAATGCCATTATCGAGATACATTCAAAACCATAATTAGACCTCTACTCTGTACCGCAAACAGCCATAGAAACATGACACATACAGTAGATCATTCACTGACTGCTGCCTTACATAGAGACAGTGCAATGTGTTAACATCACCCAGGGGCACTGTTTTCTAATTCATTTAACCACAGCAGTGTTTTCCTAGCAGCTTCAGCTGGCAATTAAAAACCATGAAAAGATACGAAAACATTCTTACCATGCCAGACGCACTTTCCACAAAGGTAAAACAACCACTTCAGGCGCAATCAAAGCTTAGGATATCATCCTTTATCGGATTATTCACTTTATTAGTTCAGTGGAACAAACACAAGCACTTGAGGGGCATCTACTTTGGGATTATGACGCCTCCTTTGCGCACAGATGGTAAGTTTATGCAAGAGCAATTAATTAGTAAAACAGTTTTTCTGCCTTTCTTATGTTCTGAGTAATGATTCTGAGAAAGTGGCATGGTCAATGCAGGAGCACACGTCTAACAGTTAAAGGGCACTTGGAGGGTACTTCTACTGATGAGTTATGGTAATGATTTAGGAAACTAGTTTGAATTAATTCCATAAATGACTAATTTGCTAAACCATCTGGCAATCATTTAAAAGCTTTTAGCTCATGCGGCCCCGTACAGCTCGGGGTTTTTGCCGGATTACGACATAAGGACATCCTATAAACACATTATGCATGCAAGTGCATATGTATAGCAGGGAAATAAGTTTGTTGGAAAATCTTTCTCTTCTATGTGAAAACTAGCTAATCAAATATCTTCTACTAATAAACCCAATATTTCATTGAATCAAAATAAGCCCAAATTGAATCCTAGTTTTTTTTTTTCAAAGGGTAACTCAGGCTCCGGGTTGTATTTATTAATATCGCCCTTGCTACTAAGGGAGTGAGGAACAAAGAGCTGGAGTCACAGCATGTCAGCTCTGTATAAGACAGTGTTTGCTTCACCCCCTCTGAAAACACTTTATTAATTGGATTTAGATATTTGCAAAATGATCTATTTAATGGGATTACCACTCGTATAATGATCTTATTTATGAGGGAAGCAATCCAAGCTTTGAGGCAGGCTGATAATGCATTTCCAGCTCTTTGGCAGTTAATGTTGTGTTACAAGGAAAGATAAAGTTGAAGTCCCGTTGTAAGTGAATAGGTAAGTTAGCCCAGTGAAATGGAGCTGGTGTGGTGGCAGGTCAGATGGGCTTGAGTGGCCGCACTTGCATTCCAGAGGCCTGTCTGGACCGTAAGCTCAGTCCTTGCTGAACTCCTTACAAGTTCAAGGCAGATGTAAAGAGCAAAGGAGGAGGGAATGGAGACAGATAGAGCCCCCCTCTCACCAACTCAGCAACATAATGGCCCTTTCTTACATCTTTATCCACCTCAATATCTTGCTGAAGCTTTTACAGACCCGGCTTCCACCTAAATACCTGAAGGTAAAGTCCTCAATGCCTCCGTCCTCATCAGGGAAACTGATTTGATCTTTGCAGCAGTACTGATATTAAAAGTGTCTACAGTAGAAATTATGTACACATATTCAGCATTTGTTAGACAAGACTTCATAAAGAAAACATTTGCTGTTGTTTATTGTAGCTCTTTAAATGGATGTTTCATGTCTGCCAAGGCATTTAAGCTGTTGGATGATTTCCCTCATGGAGGTTTTAGTTCTGTTTTGTATCTTTTCATGTAGTGTTGAGCCCCAAATGCAAAAAAAAAAAAAAAAAAAGTGTATATGTAAATGCACTTCTTTTCTGCAAAGCACACAGACTTTAAAACATTACCATTTCAATATAACATTTGATTTATATGTGCTTAAAAAAATAGGTTATAATCTTTCACTTTAAAAGGATGTATTCTCAAATGAGATTATGTTAATAGACTGTAATTTGCATAAAACGGGTGGAAATATTAAACCAGATTAAAAATTCAGAATATTTAAGAGTTTTATCCATGCTGTTAGTCAACAAATATATTCATTTTCCCCGAGAATATTAGAGCCTAAATGTGACACTGTGAAGAGAAAGAAAAAAACCAAACTGTGTTGGAGTAGCTATGATTCCTCCCCTGAGTTGGCTTGCTTGTTTATTCCAAAATAACTGCAATTTGTAGGCACACTTCAGTGAGATAAACTGTAGCTTTATTTGTCCCATTTGTGCCGTTCAGCCCAGTGTGATTCCAGGGTCTTTTCAGCATTAGTCTCAGATGAAGGCTGAGGCACAATGTGAGGCTAGTGACAAAGAGCGCCCTCACAAGCCTCCATTCAAGACATTAATCTGCAGACAAGTGTCTTTTTTGTGTCATAGAGTCTTATTTTCATCGCCATCAGTTTAGTACATAGATTGAAAGTGATTCAGGTTGTGCTCTCAGGTTCCACTCTCTCACAGCCCCCCCAGTTTTCCAGTTTTCTGTCCTCAGTGGGCCAGCTGGCTATTTATTTTTTACATTTTTAAACTGTAAACACAGATGAATGAAGAGCTTACTGTACAACTCCTACTCCTACACTGGAAATAATGCATAAAAGACAACAGCCTACAGTATACATCACTAATACCACTCAATATGAAATATAGCTTTATGTTGCTTATGTAAAACTGTTATTGATTGACAATTAAACAGTCCAACTTTGAATAAATAACCAAGAAATAGCACAGATTTAAGTTTTTAATCATGCAATTATGCACATTTTAAAAAAAGAATGTGTTTAAATATAGAAAAAAAGGCTTAAATTAGAATATTTTTTTAAATTTATGTTCAAAACATGTTTAATAATATTAATTTCAAATAGAAATGTATGTTTCAATGTCAAACTGGTAGCATGTGTCTTAAAAATACACTGAGTTACAGCACATGAGGACTGGCCCCTACTTTCACAGCACACACACATGCACACCCATCCACATACACACCGTCATTCAGCACTGTACTTGTGCAAACTTATTTCCTGTCCTTTGAAACAATCTAATCAGTGAAATTAAAAAGGAGAGCCAGGCAGTCTGTTAATTCAAATAAAAGCCATCCATTAAGAAGCTATTAATTGGTCATATGAAATATTCAGCTTTCCTCTCACTTCATTTTAATGGCATATTGAGAATTAATAGTTTACCATTTTGGAATTAATTGACTATTACTCAGGTTTTTTTTTTTTTGTTTTGTTAATATTAGTTTATCGCTCTAAGAGCATGGCATGGACTATGGTGGCTAGAGATCAACGGCAGCTTGTTGGCCAAAAGATTTTAAAGACTTACAATACAACTCTTTTTAAGGTTCTGCATGAAAAACATAGATTTTTTTACATCTCATATGAAGAATAAGATGTTAAATGACATATTTCACCTGAGTGATTTTATTTGTTTCACTTAGTTGCCCCTCTAAATCATTGTGAAAAAAAAAATCAAAGTCACAAACATTTGCTAACCTTAAGTGACTCCCACCCCTGCAGTGAATCAAATGTGAAACAGCACTGCAGCCCCTTATTTTTCATCTACTACACACTGCCCCTTGTGGCGCTCTCCAAACTGAGATTGAGATTGTGACTTGGCAGCAAGATCCTCTCTTTGCCCTGAGGCTTACACATTTGTACACTCATTTATTTATTGGTTTATTTGAATAGCTTTGCTATTGTGAACTTTGGATAGGTTTTTATTTTCATTTTGTCTCGCTACAGTTCAGTCCGCAGTGATATTTCTTCCATCTGGCAAAAGCCATCGCTGTGACAGCTTTTCTGCTTTATGGTTCGGAGGTGAAATTATCTTTACAATATGTTATGCAGAAGAATCTCCCTCATAATAGCTGGGTCAGGAAGACCGTGCATTAAATTAGTGCGAAAACTTGACATCCTTCTGCAGCCTCGTTGTAAATTTGTGAGGCTTTAATCGACTGCAGATGTATCCTTTTTCCTTATCAAGGGGTTATTACTTTCTAAATAATTGCTCAACAGGTTAGTCTGAATGTATTTGTGATCCCTGCCTGTTTGACCTGCACTCATTTTCCTTAATTGAAGCAAACACATTAGACATATTTGCTATATTATGTGTGTTTTGATGTCCCACTTTTGTTGATATAGATTTATTATGTGTGAGCGGCTGAGGTCACTGCCCCATTAGAGATTTATGAAATGCCCACGAGGAACCATTATTCAAACTCAATAAATCATGCCAACCATTTTTAATATAGTATAAGGTGCTTTAAGCTTGTTCAAATACATCTATGTGACATGCAGTTTTAGTGTTTAAGATGATGCCAGGTCATCTTCCTGCAAACTATCACCTTATATGTCAGAGTCACTGTGATATTCATTTATGGCTTGACTTTTACGCCGTGTTTGTGTTGCTGAAACTCTGTTGTGGCAGCAGTCTAAGAGGTCCCTTATGATACAGTCTATGTAGTCTCAAAAGGCCTTATTATTTGAAATGCAGCAGGAGCAGTGATTTATAGTAAAGCAGAGGATTGTCCAACACCCTGCTGACAGTTTTTCTGGAGGACACTGAGGCCGAGGAGTCTGTTAATTCCTCGCTGGAAAACAAAAAAAAAAGGAGTGCTGCTTATGTGATGATCTTGTTTGGACATGTGTTACAACAAGGCTCAGGTTATCACTTGAAGGTGATGGGGGTTGCAGATGAGAGGTGTAAAGGATGTGGATGGGCTTTTTTATCACTTGCACAGGCTTATAATGTAGGTTCCTTTCACTGGGAACGGTGGGCGTAAGTGTTGTGTTCTGGTGGGCAGAGACAGTTAATGTCCCAGATCTACTGTATGAATAAAGTCATATTGTGAAGTGTGTGGGCTGATATGCTTGGCAGTCAACCCTGACAAGTAGATTAGCTCTTACTGGGCCACCTCTGAATGGCATGCACACGACTCAAGCGTTTCCAGTCACAGTGCTACATATCAAACATCTAACGCCCAGCAACACAGATGAAAGCACATCAAAACATAAAAAAAAAAAAAACCTGCTCTACTGTATGTTATGTAGCTTCTCCACAGCTGCAGTGGTTAACAGGAGTCAAAATTTGGCATGTCTAAAAAGTGGGATAATGATTATAAATGTGACAGGCTGAAAACTAATTACAATTGTCTCACTGTGTTTTCCGATAATGCCTCTAACATTTCTATAAAACTCATTTAAATCTTTCACAAGTCCAAAATTCAGTCTTGCTCTCAAGCCATTTGGCACATTTTTCTTCAGTTTACATTTAGAGAGGATTAGCTGAAGAGCTGAAAATAATCATGCCAGATGTCTGCGACAGCACGGGGAGACTGCCTCCCCGGTGGGCATTTGATTTTATTGAGTTTTTATCAATCTTAAGCTAAAAAAAAAAGGAAGAAAAAACACTCTGGGATCATCATAATGCACTGCCTCATGTACACAAACTGAATATCATGTCACATTTTACAATAACAGTAAAAAGGAAGAAAAAAATCACACACGCCCTTTGCTCATATGAATGTATGAGGAGGAGTTCAAACAGTCAGCTGCAGTCTGTTTATAGCCAAGTTAAACAGACAGCACGTAGCTTAACTGGGCAGACTGGTGGAACAAACAGCATTATAAATAAGCCAAATTCAATGACAGGTTTAAACACTAAACCACATCTATACACTTAATAAAAGCCATGGTGAATGTCACTGTCTTTAAAACGTGTCTGAGAAATCAGCTGTCACTCACGCTGATTCGCTGAAGTTACTGAGAAGATGGGCAAATATTAGTCAGGATCATGAGATTTCAGGGATTTCTTCTCTTTATTCTAGTTGTGTAGAAGAGACAATCAAAACAATGGAGTTATTGAAAACTGTAGCAAGTAGCAGGCGTCATTCACGTTCATATTCGTCGTCTTCTTTTGAGACTGTGGTAGTGTTTGTTGGATTTGTTTTTTAGCTTTAATGAGCTCCTCTGGAATGCAGTGTCTCCCACATGTCTCGCGGAGGGCGGGGCCATCTTATTGCTGCCACATGTTGGGCTCCTAGTGACTCTTCCAGGCTTGTGTGGTCAGCCAGTTCAAAGAGCCCAGGCTCATTTGTTATACAACTTTATGTAACAACAAGCTGATGCTTCAGTGTGTCTGAGGAGGCAACAAAGGAGCGCCGCCATTCTTTCTTTGTCCTAACTGGCTCTGCCCAAAGCGGCTTTCAGATCATCTGTTTCTCTAATTAGCATGCATGCTGGACAATATGGGCTATTGTACCAAGACGTGGTCCAGAAATCCTTCATTTGAGCCCCGTTCTGTGTTTGAACTCTGACAGTAATGTTTGTTGGATGGTTGCGGTGAATGGTAGTAGTTGATCACTGTCACTGGCAGAGCGGTGCGCCGTGCCGCATATGGCAACAATCTGACATGGTAGTCCAGTCGTGAGGTTATGACTGACTAGGTGTGAGCTCCCTGAACGAGGCAGTCTCTATCAATTCTCCTGTTAGCCGTTTCTGCACAGTTGCAGATGCGCTGCTGGTGGCTGACAGGAAATCTCAGCAGGAGCACGGACTCGGGCCTTGCTAGATTTCCCGCGTACATTTGTTATGTATTTAAAAGTAATATTTCCTCTTGTTAAGTGAAAGAGAAAGAAAGATGGCAGAAAGTTAGGCTGCATGTCAACTCGGGTTCCTGCTGCTTTCTAACGTCGAGTGTTGCCCTAAACGGTGAACTGCTACACTGCAAAACTCAAATCTTACCAAGTATATTTCTCTTATTTCTAGTCAAAATATCTCATTACACTCAAAATAAGACAAACTTACCTAAAAAGAAACATTTCAGTGAGATATAAGAACTTTTTTAGGGCAATGCGTCTCACTTCAAGAAATCTTATCAAGAAAATTTTGCTTGTCCTTTTGGCAGAATTTTTTGCTTGTTACAAGCAAAAAATCTTTTTTTTAAATTAAACTTATTTTAACAGTGGCCAATATTTATGTATTTATTTATTTATTTATTTTTGCTTGTAATAAGCAAAAAAAAAAAAAAAAAAAAATTCTCCCAATAGAAAAAGCTAAATTTTCTTTATAAGGTTTCTTGAAATAAGATGCAAAGACGCATTGCCTTAAAACAAGTTCCTATATGTCACTTAAATGTTTTTCTTTAAGTAATTTTTGTCTTATTTTGCGTGTGATGAGATATTTTGACCAGAAATGAGAAAAATATACTTGGTAAGATTTGAGTTTTTGCAGTGTACTTACACCTTAATCAAACTCATGTTCATCACAGAGGGTCTTGACCACCCAGTATCACACACTTATTACAAATAACCTGTTTTTCCTTTTTCTTTTACACATCAAATCCCCAGGGATGTTTTCAGCTTCACTAGACTGCCGAGTCTTCAGGGACCAGGTCCACTGCATGTGCTGGCTAGTAGGCCATTTGCAATAATCTCCTTTTTACCGTTTAGAGGCTAATTATGTAACATTACACCTGCCTCCCTGAGCCTTGGCTTTGGCATAGTGCAGAATGAGTTGCTTTTTCCCCCCACTACTCATAGGGGTGGTTAGAGTTTCTTAATGAGATTAGCCCAAAGCTGAAATCTGCTTTGTGTCCCTTGCTATATGGCGAGATAGTGGATCAGCAGAATCAAAGCTAAGAGGGGGAATCATTGGAAGATACAGGCAGCCGACCTCGTTTCTGTCTCCCCACCAACCCCCCTGCGTGTGACTTGGACGGGATTCGTCGCTATCACACATGACATTGTGTGCAAGCTTTGCATAGGAAATATCTTTGTCTCACTCTGATGTTTGCTTGCTTCAGTGTTTTCGTGCTTTTCCTTTATCTTGCTGTCCAGTTTCTATTTGCTGTTGGATCAAACTTCTCAATAGTAATTTTTCAGAAATGAGGACAGATGGGATGAATATTGAACAAAATAAAAGAGGAGCTTTTCCACAAGTCTGGGATATAAACTTGTCTAGTTGCGGTTGCAGTGCTACTGTCTTATTTTTTTTCTCTTTATTAAACTTCTAAGGCCAAGCCTAAAGTCATATTTGTCAGTAACACAATAATGTGCAAGACAGAGCTATATAAAGTCCGGACTGCACCACCCATGACAGCCCATCCACAATGGGAGCCTTTCTTCTTCTAATTTATTGGGACCTTAATGTGACTTTCAGCTTAGAGGAGAGATGAAAAACCGACAGTGAAACAAACTCATATACTCTACACACTGCAATGTATACAAGCCTGCAAACAACTTCATCTGAGAATTCCCAGAGTGAAAGCAAATTCTCACCGAACGCTGCGAGCGATAACATGTAAATATTTTGCCCACTTGCTCAGAATATGATGTTGATTAAGAGAGTAAAGGTTAAGGTTAGAGAAGGGGCAAGGATTAGTTGTATGGACTGCGTCTAGGGTTACCATAACAGCCTGGCTGCTGGGACTAGTAATAACAACAGAAGTAATAATAATCACAGACTAATTGATTGAACCCCGTGGCTTCCTTGCAAGAGTCATATTTGTAAAGCTTAATTCCTCCTCTATGGCAGTTAAAGTGAGGCATCAGTTGCCAATGCAGCATTCAAGTGAGTCTCATTTATTTATTCACTTCACAGTTTTTCTCTCCAGAACAAAATAAAATGCAGTAAGATATCTTGAATGCACTCGACTTACGGATGTTTCTCCTTGCTATCATTATATTTACTTATCTATGATTTGGTAACAAACCTTGTGGTCTCTGTATGAGATCCTATCATTGCATTGTAGTTTGTTGAATTTACAAAGAGGCCTAGAAGCCCTGAAGCTATATACTGCTACAGAGAGCTATTTGCTCTGCGTCAGCGGAGTATCCTGTCATGGAGAGAAAATCCCGTTTGAAGTATGGCCCCCGTCTTTCACACTGACGATAATGCTCCTGGCTTTATCATGTCCTCCGTGCAAAGCCCATGTCTTCTCTTTTGTCCGGCTCCCTCTCCCCCACTCCTGCACACCCCCTGGCTTCCCTCTTTTGTGTCACTCTCTGTCACATTCACTGCGAGGAGAACCGGTCCAAACCTTATCCCCCTGAGGCATGCTGGGAAGTGTAGTCAAAGTCTGGGGATTGTTGGTTCATTTTTCAGGAACTTGAACTGATCAAACGTCTGCTTCACTTTAAGTTTCCTCTCAAAGTCTAAAACATAATCAATTTATAAATCCAATAGCATTAAAAAGAAATTTACACGGACCACCATTTGCTGTGTAAAATTTGATTTAATTTTATTTTACAAGGTTTTAGAGATGAAAAAATTCAAAGGTAAATACTTAGCATTTTAAATGAGATACATTATTAGTATTCATTCTGCTCGAGCTGTTCCTAAATCCACTGCTTAAATGCAAATGCACTGCACTCTCTTCCATCCATGGCTTTGTTGGCCTCTCAGAAACCTTAAGCTGGTTTCTTAAATAGGGGCCTCTCATGGCATATGCATGTGCAATATCTTATCGGGTGAGTATCACAATCGTTCTCTAGGACATCAAATATTTAAACAGGCCATACAAACAAGACACATGAGGAACGGCATGGAAACAAGCCTTTTGCCGTCCCCGATGTGAAAACAATAAATGTGCAACCAGCCTTTAATATTTTTCACATTCAGGGACTGGGTATGATCCATATGATCCCAACATAAAGTGGGTCTGTGAACCCGCTCTCTTAAACTGTAGCAGGCATATATTACCAGGCTTAGAGCTTGGCAAGCTCCATATCCCAAAATAGATTTCAACAATACTCTATGAGGATGCATTAAATAAATCTCTGCTCAGCTAATCCGTGGAACAGTTCACATTTTCGAGAGAGACACTCTGGTAGGACAAAAGCGCCGCTCTGCTCGCCGCGCCTTCATCTGGGGACAGACACACATAAAGAGAGATATTTAGAGAGAGGGGAGGGGATCGAAGGGGAAGAGAAATCCTCCACTAATGTGACAGAGAATTCTCAAAAAAAAAAAAAAAAAAATCATCATCATTGTGTGCTCTTGCACTGCAAAGCAGATTCTGTATCACTCTCTAATTTTCTTTTTTTTTTTTCTCGCGCAAGTGCAATAACTTAATCTTAAAGGCAAAACGTGGACATGAGGGCCATTTGGAAACATGTTGTAGATAAATGTTAATCACATTAGCATTTCCCAGACTTCCGTAAATCTCCATAAATAGCATGCTGAGGTTGATCCCTCTTTTTTGCCCATTGAGGCAAAATTACAGTTGATGAATTGCTTTTGCCATGCATGTAGGCTAATGAAAGCTTTGCTCCTGGGCCTTCCTTAACAAAGGCTCATAATTTCTCCACTTTCCACTAAAATAAGAACCTGTTCCACTTTTAATTAATAGTTTTACCCTCTCCTATTCAGGACTGTATGCATAGTTTCAAATTAATTTTTTAGGTGAGCCTTGGTTATTAATACTGTAGAAACAGCCCCTTTTGTGTTGAAGTAACGGGGAGGTAATGTTAGCCTGCAGGTCTGTAAAGAATTTCCTCTCATGTCATCTAACTGCTTAACACAACACATGACACTGCTATGAGACTGAAGCACCCCATGACAGGAGGCTATTTAACTTGAAGTCATCACATTTGTTCAGTGAGGTGCAGTGGAACTGGAGATACACCCACCCACTAGAAGCACTTGGGATTAACCTGTAGGAATTTTTGTATACATTTCAACTAGAGCCGCAAAAATATGAAGCAGACATTGATTAAAACTGGCTTCAGCTCTGTATCTGAGTGTGTTTTCACTTATATCCCTAGCTGCTATCACAAATTATAAATGGCTGTTTCCTTTATATAATGCCTGGACTGGAGTTCCATCTATTAATGGAAGTATTAAGTTAATAAGCGCCAATTAACATGCATTAAGGTGCATGCCACACATAATGAGCATTTGGGTATTATTGCTTCATGTTTGAAAGACAAATAGCCTCTTCCAGCTATATGTGTTCGCATTTAAATGCGGTGGTTTTGACATCAATCTCCTCAGTATCCTCTCACGGCAGTTATTTATTGCTGTCATAATCAGTTGTCCCCTGCTTAAAGGCGAGATATTTCATAGTATTATAAACATATCTGGAAATATTGTGACATTCTGTCACTCCTCCACTTTCAGCTGCTTGTCTAAGATGCCAAACAGCAATCCTGTCAGTGTGTTTAAATCATTTTAAGTCATCGTATGCTGAATGGCTTCCTTTGCATTAGAGAATATCTGCAGCTTTTATGTGTTTCTTGATAATGACAGCAAATAGCGCTTGTATTCTTTACAGCTGATAAGAAAGCCAAAAGCAATAGAGAAGATTTTCTGGTGAAAATCCATTCCTCCTTTGTACCTGTGACTTAAGCTCAAAGGTGGGCGATCCATATGGCAATTTTGTGTTTGTATTTCCAGGCTGTCAGAAAGAATCGGCCCTGACACGGAGCAGATGCTGCAAACCAAAGCGGTAGCTGCACTCAAGCACTCTGGGTGATTTCGTACCAATTAGTCCAAATCATGGAGTACTTAGGATTATTGCCTGGTGAGTTTAGCAACAGTTTGACACCTCCTGAAACTGACCCCTCGTGAGTTTATTTTGCCCCGCAGATTTTAGAGCACTTTGTGTAACGTAGAGGTCATTAATCCAAACTGGAACTTTTCATTCCACCAACTTGAAGGCTTTTTTGCCCCCTTCCCCCTGGCTTCCATTAAAAATCAGAGCAAACTCTCATTTTAAGTCAGGAAAGAGGTGACTGGGCAGGGGACAAACTTACCACCCCCCTTCACCCCGACTCCTTTTTTTTTTTTTTTTTTTTTTTGCTACCCCTCATCTTGGGGCTTTAGCAAAACTGCTCTGGCATGAAGTAGAAGCTGCCGTCTCCATGGTGACAAGTCACTTCAGCTCCACCAGCTTTACCCAGCACGATCAGCCTGTGAATTGACTGGCATTAAAAGAAATAAAAAAAAACATAAGACACTGAGAGAAAATATACCGTTTCATTCCCTCTCCCCATTATGTCGTCTGGTGAAAAACAACCCTAATATGGTGCATTGGCTGCTAACACGAATAATGGCAGGAGAATATGTGCTGAATAGCTGCTCTGCTTGTGAAAAGCTAATGGAGGGAGTCTTGGCAGTGTGTGTCTCATTGAGAAGAGAGAGACAGAGAGGCTGTCCCAGAGGTATGGATGGGGCTGCTGTGATAGTTGTGAACTCTTCCAGTGTTTATGTGTCAGCCAACCGCCTTCGGAAGGAGACATTCTCCACACCATCTTCCAGACAAGAACCAGTCCCCTCAATTAAATGAGTTAATTTGAAACCATAAGCTTGTCCTTAATTAAGAAGAGCTTAGACATCTCTTGAAATGAAACATCTGAAATGAGCTATATTGACGACATACTATTCCCTTTTGTTCGTCATTGAAGACCGTCCACAGCCGAGCTCAGCTCACATAGATGCTGAAGAGAAACCTCAGCAAAGTGTGTATCGTTTTAAAAGAAGTTTCACTTTCAAAGTGGGTCCATTGTGGACTCCCACTATGTCTTCTCTCATACTGTATTCCCCATCTGGCTGACTCTGGGCATCCCTGGTGCCAGAGAGAGGAGGATGAGAAAGGAGGAGAGGGAGAAAGGGAGAGAGATTGTGGCATTAAGTAAATAATTTGTATGATAATTCATTACAGCGCAGTCTTTTTCAACTTTAATTGGTCTAAATGAAGAGACATTTCACACCATTTAGATAAAAAAGAAAAAGGAGGCCAGCATAATGAAAAGGGGCCTGCCTATCGGACTTCAGAGGTTTGCTCTAAATGAAAATGTAATTGCAGGCGGAATGGTACAAGAGGAGAGACCCGCGCTGCAGATCCGGGGGTATCTTCAGACAGCCGAGCAAAAGCTAATGACTGAGCAATTTGGAACATTTACTCACCCCAAAGACTCTCATTAAGTCAATCACAGGCTTAGCCGAGACCCACTCGCAGCGTCGGAGCCGGCCCCGCATTTATTCCAACATCAATCAGAGGGGCCAGCTTCTTCTTCTTTCAGAAGCCATGAAAAACGCCCAAGTAATTTATTCGGGATCTTTGAGAGGATAATGGCCAATTATTTGTTTATAACACTGGTTAAATTTTCATTAGGCAGATTAATGGAATATCATGTACTGTCAACACTGGACTGAGGGGTGGTGTGTCAGAGATAAACGGCCAAACAGATGATGTCGCTCTGTTAGTAAATTGGTTTTTCTGCAGCCCTTTTCCTCCATATGAAAATTTAAAGGTGGACAAGGCATGGCAGGCTCAGGCTGTCTCCACTCAGAGTGGGAGGCTGAAGGAGCTATAGGAGAGGATACTATGATGAACTTCATCCAGCAGCAGGTTTTCCGTTCTTCACACTTGCTCCAAAGTGAAATTCCAGCACTATATTTAGCCTCTTTAAATGCTAAATATTCTACAAAGTCTGACTGTATGCAGCTCTGCACATACTTATTCACATTTATTTCATCCCCTCCCTTAAATTACCTATCTTATCAATCATACACAATTCATAACCAATCCCTGGGAAGCATATACTATATACAGGCACTATTTGAAATGATAATTCTGGTGAATTTGTTGCGGCTAACTTTTCTAATGAAGAAAAAAAAGCTGCTTTTATCAATGTCCATGAGTGATAGCTTAATCTGACATTATGCAGGCGACACAAGATACCTGTAAGTGACAGTTAAGAGTGAAATGACAACTACAAGGCAGGCAGGCTGGTGATTTACTGACCCCATATGATGCTTCAGGTTGATATAAAGCAGTTTGAACCTTAAGTTGCGCTTTCACAGACCTCCACCTGAAAGTGGTCTGGGAATTGTCACTTTGAGCCTTGCATATTTCAGCTTCAAGTAAGTTTCCTTTACTCATAAATGCTGGGTTTTGAAAAGTGAGATAAAATGTGGCATATCAAATCTTAATATGCACGCTTCAGCCACTAGTGTGCAAATGATAGATCGGGTTCACATTCCCCAGATTTATAAGACTGGAATTTTAATGACTGTTTTTTTTCCTTTAGTTTAGTGGGGTTTTCTATTTTTTTTTTTTTTTGTGAAAGCACATGGGGATGTTAAAAAAAATAACATGTGCCTTAAAGCTTTAACAGCTTGGATCTCATTTCAGTGTGAATCCGTTACATGGTCTATACCCACATTACATTATGATTACACATATTTGCCCATCATTTTCCACCGTAAACCTTTGTGTCCTGGAAGTGAGTTAATTTGGGCTCCTGGATAGCAATCTGCCAACCTTATGGCACCCAAAGTGCCTACTAGCGTCCCTATCAAAACAATCATCAGCTGAAGGAGGTTATCGTTGGGCTGGGCTATCTGTCACCCGGCCACCGGCAGCCAGCGGGACACAAGGGCCATTTAATTAGGCCTACTGCTCCTCTCTGGTGTGAAAGACTCTCAGGCCCCTTTGATTCCCCGCTGCTCTCCCAGCAGGAAGTGGTTGGTGATAATTGACACAGGATTTCCTTGTTAACCAGCGGCAGACTCTGTGGATTAAAGTGACAGAGATCTCCAGAAGAAAGTGGGGAGTAGATAAGGGGGAGGGGAGGAGGTGCAGGGGGCAGGAGTGGTGGGGGCAGCAGCTATTTACCGCTCTTGAGAAACCAGGGAGGAAATAGCAATATCAGACTGGTGCGCGGTCCTGCCGCGAGATGTAGCTCCCACTTATCTTAGCCATTTCAGCTTGGCTGATCAAAGATTGGCTTTCCTTAAAATAACCTGGGCCCAAGGTTGAGTACATGCTTCCTCCCTATTTTTCTTTTCGTTTTTTGGCAAATTATTACTCTCCTCCAACCACCCCCCCCCCCCTCCCCTGTAAAGCTGCATGGCTGTTTGTGGGGGACTAGAGAGATAATCTCATTTCATTTGTACAATTTTACACTATCATGGAATAAAAGCATATTTGCAAATGACGTAATTTCCCGCTTTGTACCAACTGGGTCACAAGCCTTGACAAAAGCATTATCATGCAGACAGGAGAGCTACCCAGTCGGCTGTAGGGCAAAGATGGAGCTTTCAGAGGACGTAATCCACTTTATTTATTTCTAGATTTCCTTTCTGCTTATCTAACTATACTACCCAGCTTACCAACAGACATTTTACAAGTGTTCATTGGAAGGTTTTACATTGCTTTTAAAGATAAAGAGGAAGCAGCAACTGTGCTCTTCACTTTCTCTAAATCCTCATCAACTGTTTCAACCACTTCACCAGGACCAGTTTTCATAAACTCAGGTCATCCCTGGCCATTCTGCTCAGAATTAATAAGTGAAGCTTTAAGTACATGCTTATATGACATATTTACTCATGCACCTGAGCAAACACTCCACTCCCGAAATACCCAACCTGCCTACAGTGACCTAAATGTGGTATAATAGTTGACTGGTCACTTTTAAGTGCTTACTGATAACAGAATGAGGTGATGGCGAGATTCCAGTAGTGGGACTGGGTCAAAACCAGGTCCATCGTATAAATCAAAGAAGAAATTCCATTCTCTTTATTCCCTAGCCAATACATACATGCAGCTGCACATATGAGCGAGAGAGAAAAGTTATTGTTTTATTATGGCAATGACACCATAGAGTTGTAATAACAGTTTAGGTTGGTGACGATAGTTTGTCAGCTATCAACAAAGTTAAATTGTAAAGGTTAATTTAACAATAGATCCCAGTAAACATATGCTGCCTTGTGAAAGACATAAGGAAGACATGAACGAATCTTAACACTTAAATCGCAAACAAATACAGTTAACAGATTTAAAATGAATAAAGTTGTTGATTTGATCAATTACATTGAAATGTGCAAGTGAAAGTTGTCATCTGTGTTTTAATGTCTTTTATCTCTTTTACTTGTTTTTATACTTTTATTGTATTGCTTTGTGTTGTGTTGTATGCATGTACAGTATTGTACAGCAGTTTAGTCAGCTTCTATGTTGTTTTTAAAGTGCTTTAGGGGAAAAAAAAAGGTATAATATGGTACAGTATGCATTCCACACTGTACTGTATATCTATATATTAATATTTATAAACTTTTAAAATGTTATTGTATAATTTTGTACAAAGATTTGATCAAAAGTTAATTAGCTCCACTGGTTATTTGAAGGAGAGCATGCCAATGTTTGCAGAAAAATCTGGAGAAATCATATGTGTGGATTTAGAAGGACGGGGATGTAAGGCAGGACTTTCACCCACATCTTTGTTGACTTTTGAGTCCCATATCAGACTGCTTTTGGACTCTTTCACATTTTACTTTCACCCTACATATTTTTTTATATATTTTTTCTAGAGAAGCTGCTACAGTTGTCCAATAATAGTCAAAATTATCTGGTGTCACATTATCACTGCAGTGTCTGGTTTTGATTGTTGTCCTCTGCTGAGGCTCTTTGTGAAATCAGTCAACTAACCCTCATACTTCCTGTTACTTGAAGAATCTCAAAGGCTCTTCTTCTTGGCTTGTCAAAAGAAAAAGAACAAACTTATTCATCTCATTATTCACAGGTAAATAGTATTAACAAAATTTGTTCTGCAGTTTTTGGCTTTTAGTCAAGTCACATTTGTGTGACAAAGGCTGCAGCTATAGCTAACATTTTGCTGCATAGCTGGATGGGATTATTAGCTTGTTCGTTACTCTCCAGTATAAATAACTTTTTAGAGTTAGAGATGTTGTCTTAATGTATTATAGACATGATATCTGACCTGCAGACAAAAGAAGCAAAAACAGTTGTTATACAGACTACCGTTATAGTTGTCTACCCCTTTCATAGCTCTCAATCTGATATTTGTTCATCAATTTTTCCTACTTGCTTAACCCATCCTGGCTTGTGAGAGTGTTTGGAGGGGTAGGAGGATGCTAGAGCATGTCTCAGCAACAACTAGGCGAAAGGTGGGGTATACAGTGGACAGGTGGCCAGTTCATAACAGATCAAGAGACAAACAACATGCATACTTGCACACCACTCGCCCTCCCATAGATGCATGGTTTGGGACTCTGGGAGGAAGCTGACCTACAATAGCTTTCTAAGCAAATTTATAAAATGACTCTGTACAGATGAATACATTTAGACATCAAAACTATTTAGTATGGTTTTATTGTCCCTGACATTTTAAGCTTTAAGTTTTAGATGCTACTCGGCTAGGTTTTAGCTAAAATAGACCTTTTCAAAGGGTGTTATAAGTGTAATAAATAGTCTTTTAAATGCAGATAAACAATGAATAGCAACGTTCTTTATCCATTAAAGGCAATAGCTACATTTTTTTCATCAAAACAATAATTTATTAAAAAATTATACACCCGCAGAACGTCTAGAGGAGTGAAGAATAAAAGCATCATTTTTACCCCAAATTCTTTTTATAGCATTCAAATTGATATAACATATAAATAATTGTTTGATCAATTTTAGCAGGTCTAAAATGTAGATATCTATATCTGATTACCATGCCAAAGTCGGGATTCTTCACCCTTAGTATTAGCTGCTAGCTTGATTGCTATTTGTAGAAATAGCATCTTCTTGCCTAACATTTCTCAAATTCAAACAGACAAAGAAAAGGAAGCATGATAAAGGTAAAGTTAATAAAGGGGCTCAAAAGCCCCATGGAAGTTGTCAGTTAAATATTTACTAATGCTAATTAACAGTCGGTTCTGTAATGTTGCCAATGCTAAATGAGTAAGCGAGTGTTAGTTCACAACCTACTGGTGGGGAGGAATTAAACACCTTTGTGGTTCAGCAATATTGTTTTGGTTTTACATTCAGGCACAAAAAAAAGGACACCATGCTGCAACCATTAGTGTGATACAAGATTGTATTAAAATACACACTTACCAGATTAAATAACATCGGTTAAGGGTTTCCTCAAACTGTAAGTTATTGTATTCAAATCTACTCCCAGTTCAGTTTAACTGCTTTTTAAATGTATACTTGCAAAGGGTCGACTCATTACTGTGTAAAAGCTGGGTGTGCTCACAGATGTACTAACTAGACTGTGTTTCTATAAAAGCATCCCTTTGTTTTGCCTGAGCAAAGCTTGGCTCTGCTTCTGTCAGGACCACATTGTCATGGGTCAGCACAGTTATCCCCTGCTGGGAGGCTTGCATCGGTTAGATGCCTTTTGTGAACAGGTCTCAGATGTAATTAATCATTATTTATCCTCTACCATGACACATAGGTTTTATAATTATTCTAAACTAAGTGACAGGAGATACTTAACATTAGCAATGATAATAATACAGCTAATCTCAAAATTATGCAGCAAATATAAATAACTCTTCAGAAAGGCTGTTTGGTAAAATTTAATTCAGCACTAAACTTTCAAAACCTTTTGCTGAAATCTGTGAAGTGCTTTCCATAAATCTCATAATCCAAAGCTGATTCTGGGATAAATATGTACATTACTGATTGGCTCGGTGCAAGCCAGGTGTAAAGTCCAGAGATGAGTCACACCAACTTTAAAGTGTTTAGATGTAATATTACACAAACATGCCGCACAGAAACTTCGCATCACTGTCCACACCTTCTTATCGGTGCTCCCTCACAGGTACTGTATCTTAACCATGCTGTAAGACTTCAATATGTGAGCATTAACACGCTTCAAGGTCCTTGATTTCTCTTCAGGAATTACTGTGCAGCAACCAGGAGGAGAAGCTGGAGATTTGTTCCCTTCAGTCTAAAGTAAATAGGATAGACGGGGAAAGCAATCACATAACCAACACATGCTCTGCTATCAAGAAAACACAGCACTCTAGATTAAGATTTTGTCATAACCAAAATCATTGCTGTTTAATTTAATCTGCAAGCAGATAAACTCTTTAACCTTTCCCATCCCCAGGCGATGCCGCAATGATAAGAAAAAGTTCAAGTTGTATCACAGTGCATGCTGCTGCTTTTGAAAAGTGGTGTTCGGAAACAATAACATCTGTCCCAGTTAGTAAATGAGGTATGAGTACTGGAGTGGCACAGAGAACTGTCAGTGTGGTCTTAGTCAGGGCAGCATGAGACCCTTCAGACAGAAGATTTACTGACAGAAAGAACGGACCCTCACAGCTAATCCACGCTCTCTGACTCGGTAGCAGGTGGTTTACTATTTGATGATGCCTGCAGTAAAAGTCACCATGGTGTTTGGATTTAACTGTACATCACTACAGACATTTTCACACATACACAGCAGCCCTTAAATTTTCTAGCGATTACTTGGATGACAAATGCTGATATTGAGTTTCCCAGGCAGCTCTGGGGTACAAAGTTCTGGTAATGTCTGATTAAATCCATATGTGGAAGGAGACATTGTTTTCTTAAAATCTAACACTTATTGTGCTTGTTTATTGCTGTTTGGGGTTTACCTCTAAAGCACACATTTTTTGTCAAAAATGCAAATGACTAGTCATTGACTGAGATGTCCAACACCGTCTACAAGCTGCAGATAAAATATTGATTTAGTATCATGTCCAGCACCATTCCAGAGTAATTTCAGTATTTAGGACACATCTCATGAGGAGGAGCTTGTGTTATCTGGTGCATGTGTAAAAAGGGGAACTGTGACTAATGTCCAGACCTCCAGACACTGCAGAGAGTTCATGTATTGAAACAGTGACTGAAAGTGACAGCTATAATGGTTGTCCTCATTTTTATTGGGTTTGTTTATTTTCACTGCAATTGACAACAAATTGACCCAACACTTTCTTTCTGGTAATGACATTTGAGCTTCTGCACATGGTGCTTTTCTCCTGCTTTCCAGCAACTGTGACTTCATTAAATATAATTTTTCCTTTATTTATGCTGAGCAGGACTCTGTCAGAGTTCTGCACTGGAAAAAAGCCACTCTTAAAGACACACAACATCACTTTTAGACCTTAAAAATCTGCGTTTCTGACTCGTTTTGATGGCACACCAACATTCATTTTGCGCATTTTTCGAGCCGTCACTGCCCAGAGGCGTCCGGGGCTCAGAAACAGCACTATGTAAGATTCCCATCCGGGACGCAACTGTGACGTTGCAGCCGACTATTGGCTGCAGCACCGCGTCACTCACTAGCAACCGGATGTAAACCAGGGATCAACCCTGCGAGTGTTTTGAACGCACATCATGTTGGATTCGGTAAAGAAACATTACAGGAGGAAGAGAGGAAAAGGAAGAGAGGAAGGGACAGAACAAGAGTCAAGATAAGACTGTCTTTTACTGGCTGGAGTGAATCACGGTGCAGGTATGATACAAGATGGTTGCTAATTTAGTCGCCGATAGGGGGCGCGTCACTGAGAAAACTGCTAAAACTTCCGTTGTGTGTCTTTAAAATCTGAAAAAAAAAAAAAAAGAATTAAAGGTGCTTTAGAAGATGTTTCGGCATTTCAGAAAGCAGAGACTGTTAGTGAGTTTTTGACTAATGCGCATGCGCAAGACCAACCTGCTAGAATCACAGCTCCCTCCCCCGACCACAGCACACATAACGTGCACGAGCCACTCCGGTGTTTAGCAGACAGCAGGTACAGATCCTCCATCATTTCACAAACGCAAGTAAAACAGATGTTGTTGTCTGAACGTTGCTAACTGCTAGCAGGATGATGTTAGCAACTGTACCTGCTGTATACCTCAGACGAAAGTACGCAGCTTCCGGTATGCAGTATTACTCTGACCAATCAGTCACTCTCATCGATTAATGTCACCTATTACCTGTTGAATTGACCGTCAATCACTCTTACTACGTTAGTAAGAGTAATGACGAGTCAATAGACATTTGAAACGTGTAAGGAATGCACAGATGATTTGCGGATGTTTTTTCAGTCCCATTACTTTCACAGCTGATGTATGACAATATATTTAAAGCTTTTATATGGGGTACAATTACAAAAAATTGTTGAAAGAAACATCTTCTATAATCCCTTTAAAACCTTTTTTTATTTTGCTTGTACTGAGCTAATGGAACAAGTGAAAATTCTATCAATAAAATTTTTTAAAATAAGACTTGAAATTAGCTGGAAAGACTCATTCTATAAGTGTTTAATCTGAGATATGACTATGATATGACAGATTTTCATCATCCTCAATATTATTATAATCATAATTGTATGGTTGTGGTGTGGGCCCCTGACGGCGAGACCTGGGGGGTCCCCCTGGTGGTGGCTTCAGAGACCATGGTGGCTCCCAGTGTGAACGGATCCCCAAAATATCATTTCGTCCCAGCAGTGCCAAACCAGGTTATATTTATTAAGTTATAACAAATACTGAGGGAGGGTGTATGCATGTGTGTGTGTGTGTGTGTGTGTGTGTGTGTGTGTGTGGGGGGGGGGGGGTAATGAGTTGTGTAATTGTTTGTCTAATTATCATTTTATTGAAAGGTTGATTTTAATATGTAAAGCACCTTATGTTACATTTGCATGAAAAGTGCTTTTTAAATAAATTTCATTCATTCAATTTCATTATCATTATTTTTTGAATGAATGTTATTTGTGTTTTTGTTAAATCTGTTTTTTTAGGAGCTTTGGATCTCTTTCTGAGAAGTGTCTTTAATAACATATATCTCTCTCTTCCGGCTGTCAGCGAGTGCAGACGTGCTTTCCTCTCCTCCCCTTCCTCCCTGTTTTCCCTGCAATCTTTGTCCTGTCACTCCTCTGAGCCTCTCTCTGCATTTTTCTCCTAAATCCTAAACTTCAACTATGGATCTGGACGGCGGGTCTCTCATCACAACGGATAATATTCTTTTTACCCAGAGACAAGGTGCAGGGGGGCGGCATCTTGTCCGGACGGGACGGTCCCAGCAGGTCACACTAAAGACCTGTACATGTTTGGATTTATGATAACTGGGTTCCTGCTGATTGGAGCTGTCGGGTACCTGGTTCATCGGGAAATTCTGAAGCTGACGGCAGCTGTCGGCAGGCGGCCGTTCGAGCTGTTTCTCCGAGCTACCAACACTCAGACTCAAACTTTGTGCACGTTGACTCGCGTGGATGCCCTGTGGGGGCAAACTGGGGACGATGTCTGACAGCATAAAGGATGTTGGGTTCCACCTGGAGCAGTTGGAGACTTGGATTGGGGGTAATTAACACAAATTTGGCTGATTTGGTCGCCTCTGAGACCTGCTGAAGACTTTACAGGCAGACGGAAACATGCCTCCGCCTGGACCCAAACTATCTCCTTATCTCAATCTGGTCCCCGGGAGCGGCCTGCAGCTGCTCCTTAACTCCCAAATGTCCTTGGAGAGACTGCAGAAGTGAGGCTCTGCAACCCCCCCTCCCTCCACGAGAACAGTTGGGACTCTCTGAAGGCCGTCTCTTATCACCCACGGACTGTGCGTGAGCCGCTGTCTCTTGCTTACGCACACACATTTTCACGACACTGATGCGCACATCCCACTGCACTGCTGGTCCTTCTTCTTACCCGCCCTGCTGGACAGACTGAGCTGACGGGTGCCTATGCCGCGCCCTCGCTCTGCTGTTTGGGGGAAAGCCCTCCCCTTCCTGCCCACCATGTGTCTATGTTGTGACTGTCGAGTTCGTGCTTCTCTGTACTGGTGTGTGTTTTTTTGTCTCCAAGGTCTCCACCTGTATATGTGGAGAGTTCGGAGACCTCTTTTTTTTTCTTTTTTTACCACCAACCCATCTTTCCTCATGTTACCGTTTTCTTTCTGCAAAGGTGCGCCCTGTGAGGGGCTGCGTGACCACGGTCTGCCTGATCCTGTCTTGTAATGTTCTTGTGTTTGTGTGTCTTGGACGGGTTGTACTGAAACATGAATTTCCCCTCGGGGATCAATAAAGTATCTTTATCTTATTATCTTATCTTATAAAGTATTAATTGAAATGAATGACTCAAAACAAGATTTTCTTTCAAGACTTTCACTTAAAGGGAATAGAGGCAGGAATTGTGAAAGAATAAACAAGCATGTCCAGTTTTTTAATACTAATGGGTGATGAAGCGTTACAAACCAAAAACAATGAGCCTACCTACGTCTCTCTCCGTTGCCTAGAACAGGCTGCGTGCTGCATAATGCGCTGCAATTTGGCAGCCAAATTTCCCGTGCAGTCCTGCGGATGTGACGTCAAATGACACTGCATACGCGTCCCTGACAGTTTTGATCCAGGAAGGAGACGGTCACGGTGAATTCAAACACTGTAAGGGAGAGTTATGGATTCTTCTGCCATCAGCAAACAATCCAGATCTACTGAAAGACACAAATAAGTGGAACTACGAGGAAAAAGACTTTATCAGCGTAGTAAACAATGTTATAGCTTCAGTTTGTGCACGCTCCCGTGACGGCTCGGCTCGTGGCTGCACTTACCCGCAGCACCAGTTGCGGCAATTGTGAGTCTCATTTCTTAATCCTGCCTCAAGTCCCTTTAACAAGATATTTAAGATGCCTGATATAAAAACAAGTTCCTATAGCTCACCGAAATGTTTTTTTTTTAGGTGATTATGTCTTATATTGAGCATAATATATTTTGACAAGAAACTAGAAAAACTTGATAAGATTTTCTTTTTTTTGCAGTGACTGTTGACAAATGGCTCTAAGAATCATTTCAATGTATTTATTCAGTTATACTCAGTGTTTAAAGTGGGATTTGACAGGAGGGAAATTTTGCAAAATGATTGCAAAGACCTGTATTGGGTTAATTTGCTGGCTTGAAAATCTGACATGACTAATTAACATAAAGAAATACAGTAAACTAACAACCTAAATATAAAGCTTGGTCAGAATAATTGCAGTGCTGCCACAGTATGACCTTGGCGTTCTTCAGTCCCTAATCAGTAAAAATATGGAATCTTTCAAGTAATAGTAAATCTGCAAAAGAGAAACATTTTACATTGGCAATGACAACAAGAGCAATAGATGGAGAAAAAAGTCTCTTCTCTGCTCTGATGAACGTCATCAGAGCATCACAGGAGCCAATAAATAATTAAAACATGAGATAATCTGTCTAAAACAATGGCTAACATTTTCAATCAAATAACACCATTACAGCATTCTAACAATATTGTGACTGTGTGGACTTCTCACCGGCTGATCTAACTTTTTCATTATCATTGATCATTGTAAAGACAATAAAATGATAATATTATGGTCTGTCAAAATTAATGTTCACACTTTCTCAAGCTGGGCACCAGTCCACTCACAGAACAACTTCAGTCATCATGTCACGTTACACGCTGGTTTTGTTACGTTTTCCGTGATTGGTCGAGAGCCTATCCAGTCTCCCGCTATATAAAATCCAAACCACGATGATGCACACAATGTTATTGAAAAAGAAGACATCTTTTTAAAATGAATAAACAAGATGCATTAATTAGACAAAAAAATGGATAGTTTTGAAAAAATGAAAGTGAAAATGGATAGTTTTTAACCAAAAAGGAACTCCTTGAGCACAAGAAAGATCTCCAACTCAGAAACCACTGGTGAAAATGCAAGTGAGGCAGCACCTGCTGCTGATAAGGGGAAGTGCAAATGAGAGAAGACCTGAAAATAAACAGATAACTATCTGTGTTTGGATTTACCTTCAAGGAGACAGATGGCTTTGAATTACCAATGTGTGCCACTTGTTTTGTGCCAAGTGGCTGCTTTAAAAGTGGACTAATCATACTTGTAAGGGATGTGACTCCACAAGTAATTTGGATCAGGAAGTCACTTGTTGCATAAAACACAAGTGCTGAATTGTTAGATGTCACGGACTCAGCTTAAAGGTGTCAATATAGTTAAAAATATGCCTCTTCTGTAATCTCTGTGTTGCTGAGGGGGAAGAAGGCACTGCTACTGAAACACTCAGTTCACCCCAACATTCACACAGAGAAGTGTGTGCTGGAATTATGCACCTCTATCTGGACATTTCTACTTCTCCAAAAGCTTACAGAGCTGCTACACCGTCACAATGTCTGGGTCACCAAACAGACATATATTAATGGCATTTTCACTGACAAACTTAACGGTAATTGGCACGGTACATGTCAGTCAACTTTTACAAAGAAATGATAAAAAACCACCTAACTATCTTTAATTACTTCAATTTAACAAACATTTCTAACCAGTGTTTTGTCAATTCCATCCGAAACCTTTACTCTAAACATGTTTCGAGACTAAAAAAACAAGTTTGATATGAAATGAAACTTTCAGACAAATTAGGGTAAAAATACGGGTATATATCGTATAACATCATCTAAAATAAATACATCGTGATATGATATTCGGTCCATATCGCCCAGCCATATTCACATTTAGGTCAATGCAGAAATTTGTGGTGTGCATGATCATATATGGGCCAATTTGAGCTGATTTTCTAACCCAGTCTTTCCTCCAGCCCACACACATACACACAAAAACAAACAAACACAACACAACATAAAACATTTAAATCCAACCAGGTGTTTACAGCAGTGAAATCAATTTATTGTTTATCCTTTTTGTTCTTGAATTTGATTTTTACAACATAATCTTTTGCTATTAGGAAACTTTTAAACTGTCCAAAAAAACTGGAATTATGGTAGCTATAACTGCATGATCTGTAATTTTCTTTCTTTTTTTCTCCAGGAGACATAAACAGAAGGGGGGGTCAACACTTCTCATCTTTGCACAGCCATGCAGCCAGACGCTGTGGTCTAATCTATGAGCGTCTTCTTAACCTCATTATTAGTATAAAAATCGGGCCTCCTTTGTTGCAGTGGAATATGTTTTACAGAGATACAGAGGGGGGGGGGGACCCAATTTCCTGCAGGGGTTGAGTATTAACGTATGAACTGCTCCTCTGGGACACAGGGGCTCACAGTGGAGGTTGTCAACTTTTCCTCAGGCTCAGTTTGATTTCTCCCCACTCAGTTTTAATTCTGTGTAAATAACATGCAACTCATGTTTTGCTTTTTTATATTGTTTGATGGAGTTTAGTTAATTATGTCTGTGTGTTTATGAGTGTGCATCTTCCCAACGCTGGCAGTGACTCTGAATACAGCTTTTTTTTGTATTTTTTTAGAAACCGTTATCCCCTATTGTCAACCAAATGGTGTTTATTAGCTTACAGTGGCTTAAGGGGGGCAGATTCATTCATTGTATCAAATAAAAGGCACTACTTCTGTGGGTGGCAACCATTTGCTTAAAAAATAATAACTTGAATGTTTAAGTTGTCACCTTTAGGAAAGACTCCCCAACTTAACCATTTCTAACCCTTTACAGTGATCAGGTTAGTTGAATTATTTCATTGTTTGTCAGTTTTGTCAGGGTAATATGTAAACAAAGGACCCACGTGTTCAGCAGGAACTCCTGCCATGACGGAGACAAAGTCTAAATTGGCCTCTGACCGTGTGTTGAATGTGTGCTGTGTATATTTGAATGTGTCAACCCGTTCTCCGTCCAGGGTGCCAAATACTTCTATTTTGGCAAATCAAATAGCATTTCTTAAATATACACAAGTTGTCCTGACACTCCACAATTAGGCACAATTAGACAGCAAGAGCAAACACACACGCTGGAGTTTTTCCTTGATCTGAATTCAATTCCACTGTGGGACAGTTATTTCTTCACTTATTTTCATTTTGTTATCCACTTCCCTTCTTTTACTCACTGTTTACTTTATCTTTCACTCACAGCTTGAAATGTTTAATGAGGCTTTCCAGGTTTGTGGTGTAGCACTTGTGAATTGAAGCCTGCTGAAGACTCACACAGTGAACTGACTCTACACACCAAGGATGGTTTGTGTCCCGTCCTGTTGTCTAAACACACACAAACATAATAGCAGCAGCTTCGCTCAGCACTGAATGATAATAAACTGATCCAAGCTAATTTGAAGACATCTGCAGTGGAGAGTGAAGCAGAAAAAAATTGAGGCTAGTAGAGTCTAACTGAGCCAAGTTGTAACATTTGATGAAAGAATATGTTCCACAAGTTCTTGGTTAGGTTGAGGAATCATAACATGTATGTTTTGGCCTTAAATACTCCTGGTTTTGCTACTTTTATCCCTCAGGATATCTGCTTTTCTTTTCTTTGATTGCTCACCTTCTCTAATTGCAGATGAAAGGTAGAATCCAAAGTTTTTCCCCGTTTCTGTTTGCAAACACAATTCAAACTGCAGCCCCTCCCCTCGGGCTGATGGCCACATCGCTCTTCAGCCCCAAGCATCTCTTTCAAAGCTTGGAAGCAGGTAAAAATCAATATTCACCCTGGTTTTCGAGCTGCACTGTCTAAAGCTCTTTTCGCTGCACAATTCTTCCTTTTCTTTGCTGCATCTGCCATTTTTTGTTGAGAATTCGAGTGAATCTGTTGTCGGCTCAAGTCAATGTTCAAAAAAAAAAAAAGTCTGCGCCAATTGACAAGTTTATTCCCACAAAGTGCTACACCCATAGCTCTGTCATTGGCTGGAGACAATATGTGAATCTCCACCCAGAAACGTCCCGAGCACACCAAAACAAAGGGAAAATATGAAATACAGTCATGAAGGGGGAGTCGCAATCAAAACTCACCACCACATGAGAGTAGAGGCCCAAAGGTGCGTAATGATCCGGATTTCACTCACATAGGTCTAGCACTTTACCTAGGATTCAACCTTTAAAAACCCACAATGCAATCAGTTTGTTTAGTGATACGCCCCCCTATCGACGGCGCGACTAGCATCCATCTTGCATCGTACCTGTACTGTGAGCAGTCTTATCTTGACTCTTGTTCTGTCCCTTCCTCTCTTTTTTTTCCTCTCTTCCTCCAGTAATGTTTCCTTGCATTTTTTTGCCGAATCCGCCATGGTGTGGATTAAAAAAACCCGCTGTGTTCATATCGATTTGCTAGTGATGCAGTATGCAACCAATCATTGGCTGTAATGTCACGGCCCGAGTGGAAAAGTTACATACAGTAGTGCAGTTTGAGTGTTGGGACGCCCCTGGATGGTGATGGCTCGAAAATGAACATAATGAATGTTGGTGTGCCATCAAAAAAAGTCAAAACACAGATTTTTACGGTGGAAAAGTTACGTTGTGGGTCTTTATGTAGTTATATTCAGGCTTATGAAGCACTGATGATTGAAACCTTACACTGTTGTTCACGTGATGTACAGTATAGAAAATACTAAATTAAAAAGGTTAATCATTATTATTTTAACAGAAATTAGGCAGGATGCATCAGGTCAACTTGATTACACAAATGATGTTCTGAGGTCAGTAGTTTATCTCCTATTGCTGCTTCATCTGCTTCATACATTTCCTTTTCTCTCTCTCTCTCTCTCTCTCTCTCTCTCTCTCTCGAGAGAGAGAGAGAGAGAGAGAGAGAGAGATTTTAGAGTATCTATTCAGCACATCATTTTTATTCCTGCCATAAAATCTTATTTGTAGGCTTTAATCTTTCTGTCCTGCCATTAGTGTCCTCATCATCACCTGCACATTGCTCACAGAAATCTGTTACCATAGCACACATTATCAGCAGCTATGTTTGTGTGAAAGTTAAAGGGGAAGTTCAGGATTTTTGACATAGGGCCTCATTTTCAAGTGAGCCAGGATACTACTTATCACTGGAGACAGTTTCATCTTATTTCATTCCGTTATTCTAGTTCCAGGAGGTCGCCGATGCTAATGCTAGTGGAGTCAATAGGAATCTGCTAGCCTGTCATTGAAAACAATCTTAACCACTCCACAGAACATCCGAGGCAAATCATTTATAACTTCAGACTATCTGTGTAAATGCCGTGTTAATAGAATAATGTTACAAATAAAACTAACCTGCGTTTCGTTGCATTTTGATTATTGAGAGACTTTACAAAGTTTTACTTCTTGTATTTGGCAGAGGAGTGATGTCATCTGCTGCTACGTGCATGAAGGAATTTGATGACACAAATATACAGTCAAAACTACGGCCACGTCTGAAAGGCATGAGGATATGTCGGATTTTGAAGACGATTTCTAACTTTTTTCATCAGACTAATTGTCACCATATCTCTATGAACTGGAATACACAAAGGTACAAAGGTAGTAACACTACCACCGGAAGCAAAGTATATCATTCCACAGCTGGTAAGAAACTAGTTCCTCAATATGTAATGCAAAATTTGTCATACAATGCTTGTTTTGCTTATCTAACACACAAGTTTACTAGTTTAATGCAGCATTTATACAGATAGGCTTGTGTTATAACTAATTTGCCTCAGATGTTCTGTGGAGTGGATAAGATTGGTTTTAATGACAGGCTTGACTCACACTAGCAATAGCATCGGCAACCTCCTGGAACTAGAATAATGGGATGAAACATGTTGAAACTGTCTCCAGTGAAAAGTAGGACCCTGGGTCACTTGTAAATGAGGCCATTTGTCAAAAATCCTGAACTTCCCCTTTAAGGGTCTTGTTGCTATGCTACAAGTTGATCATGTGCCCTGGCTACTTGACCACTGGGATGCCCCTTTGGGCGAATGGTCAGTGCGTATGGCTCTAACCGAGAGACTGAGGTTCAAACCCTCCTACATCCTGCCATGTTTGTAGTATTGTGCATCTTCTCCGCATCAAGTATTGCAAACTGCAGAGTTTTCAGTACTTTCACTCCAACCTTAACCATACTTTTCAAGCAAAATCTAGTCAAGCCAAATCAAACAAAGATCTTTCACCTAAAGGGTCAAATACAATATCTTAAACCTTAAAACGGCAACAAACAAACAACTTATTTGCCATGTAAAGATAGCATGATGTGATGAGCTCACCAGTCTGTCTCTTTCTCTTATGTATTTTCTTCTCATTGTGTGAAGCGCTTGCATATATAATTCAGATACTTGTGTATATGTGTACGTTCAGGTAAGTCTCTGTCAGAATGAGCAGCTTTCTAGCTTCTCCTCCTCTGAACGAACCATATTCTTCTGTTTAAAATTCTCCCACAAAGATAAGATTACACTCCAACTTGGTCTGTTTTATATAGAATTTTATGAGCTGTTTGAAAGGCTGCACCATAAGTTTCACTCTTGAATTTTGCTGTGGTTGTCTTGGTCTGAGTTGCTGCTGCTGAGCCTTTTGCATTACTTTCTCGAAGGTCACGTATTAGCTTTTCAGGTCAGAGTATCATCCAGTGATGTTAGAATGCTCTTTTATGAGCAACAGCATGAAAAAATCTACTGAAATTTAGACAACCAAGTTTTAATGTTATCATAGTATATTATTATGATATTAGTGAACTGTATGGTTTGAGCCCTCTGACTAATAGTTTGATACAAAAGGCACCCTTTAAGCCTAATTGACCCTTATGGGGCTGAAAAATGATTATCTGATTATTAGTTCAAAATTTATACCCTTGTTCACAAAACTGGACCTGAATTGCATGTATTTTAGTGCAAATATTTACCTTTAGATTTTTCTGTTGAAGGAGATGGAAATATTGTTAGCAGGTGCTACCCTTTGTCAAACAGGGGAAGAAAACTAGTGGAGCAGAAATTTCACATTCCCCTTCTGTTTTATTGATTTTCACTCAGGAATATTAACAGGCACACGATTTCTCACACTGGAAATACATTCTCTGAAGTCCCTTCATGCTCTTAGACATCAACAACAGGCAGATGAACCTTATTATCATGGAATAGCCACTATATGGACTAGTTTGGGAGTTTTCAGGTTTATGTTGCAGCACAGACACTTTAAGCTTCAAGAATTAATTTTTCATTTAAACTCAAACTCATGTTTTCCAACAAAGTAAAGAGCACTTTGGAAAAGTGCCTTCATTTTATCTTTACTTTATCGCAAACGTTTTACGACATAAGTAGATTCCTCCCTCCTATTACCCCCGTGTACCACCCTATAATCGGTTTTCTTTAATAAAATAAATGACCACAATTTATTCTCCTTATTTTATCTCCATACTGGTCTTTTAACCACGGTATTTAGCGCTTCATCACCCATTAGTATTAAAAAAAAAAAGAAGGGAAGGGATCTAATATTAAGCAATTACTAAGTGAACCTTGATGTTTATTTTTATGTTTTTATTATTATTATTATTACTTTTTTTTATTTAATTCATGTTCAGGTGATAGTTATAAATATGAAAACAAATATAGTGTATAGAGAGATTACTTTAGTTATATATAGGTGTATCTATATGTCGGGTATGTGTGTAATTGTCAGGGTATATACTACCTGAAGTCATGTGAGGGTATGTGTGTTTCTGTATATATGTATGTGTAGGGTTTGGATGTACACGTGTGTTTATATTGTGTGAGAGATGCAGATATATGTTGAGTTACATTTAACTATTTAAGGGAGCCTTCTGTATTAGTATTACATTAATGACTTATTGGAAAGGGGTGGGTCCTAACAAGTTTTTACTTTCTGTCCACTCCTTTTCAAATATGTCTGTTTTGAAATTTTAATTTACTTTTTCTCTGTTTCTTTTTTTCTCGTACAAGTCTTAATAAATTTTCATTTGTTCATTCATTCATTCAAATAGAAAGGAAGCTTCAAATAAAAAAAATCTTGAATCTCAGTTGTAGTTCAGGTGAAATATTCAATAATATTATGTGGAAGCATTCAGGAAACTTAAGCATTTGATTAAACATATATATTTTCCAGCAGTTAGAAGATTTAGCTTTAATTTGGGGCATTAAACTTCAATGAAAAATGTTCATCTCAGTAGATTTAAGTATTGGAATTAAAATACTTTCTTAAGTCCTGCCTTTCATCAAAAACCAGAGCTGCCAGCATCTCTTACTCCTAAATATAAATTGTGACCATTTCACAGTTTAATTATCTTGAAACTGCTACTTTACAATATTTATTTTTCCAATTACCATTTGTCACCATCAAAGCTGTGAACTTTTGGCCTCAGTTCTGGTTTGATCTACCTCAGCCAAATAGTTTAGTATTTCAGATCAATAAAGCTCTGTTCTTGCCAAATACTTGTAGTTAACGGTTTTATGTCTAATCATCTCTACACACATTAAACAGCACACCGCTGGAGAAAGCAACACAGATTTAAGGATGATACCAGTGTACCAAAAACTAAAAGAAATCCTTCAGAGGACTGGGAGGAAACGGGCTGAAGGGAGGAGAGAGGCATGACCTTTCTTGGCCACACCACCTTGGCCAAAGGATTAACAAAACAGCAGCCACTGACAAACTCACAGGAAATCAGAACCACATGCTTGAAGGAGGGTGCACTGAGGAGCTTATTTGTTTTTTGCTAAATTAATGGGGGCTAATTGATAATGTCATTACATCAGGAGAGGGGCACAGGGAAGGGCAGGGGTAAAAATCAAGGAATGCTGCCCATCAATCCTCTTTGAATACCACAGATGCTGGGCTCGGTCAGATTAAGATCTGTACAGCTAACCAGGAGCAGACCTGGCTGTAACCCACCTAAACTTCCTGCCCCGGACACGACACAAACAGCAATCGCACATCTTTCACAGGCTGAGGTGTTCAGAAGAGCTGGAGTGGTAATCACCTATCGGTCACCTCAACATGTTTGGTTACAAACACAGGTCAAATTAGCCGAGGTCATTTTTCTAGTAATAGGTGTAAAGGTAGAATCTGGAGTTTTTCCGCATCACTCTTCAGCCCAAACCTCTCTTTCAAAGCTCAGAAACGGGTGAAAGCCAAACCAATAGACCTTTTTCACAAAAACCGGAAGTATACGTAATGGGTGAAAATCTTGTCTTTCTGTGAGGGCCAGACTTCAGTCAAACACCAAAATGGATCATGTTTCCACTCTGGATATTACATTTGAGCGCAATTACTTGACTCTGCCTCGATCTTATGAACCAGAAGTTTTGTCTGCATTGTTTCCAACCGTTTCCAACATGTGACCAACCGATGCATCGTTTTGTCATCTGCGTGTGTCAGCTGCTCCCAGATTTTATTGGCTTTTATTTAACATGCTTCTGTTGTAGCTTTAAGCTGCAGAGTACTTCATTTTCTTCTCTGGGTCTGCCTTTTTTTTTTTTTTTTTTTTTTTTGAGAATTCAAGTAAATCTGGTGTCTGCTCTAGTCGATGAGTTTATTCCCACGGAGCGCTATGTCAAAGTCAAGACAAAGTCAACTTTATTTTCAAATATACTATACATGTTAAACATACAGCACAGATGAAATCAGTCCTCTAAGACCTACAGTGCAGAAGAATAAACTATGAGAATAAAAACTAGAAACATAGAAAATACAAGAATACCCACTGAGCTAAAGACACTTATTAGATGTCTAAGTTTAGACTGTAATTCCCCTCAACTATAATCGGTCATATTTTAGCCCGAATCTAGACATTATGATTTAATCCATTATTGTTACATATTAAATAAATAATAATAAATAAAAAAAAACAACAACTGTAAGCTATATAAATGATGGCCAAATGTTGGATCAAAATATTTGGCCAGTCATTGATTGATAGATTTAGTCTAAGTTTAGACGTCTAAAAAACTAAAAAAAAAAAACAGTGGTAGACCGATTTTAGCCTCGACATCTAAGGACCATTAGACGTCTTTTAGGCCAAAAAATAATCAGTGGGTACACGACAACTAAGTTAAACAGAATGAAGAAAATACTACTTTAAATACACAATTTACAACCAAGTTAAATAAGATACTGCTTTGAAGGATAGCTTTCTTTTTTTTTTAACCTGGACTTTATTTCTAGGAGTATATAAATGCATTTACTCATCGGCTGAATTTTGCATCATTTTGAGTCCTTCGGAAGATATTATGTTGAGTTGGCCTTCGGCGTTCATCCAGTATAATAGCAGAGACGGGGAAGTCACTATAGAAGACATTATCTGCAGCAAAACTCCTTGATTTTCGCCAATACTTTAAGTAGAATGAACGAACGAACGAGTGCTATTGTCCCGTGAGTTCAGATTTAGCTTTCCATTAGTTATCAGGGTGTTCTACACACTTTTGGGGCCACACATTCATTATGCGCATTTCTGTGGTACAGCTGAGAAGAGCAGCTCGCTACCCAGACAACAACAAAAACACAATTTGTGAGACTGAACTCACAGGACAATAGTACTCATTCATTAGTTCATTCTACTTAAAGCATTGATGAAATCAAAGAGTTTTTGCTGCAGATAATGTCTTATATAGTGGCTGCCCCGTCTCTGCCATTTTGCTGGATGTACACCGAAGGGCAACTCACCGTAATATCTTCCAAAGGAGTGAAAGTGGTGCAAAAACTTTACCAGTGAGTAAATGCACATATATACTCCTAGAAATAAGGTCCAGGTTGAAAAAAAAAGAAAGTTATCCTTTAAATACTCAATTTACAAAATAAAGATAACAATATAAGCAGCATAATAGTATAAAGCATACATATAGGGAGGAAGGTGAATAGATGCCAGTGAATGTAAACAGTATGGCAGTCCTGAGGTGGAAGTAAGCCCTTAGTTCTGTCATTGACTAGAGATAAATACACAAATGGCCGCCCAGAAATGCCCCGAATACACCACAACAAAGGGAAAAAATGAAATACAATCAGAGGGAGAGGGAGTAGCAATCAAAGTCACCACCACACGAGCGTAGAGGCCCAAAGGTGCAGACTGAGACGGATTTCACTTGCACAAGTCTCGCATTTATTTTCAGGGGGAAAACTCTTGATTCTACCTTTATTATTTGCGAACATTCAGAGATGGTGATTCCTCAAGTCATGGAAATATCCATTAAAAGAAAATGCTGAAAACAAAGAAATATGTAAAATCCTTGTGGCCAACTTGGTGCTTCACATCTCAGAATCAAAAATCTGGAGAAAAGATCTTTCACCAACAAAAACCTTTTGAAATTGATGTCCTGATTGTTTGTCAGTTTGATTAATATTGACGTGAATATGGAAAAGGTACAAACTAAAAAAGCAGCTGGAAAAATATTTTTGGGGGGGCCAAATCATACAGATACAGGATGCAACACTCCAACAGGAAATCTCCAACATTATTCTGGTTTACAACACTTCAGAGAACAGTTTGTGACACACCGTGGCTTGTATTTATTGAGAAGTCCTGATAAATGGATGGACAAATTCTATCATTTGTACTATTGTGAGATTTCAACTAAGATTATTCCAAATCTACAAAGCTTAAAATTAAGCATAAACTCCACATGGCCAATAATTCAGCAGCCGACCAGACAGAAGGTCAGTATCTGCTTACAATCTACACCACTCTGTGTATTTGAGATCTGCAGAGCAAGTGCAGCTGTGGGGGAGAGGATGGTGGCTCATGTGCTGCACAAGTGATTTAGGAGACAGCAAGGGGCTTTAGAGAAGGAAAACAAGTTCATTACACTTCCATACTTGCATATCACTCCCCAAAGACCTGTCAGTGAGGGCAGTGGAGAAATGAGCGCGGGCCTCATACTCTCCTCAAAAAGTTATTAGGAAAAGCCCCAGGGTGGACATGTCATTTACAATTCTTACCCCGAGACCCTTGACCTCAAACTCTCAGGGGTCACTGCTTCATTTCAAACAGTTTGTGTTACTCTATTGCTCACTAAACACAAGTTTCATGCTTTTCTCGCAAATAGCTTAAGCCGGTTTTGTGCATGTATCTGTGTAGGTTGCAGGGGTGGTGTGATGGCAAATGATTACAAATGTCTCCGTTCTAGCATAATTGGATCAGGCTGACTCAGAGCTTACTGAACAAGATCTTGGTTGTTTCAGAGCAGATGGATTAACAATTAAATTTGTTTGCTAATTCCGTGGCATACACCTTGAACAGAAAATAAGACGCATTAACTTGAATAAATTACATTCTGCCCACAGGGAATATCATTAGGGGAATTCTCTCTTACAGCCTCCCAAAAGACTTTGTCTGACTTTTCATCTTTTCAGTGAGGAAAAATGTCTATAGCATCTTTTTCATGACGCCTTGTGTGTCATAGTGTATATTTGCATAGCGATAATCTGTTTTACAGCAAACGATCTGGAGGCTAAACCTAGCGTTAAACAGGAACCGCTTTCAATAAAATGAGACAAAGGTGATTCAAAGATGTTTCTTAAACCCAATTATCTGAGAAAAAATGTTATTTTACATTTCTAGAAACCACAAGAACATATATTCTCAACTTTTCTTTCTTAAACCCACTCTGGCAATGTATGCATGTGCAAATGTTTTAGACAGGGAAGCAAATGCATATTACACTACAAACTGTTCCTGTGTGAGACTTATGTTAATGGAAACAAGGTCAGGTTTTAGTTAAGATAAGGGTCTGAGTTCCCAGTTTAAACAGCTTAAGCCTGCCTACCTTGCTTTGCAACCTTCCTCTGCCCCTCCCTTCCAGACTTCTTTAAAAATCTTTTAATCAAAGTCATGTTTACACGAACAAAACTTCATTAATTGGGTTGCAATTAAAGATCAGGCTTGTATTGTTTACATGGACCCTGAGAAGTTATTCTGATTATTACTGTGGGGAGCAGTTGGGGGATTATGGGCCTTGCTCAGGGGCCCACAGATTATGATGGGAGTTTTACATGCATCACATGTTTAATGGAATAAATCATTTTTACATACACAGAATTGTATGACTTTCCAGAAACAGCAGTAGAAGAAGAAACAGTGATTTCCAATGTAAACAATTACCACTATGCGTGTAATCACTGCTGTCGAAGTAAATCCAGTTTCTCATCCTTAACAATTTCAGCATCTTTTAAAGGAACTTTTCAAAAGTCAACATATATATGCTAAATATATTACCCTTACCACTTTAGATAACTAATTTGGTGTTTAGTTTTGGGGGAGGTTTTTTTTTATGTGTCTAATTTCCAACACAGAAAAAAAAACTCCTGACCACCAAACTCACCTTTCTTTCTTTCTCTTTTTTTTTCTTTCTTTCTTTCTTTCTTTCTTTCTTTCTTTCTTTCTTTCTTTCTTTCTTTCTTTCTTTTTTCTTTTTTTTTTTTTTTTTTTTTTTTTTTTTTTTTTTCTTTCTTCCTTCCTTCCTTCCTTCCTTCCTTCCTTCCTTTAAGATCCCCATGAAGCATCAGTTGCTATTCTATGGGGTCTCCTTTGCATATCATTACAAGCTATTTACATTGGGGTGCTCCCAAAGACAAAATCTAACCACAACCACTTCTGGCAAGTAGATCCATTGTTTGGGGTCACAAATAAACTCAAATTAACAAATATATTCACATATTTTTTTCCCCCCAACTTGGCATTAAAATGTAAAACAGAAAAAAAGAAGCTTTTATTATAATTTTTGAAGCAAAACTTATCTCTCAGACGGTTTTCCTCTAATAACTTCTGGCAGGCTGTTCGCTTCCTCCTTAGAGAGAGTGGGCAGGTTAGCGATTTAGATAACTAAATCTTGGTTGAAAAATCTTGGTCAGGTGTCTTACAGGGTTGGGAGGGGCTACAGCTAACATGGTGAAAAGCTCCAAAAAGTTTGTTTTTCATGATATAGCTCCTTTGAAATTTCAACTAATGTATTTGTACCACATACTGAACAGTTCTGTTTTTGTTCTGTCATCTCCCACTAGCTAAAGTAAACTGGGATTTTTGTTACACTGTAAAAAGAGTATCTGTAGTTGATATGAAGGACTTATTATCTAACTTAATTGTTTTGGTTTAGTGATGAAATCTTATGTTTTTGAGTTAAATCAACTTAAAAGTCACACTCTAGTCCCAAAAAAGTTTTTACTTTCACTCAAAGTAAATTTGTTAAGTTGTTTATACGGACCACAAAGGCTCATGGGAAATACAAACTCAGCAGGAATTTAAGATTGTAATCCTATAAATTTGACTAATTAGCTTTACTGCCTTTGTTATGTTCACATTCAGAGGAAGTTGTTGAGAAATTCGTTTTAGTTTGGATGTTAAAGGTGCACCATGAGTGTGATAGATCGTACAAGGAGATAAACTCCCAACCATATGTACTTGTTGCAAAATGTGTAACACAAAACCAACATGACGTATTTGCATATGTTGCTGTTCAGTCATAGATTCATACATTGAGTACCACTTTGCTAACCTAACCCCGCCAGATGGATTTGCTCCACCATATCCATCTGGGAATCATCTGTTAGAGTAGTTTTGGGAAGGGGCAAAAATACTGGTTCGCTGATTGGATAAGGCATCTGTCTATCACCACCTATGTTGGTGATAGACGGGCCAAATCAACCAATCAGATCAACGAAGCATGTGAAGTACTAACAGAGCGACGGCGAAAACACAACCACAAGCCAGACTACTCTTGCTGCTGCCGGCAATGGCTCGTTAGCTCAGCAAACAAGAAACATGTCGGCAGTAATTCTGATAAAACTTGAGCAATAGCCACGCTGACGTTAGTTTCATCCGCTGAAGCTGCCATATTGTTTAGACTGAGTTGTCGCTTCTCGTTGCATCACACCTCAACCCGCCTCAAAGCCAACGCTGATTGGACGTTTGTTTGGTGAACTGCTCCAAATTCTCTTCAATGGAAAGCAGCCAGACTGATCTGCGAGTAAAAATCTGAAGCTCGTGAGATCAGGATGGTCTCACAAGACCACTTTGCCTTGGTACTAAACAAATGCATTGAGTAAAATATAATCAAAATTATACTCCGTCCTAAATGAGAAATTTAACTTGGAAAAATGCATATAACACAATTACAGCAATTTGTTTAGTTTATTCCAAAAAGAAAAATTAAGCTGAAACAAAGTTTTAAAAAATGTTTACGGTCTTTGTTATAAATAATATTTTTACTTTTTATCAAAGCAATTCAAGGAAAAGATATATTTTCAGTAAATCAAAATTTATTGTTTCAACCAAATCGTGAATGTAATTTGAGAAAACCTAAAAAAAAAAAAAAAGAAAATCAGATGTGACAAGTTGACAAAAGTTTTTCAATTTGATTCAAAGTAACAATTTTTACAGCGTATGCTGCTGTAAAGCCGAAGAAACAAGCATGCACAGTAAGGATAGTTTCTACCCAAATTTCAGAGCATGTCTTCATGCAGGCCAATCAGAACAACATTTAGCAAAACCCACCTGTCTCGCTTGAGAGAAGATTCTGATCCAAATGAGCGTGATCGAATCGGAATCGTTCGATTGTCACGTTTATATAAAGCAGTTTTGATCTGAATACTTGTGTTCATGTTGTGTCATATCTATCATGGATGCTTCTGTGGGGGATTTATACTGCTGCGACCTCCCAGAAGGGCAGTTTGACTAAATTTATTTTCACCCTACTTATTGCAAATATTAGAATAAGTAGTGTGCCTGATTTTATTAAAAAACTTTAATAAAATTTAAATATAAATTGAACTGTAGAGATTAATCTTTTTGGGGTATTGATGCACAATAGTGGTCTTTTCCGCATATGCAATTACAAATATATATTAAAAACTAACTGATCTTCTATCTTTTCCACATAAAACATTTCCGTCTGATGCTAAATTGGAGTTCTTGACACAGCTGCCAATATTAACATTATGATTATTGCAATCCTTCTACAAAAATATCTCATTTGAACTATATCTGTAACCTATTACGCATCATAACATAACATCATAATGTAATGTCCAAATCATGATGGAACATATTGGCATACTTGGTAAACTGACACAGAGCTGTCAAAATAGTTTCTGTTTTAAAAATTGTCAACCGGATTCCTTTGTTGACTTTGCCAAGCTGATTATGGCTCATCTTAAAAGAGAAGTTAAACCTTCTGAGATCAATTTCACTGCCAGCAGTAAGGTTTGATGTCTATGAGTTGTGAGGTTATTAGAAATGTGTGCTCTGGCTGAAACTGCTGTACCTGTGTAAGAGAAGCACCTCTCACATTAACATCAACTGGCAAGCCATTAAACTGGTGCAGAGCCTCCCAACGTCGACTTGGCCTGTAACTCACCAACTGCACAAAGATAAGCTCCTGCTCCACAGAGCCAAACCCGCAGTTAGGATATTAGCCTGACAGCAGAAGATAATTTGTCAAAACCTTATTTTAAAGCACTATGAATGTCATCCTGTGTTGTGGCTCTTAATTGAAATGTAGTTTGCCAAGCAAGAAAATATACGAGCACACATGGATGGCGACGGCAGAATGCTTTATGGGGATAGTAACCACACCTGGTTAATGTTAGCATCCTCCTTACTGTGTGTACTTTGCATACCTCCAGTCAGTTTTACTCTAATTTATCCAGTAGAGTTTAGCTGTGGTTTCATGTTTCAGCAAATGCATAATTTTCTGATAGGTAGATGGAGGAAAATTCTTGATTACAATTATTAAGATGCAAGGTCATTGTAGAAATAACTGTGAGCATTACAGTAATCTCATGATCATGATTTACAGCAAGCCATCTGTAAATGATCCAGGCTAAGCAGCTAAACTGCTTCATGTCTCCAAGATTTTTAGAGATTTTTTTTTTTCTCAGAGAGGCTGGAAGCCTAACAATACAGAAAATTATTTATATGAATTACCCATTTAATTTAACGGGATACAATACTCTCAATGCACCCACCCAGAAACTGCTACTACTGGGTGCATGGAGTACACTGAAAGTAGTATCCTGTAAAGGTACTTGGAAGACCAAGTTAAATCAAGCTTTCTGTATCCACCATTACTAATCATAACATCTCTTTGTTCTTTACTAAAAATAAGGACTGATATTAGTTTACCCTCCCCCGTTTGTGAACCTTGCTGCAACCCCCTGCTCCTGAACCCACTTGTACATTTTAGGCCTCGATAATAAACCAACATCTGCAGAACTTACAAGTGCTTTACCAGAGTTAATTGAGTAAATTGAAGCAAGCTGCAGAGCAGTGCTGATCTATGATCCCCTGTTGAGGGCCCAGAAGGGAGACAACAGATTTACTGCAAGGACAGTGGGCGGCCTTTTGTTCAGGCCCTGGTTCATGGGAAGTTTGAGGTCAGACAGGATTAAAATATCTTCAGGAACAAATGGAGCAATTTGAGTGCAATATAAAGAGCACTCTGCCAGTTCTTACCAGGAATCCAGGTGTGATTTATTTGATTTTAAGCCCCATGCCCCTTTTCATCTCTTTTTTGTCCCAGTTCCCGATTACTTGGGATTTATCGATAACATGAAGATTGGCCCTTTTTAACATGCCCTTTGTAGTTCTGGTTGACTTAGCAGTAAGAGATGGAGTCATGCATATGAATGCAAACAATTACTGATGGATTTTTTTTTATTTATTTATTTTTATGACATGTTAACTTAAATCATAGAGACACTTTAACACAAGCAACTATGCAGGCAAGCTACACATTTAGGATGCAACTTGGAGACTGAATTAGTTTTGGTTCATAACTGTTTTATCCCCTTTTTTTGCAAGTCTTAATAGTCATAAGCAATCTTGTACAGCAGCGATTACAGCCAGGCTAGCATTAGCATTGCTAGCCAGTCAGGTGTACCCTGCAAATTCAACTAAATGACCCAGGTAAGAGGAGAGGAGATATGTTAAGTAAGTATGCATATCAGATTCATTTGGAAAGGTGCATAACAATTTTGGTTATCAGGGTCAAGAGTTTGATCTTCCGTCCCATTTTCTCCCTGAGGAAAGAGCCAGGTGGCTAAGGTGGTCCTTTCATACGGTGATTGTGTTAAATTGAGCATTAAAGGGAACCACTCAAGGGCCCCAGTAAAATGTGAGAGAGGCAATGTGACTGACATTGATAGCACCATAAAGGCTGAGTCTGCTGATAGTCGGTGATGCGGGCATAAACCCTACAGCCCTTTAATGTCTGTTTTACCTTTTATGATTTTAATGATGTGCGGCTTTAAATTACCTGCCAGCAACATTTATATCCCTTTTTTTCCTGAGATATTTACTGAGACACTGAAAAAATATTTAAATGTAAGATATTTGAGCACATGGCTTTGATCCTACATTCCCTATGACACTTCGAAGTTCACATAGTTGTCATTTATAGTTTATTCCTGGTTGGTTGGAGTAACAGAGTCGGGCCATGTGACTTGGAGGAAAGCAAGAGGCCTTTAAGATTTATTATGCCCTTATGGCTGCAGTGTAACAAGTACTCATTTCAGAACAGCCTAAATTTTACACCAAAAACATCTGACAACAGCTTTTTTTTTTTTTTTTACCCCAAAATGTCCTTTTTTAACATTGATGTTGTGACTGTTTCATACTGTGTGTGTACTTAGCAAAAAGACTGAATAAAATTTTGCTCCACTGTCAAGATTTTGCAAATATAACTTCACATGTTTTCTTTTCTTATTCTTCTATGTCTGAAAAAGGAACAGCACATCTCTGTGTCTCAGCTCTGTCGGTTGTGTAGGTCTTATTAACTAACATTACTGGATGCTGCTCCTTGTCCAGTTAGCTTCGCATACACTAGATTTCCACAAAATAATCTTGATGGCTCTCTTTTAGTTCGCCATGCAGGGAAAAATAATGACTAAAGTTGACTGGAGCTGCCTTACCTGCTGTCAGAACTGCAGTCATGCTACAAGCTAAGCAATACTGTACTTTGAAAAACAAATCCTCAACAGTCTGAAGGCACAGCTTAAAAAATAACACCTGTTGCACATTTTACACAATAACTCATAGTTTTACAATAAAAATAACAATGTTAGATCATTTAAATGACTTATCATGCAGTGTGGCTGAATTTTTTTTTTAAATTCTACATTCATTCTCCAAGATGTTAGATAAGTAGCACACCTCTCGTCTAAAAGTTGGATGTAGGTTGCAAATGCAGTTGGAAAGGTTCATGTTTGCACATAGATGCCTCGGATAAGGTGAAATCAATTAATTTCAATGCCTTAGAATGTAAGAAATTAGACTTTTTAATGTCCTTTTAAGGCCAGACTATCAGTTTAAAAAACAAAAATCAAATCAGAACCAGCACATATCTAACTTTTTTTTTTTATTACAATGTCAATTGTCTTTAATCTTGACAAAAAAAAGTCTAAATTGAAAAGAACAGGTTATCATAAGGTTTTGATTTTAAAAGTATTTTCCCCATGATTAACTACTTTGGAAAATTTTGCTATCCTGTTTTTGTCTTTGACTCTACTTCAACTCCACTTTTTAAAAACATTATCTCCTTTTGTATTTATCAAAGCCTACAGATTTATTTATACTCTTTTCATAATCCAACCACATATTGTTAAAACAACACAAACTGCAGTTATGTTGATTTCTTTTGATCAAAACAGAAAGATATTCATGCTCCTGCTGCTATATATTTTTAATTAACCTTGATTCTTGAGTTTGATCATTCAATAACTTTCAACACATGTTCTTAAAGCTGTAAGAGAATTTAAGTGACTGCCTTGAATTTAGGAGCTTTGTTTTGCTTCCTTTAGAACAGGGGGCCCAAGTCCAGTCCCCGAGAGCTACTATTCTGCATATTTTGGTTCCATCCCTTCTCCAACACACCTGAATCAAATGACTGGCTCGTTACCAGGCCTCTGCAGAACTGAATGACGTGCACATGAGGGAATTGATTCAGGTGTTTTGGGGAGGGTACTGTATGTTGTAAAAACTGCAGGATAGTAGCTCCCGAGGACTGAACTTGGGCACCCCTGCTTTAGAATGAAATAATGACTATAATTGTCTTATCAACCTACATCTCAAATATTGTCTTTAAATTATATCCATACAAAAATAAAAAAAATAAAAAACAAAAGAGACAACACAACACACAATGCTGTTTAAAATTATCTCTCAAAGTAGAGAGACGCACAGAAAACAAGTGGCTGATACGTCAGGTTGTGACAGTGTTTGTTCTTTTTTCACCATCTTATTTCTTGCACATTTTCCATAAAAATAGAAAATAAAAAAAACTAAAACATGGTTTAGTATTTTACTCTTGTTTTTATAGTATAAAAACTGGACCTGGAGGTAAGTATGCAATGATTTAAATCCTTTTGTGTGTGTTGGAAGAATTACGAGCATCCTCCATTTGTCTAAGATTATGAAATATATATTATATTATATTTTATATATATTATATTTTTTTTCTATTTGCAAAAGAAAAAAAAAGGCTGTAAAAGATTATTCAAGCAATTGATAATGGGAGATCCACTGATCCTTTTCTGTGCACCCTTACAACTCTGCACCTTCATTAATTTAATGTTTGTGCTATGGTATGGTGTACACATAGCAGAAATAATAGAGGACAAATTCTTAGTACTGTATATTCATTCATTTGGATCTTGTGAATAAATCTAGCATTCCACAACTGTAGTAGACATTTTCGCTCTTGGGGAATATTTGCTGTCTATTGCTGAAAAAGAACATCTGCACTACAGACACCCTTAGCCGTTGGGGCAAATTGCCCTTTGGCTTTTTTAAAAAACAACATTCCTCAACAAAGCATTGTCCAGGTTTTTTCTTTTTTTTCTTCAAATGATGTCTCTTAAAGGTTCCCAGGTTCAGGTGAGAATAGTTATTGTGGGACTCCCTGCAAAGGATCCACTGCAAAGCGTCTTTGCACTGTGGAGCGTTTCATTGTAGCATTTAACAAATATGCTTATGTACTGATATGCGATTTACTCAAATCATCTGAACCACAGATTCACTTCAGTGGTTCTCATTAAAGACTAATAATATAAACAGCGTTTTGAGTTGCAGGGAATATTTTCATCTCCCTGAACTCAGATAAGAAATACGTGAAAAAGGCCAATGGATTTAATCTAATACATCATAATCAAATTACTGTTGTGACAGAATTACTCTAATTGCCTCTACACTCTCCCTTGGACACACACGGCTTCATACGTAGAAAGTCCCATCTGTCTAATGAGGACATTCGCAAGCAAAAAATTAAAGCATATGCTATTATAACTGAAGATGATTAAACATTAAGGCCAAATCTGGCTCCAGTCCCAACTCAAATTTACAACCAGATCTTTTTCATGTTCCTTGTCTCATTATCTTGCCCAAAATACAAAGACTATATTCCCCATGCCAATAAATTTCCTCATGATTGGACGCAAAAGATAATTAGCCATGTTGTATGAATGGGCTGCAAGCCACGATGTCTCTTGAAACCTTTCACGCCCAGACGAGGCCAACAATTGACTCCATGCCTCCCTCATTCATGCACAGTGGAGTCAGTGAGCAACTGCAGGAGGCTTTCACAATGGGAAGGGGAGGGAGTGACACACACGGAGCAGAACGGGCCGAGAGCAGGCAAGGGAGGAGAGGACGGAGGAGGGGGAGGGAGGAAGGGAGAAATAGTGGGCCAAACTCGTTTTCCGCTTGATGGGTTAGCTGCAGAGAATGCGCCTCTACTAGGTAAATGATTAAGGGGGGTGGGAGGGGGACCTGTGCTGCTCTGCTATTATGTACTTCAAAGGTCTCCAAAGGCAGGTTAAATGAAAAGCAAATGTGTTGCCCTGCTGCTCAAATACCTCAAATGTTTTAGCAGGTGCAAGCAATGAAGAGGTGGGCAGTGACAGCCGTGTGCTGCACCTTGCATGGGAACTGTGGATCCTCCTGTATTGGGGGAGAAAGATGGTGTCTGATCAGCGAAGGGAGAGACAGGTCCAGTCTGTTTGCATGAGGGAGGTCGAGCTCTGCTCAACGTTCTCACCACTGTAACCTTCGTTTGACACACAGGTGAAAAGGCAAGTGGGTGCGAGTGATGTAACTGAGGTGCTGGAGATTGAGATCTGGTGGTTTGCTTTGTAGATTTATGGCTCAGGGTATTAATAGCTGCATCACTGTGAAGTTGACCCCAGGAGGATAAAATCATGTGGGAATGCTGAAGGCTGTTTTCTACTTGATGAATCACTTTTAATAAATGCGTTGTATTCGATTCAAACCAAAAATTTAATTTTATATGCAAAATCTGTCAAAAAGTGAAATCAGCTGACTATATTTACAGGTTAACCAAGGTTCGAATAACACGAGCTTTCAGGGAGCCTTTCAAAGTCACATGTACACACATATGGCGGTAATGTGGTAAAAAAAAATGGTTACTGCCAAAAGTATTCTGCTTCTACCATATCCAGCTGACGTAATCAAAAAAATAACACCTATGACATGAGTAAATGTCATCAAAAACAGAAAATTCCAATTCTGGCTTTATCTCAGTGAGAAAAGCTGATTTTGAGCTTGTGGGTGTTATATGATACCTTTATACATACTTTATACTCCTTATTTGTGAAGTTTCTGATCATTTCCAAGCCTTAGATTTACTGTAAGTTTCCATCATCTGGTGTCCAGGAACAAGGTTGTTGCTGGTGTTATTCAAAAATCTGAATTTGGCTTTATTTCAGTGAGAGTAGCTGATTTTGAGCATGTAAGTGCTTCATTACAAAGGTAAACAGAATTCACAAAAAACGCTTGTTATTTATGGAGATTCTGACAGTTTTTAAGCCTTAAAGGATAACTTTCTTTTTTTTCAACCTGGACCTTATTTCCAAGAGTATATACGTGCATTTACTATCCGGTAAAATTTCTGCATCAATAGCGCCGAGTCTCCCTTCGATGTACGTCCAGTATAATGGTGGAGACGGAGCAATCACTATACAGTAGAAGACATTATCTGCAGCAAAACTCCTTGATTTTTGCCAACACTTTAAGTAGAATGAACGAACGAACGAGTGCTACTGTCCTGTGAGTCCAGATTTAGCTTTCCGTTAGTTATCAGGGTTTCTTCACACTTTTCGGGGCCGCGCGTTCACGATACGAGCTTCCGTAGTACAGCTGAGAAGAGCAGCTTGCTGCCCAGACAACAAAAAAAACACAATTTGTGAGACTGAACCAAGGGGCAAACTCCGCCTCAGAACAGTGAAGCTCGCTAGCTTGTTGGAAATAGTGTAATCCTCCCTTCATCCGCTAGGGGCTGGCTCCAAGAGCGAGCAAATCCCCATAGACTCCCATGTTAAAAACGCCAACTTCACAGCAGAAATAGACATGTTTACAGCCTGGTTCAAAAAATCATTTTAGGTTTATTAGGTCAAGTTTACCTTCATGTCAACTGTGAGGGGGGTGAATTTTTTTATAACTCATTCGTTTAGATGTTATTTATTCTTCAAATTACACATAATTAAGGGCGTGTCCTTATGACAGACCGGAAGCTCCGCCTGCCGACCGGAGGCTCCTAGTTAGCTCCTTCTTTGCTGTTAATAAGGTCTCAGTTTGTTACAGAGTCGCACAACGGCGGTGTTTAGTCAGCGAATTGCAAGTCTAAGCATGTCTTACCTTAACCATGCCGCTTAGGAGCCTTATCTTTGTTAGCTCCTCTTAGTTTCGTGTTAGCTCAGTTAGCGTTTAGCCCACAGCACGTCAGCTGTCAATCATTTGCCCCGCGGCCGCGCTGTGCCCATTTTAGGATTTTCCTGGAGTGACGACGTACGTGACACGGCAAGATGGCGACGGTAAGACACGCCCAACTGGCTTCACATTTCTCTATTCAGAAGAGACCGGAAGCTACGTCCAGTAATTATATACAGTCTATGGACTGAACTCACAGGACTATAGTACTCATTGATTTGTTCATTCTACTTAAAGCATTGATGAAAGACTTTTTGCTCCAGATAATGTCTTATATAGTGGCTGCCCTGTCTCTGCCATTTTACTGGAAGTACACCGAAGGGCAACTCAATGTAATATCTTTCCAAGGAGTCAAAGTGATGCAGAAACTTTACTGGTGAGTAAATGCACGTACAGTATATACTCCTAGAAATAAGTCCAGGTTGAAAAAAAAGAAAGTTATCCTTTAAATTTAGAAAATTTATCATGGGGTTGAGAAACAATCTCATGCTACTACTGGTGCCATTCGAAATATCCGTGTTTCAGCCATACCCATTATTAGCAAGTGCTAGATCTTATGTACTTGTACTTAGTTTGGAAATAGGTGGTATTTGTGCAGCCTAATTTTCATAAAGACATCAGGAACCGTTGGAAAAATTACATATGTCCTGGTTTTGGACTACTTCAAGGGCTTTGCCACAGAGTATCAGCCAAATGTTTTTCGGGGAGCTTCCCTGCTTTTCAGGGGAGCCGAGGTCCCCTTTGCTTCCCTGCAACAGGGCTCGAAAGGGCACGTGACATTTCGCAAAGCATTGTGGGCTTTACGGGCAAGCGTTGGCTTGTGTAGCGTCGTTCTGCGAGACACCAACTCAAACGTGGAAAATGGATCGTATCAAAGAGAATGTTGCAGTTGCATTTCTTTTTTTTCAGTAGAAATTTGGCGTTATCTGCAGCTGTTTTTACTTGCTTTTACTTCGTTCATGCTCTAAACTAGCTTGACTAACATTAGCAGCCAGCTAAATGCTACGTGTGAAACAGCATAACACTAACACGACAACGTAGTAACAGAACAGAACTTACCAGTCTGAAAATACCGTGAACACACGACGTGTCGGGTGATGGCGTTCAAAGTGATATTTGGTCGTCTCATGGCTGCTATCGAGGCCATTTGGTGTTTCTTTGTTAGCTCACATCCGAGGTCCTTGGCTTTGCTTTGGAAATGAGGAAAATCTCACCCCATCGTTTTTTTTTTTGTTGTTTTTTTTTTTTACCGGAACGATCGTGTGAACGATTGTGGCAGTTGATGACACAGCATGATTGCACCATGTTTTTAACTCGTGAAAAACTTGTGAATCAAAAGAAACACATGCACTCGGCGTAAACAAACTTGACAGTTGACCGTAAAACCCACAATGCATTGCGGTTTTCCTAGTCCCCTACGTCACCCTTTCAATCCCTGTTCAAACCACAAGGTTATCACCAAAGACTGTAGAAAATAGGTAATCACGTATTAAGTGCTTTGCTCTTTTTGTTGGTTGACTCTAGCTTATCTAATAGTGTTAATAAGCTTAAAAAAACTATTTGCTCCTAAACAGTCAGTAAAGTTGCCACTTTTACTTACAGAAGTAATTAAGTAACTTTATATTAATCAGCAGTTAAATACATTAATAAATAACTTACAATGATTCTGGGAAGGGATGTTGCAACAAATGCATTGCTATCACATACTCTCATAATGTGAATAACAGCACCGACGTCGTATGATCTTAACCCTCTTGTACCATCTTTGTTGTGTTAATAGCATCATAATCTTGATTCTTGCGCGCCAGTAAATTAAGTCCCTGATGTAGTTGCTCCAAACGCACTCAACTCTCTCTGAGTTCACCTGTTCCATATCAGCAAGGTCCATTACATAATCACAGAGCAGTGATTACAAGTCTCCTACTGGCAGAGCAATTACCCCGGCTTGGTCATTATCACCTCATAACATCATCTGCTCTCTACCTATCAGTACAGACAACAGAGCTGTATATTACTTAATGTTAGGTCACAGATGGCATCCACCATAAAAACTGTCTTCATTGAAATAAGTGTGACTGAAATAGGTGTGAGAACTAATAAGAATATTTGTGATACCTGTCATTTTAATTCATTTTGATTCAGACTTTTGGGAAATTGCACCAAACAGATTAATGCTGAAAGCTCATGTGGAGATTAAGCAGGCTCTACTATTACTTTTACAAAATTCAACTCAAATACCCATGATTACAGGAGCTGTCTCAACATGGTGTAATTGTGCCAAATCTGTTGTACATCATACAATACTGCATGGTAAAGGAAAGATGATAGCTTCCCCTTTTACCATTTCACTTTTATTTTCTGCTTTAAGTGAAAAATTGCTTGAATTTCAAAAATGGCAATATACTCAAAAGTTATGCTGTAACAGTATCTTTCTATTATCACAGAGTTATCGAATCTGGGCTGAGACATAATCACTGCAGTGCACATTTGCAAAGATAGAAAATAAGGACACTCAAGGTAAAAGTCAAGTCGTGCCACTTTATTTATGCACATTCAAAACAACATTAGTTAAAGTGTTGTACAACTCGGAAAGATGAAATTAAGATAATATATAAAAAAGGGACTAAACAACAATGCAATAGAATTTAAAAGACAATAAAAAGACAAACATAAAACAAGTATTCAGCAAAATAAAAATACAGAAACGCAAAAGCTTAAGAGTAAAAATAAGTCGTTATGAGATTTCAAAAATGTCCACGGTTGGTGAGGTTTTAATGTGAAAGGTCCACTTCTTTGCCCTTATGTGAGCCATATATGAGTTTTTGAAAAAAGTCTGAACTGCATAAATCCAATAATCCAGGTTACATTCAAATGCAATCCGACATCAAAGAAACCTCAATCTAAACAATCATGTTGCACTTCATCGGAATTTTACATCACGCAAATGAAAGACGTGGTTATTCTGCGCCAGAGGAGGCGGAACATGTCCTGCCGTGGGTCTCAGTCTCGTCACACTGTTCACGCTGGTGTATGATGGTGGCTGCATTTAAATTATGTGAACAAACACTGCAATGAAATGGGAAAAACAGAATCTCAGCCAGAAACTGGAAGTAAGTGTCTGTTTTTATTTTAAATATACTAGATTTTAAAGTGAAACAATTTGGTTTTACTTAACTATATTTCAGTGTTGCACAGAAATGGTTAATTTCTCATACAGTATAAACACCAATTAAAATTTCTTTTTGTAAACTTTTATTTTGTACTGCTATGGCATCCAAACAATCTAAATCCCTATTCTCTTTCCCATTTTATTCTACATTATGTGTACTTTTCTGTTGTAAATAAAGCTCTATTCTTCAGAATAATTCTCATAATAATCTTAAATTAATGTTTATGACCTGGACACTGCTGCACTTCAGTGAATCCTCTCACTGCATTATTATTTACAGCAACACATCAAAAAACAGAGATTGACAAATAAAACTTATTTGTCATTATCATAGTAATCAGAAGATTGCAGAGACCGTTGAATCCCAAGTTTTTTCTTTGCTTAGCTTGCCCCGTTTCTTTGCTTTCAGCCTTCTGTAAATCCACATCCACAGAGTACAGGTGTTGATTAATCCTTTCGACATTTTCCTGAGACATTCTTTCATTTGTATTGACATTCTTGCGGCCGCCTGACGAGTGTTGGGGAAATGAAAGCGCTGCCATGGTATTTTGAAAACCCCTCAGAAGTCAGGTTTACATGGGCTTGCTGCTGCGATGGCCTACATTATAGAGTTTATGATCTGTCGGGGGTCTGCTCCCACTAGAAAATGCCTGTCCCCGACTGACTCTCAGCTCCAACTCAAAAAGCTGCTCACCTCTAAACTCAGTTTTAATGAACAATCAACCGTAACATAATGATGTTTGTCATTATCTTGGTGTAAAAGTTTTGCAAATTCTCTAATATCACACTAAAATTTGATCTGGGTTTGACCCAGTCAGTCAAGCCACAGTTCAGCCACCACTTCTGCCCACCCTCGTGGAAAGTGGTGGTTTTATTGTGGTCATGATCCCCTAATGTAGCGGTAATGAGTTGCTTTGCTCTGTATTGCAGCTCTTATGCAGAGTAACTGAAAAGAGGTAACGCCATGCATAGCACAGAAGACTTTCATGGTGGTGGCTCAGACTCAAATAGAGACAATTTTCTTATTATAAAAGTTAAAGCCAGAGTTGGTAATCCTGTTCAGAAACACTTTTTGTTACTGGGTGAAATGGTCCTTCCATTCTGACAGTAGTCAATACATCATGTATTTATAGAAAGGAAGGAAAAAAGTCAGACCTCTGTGAGAGCTTCAAACTCTGACCATCCTGCCATTCGTGCCGAAAGGCAGGAATTGGTAATTCATATAGAAAGAACTAATCGATACCTTTGTCTCTCTCTCATCTCTGTCCCTCCTCTCTACTCGTCCCCTCTACTCGTGCACTGCTCTGCACGCTGTAAACAAATATGGCTAACAGATTGCTAACTGCTGCTGCGCCAAAAATATAACAAACCAAAAAAGAAAAAGAAAAAACAGGTAATGATCAAGTCTTGGAAGTGTTGACGTTTGCAGTGTGGACTTTTTACACCACAAAAGGAGTTGGAGGTAAGCAAATTAATGCTTTTAGAAACTTGGTTCGTCAGCTGTTTACTAGCTAGCTAACAAGCTAACCCCAAGACATCATCCTAATGTTTCCCTCTGTATGTGACCAGGGAACATAGGACCCTTTTTTTTTTTTTAAAGGGTCCTATGTTCCCTGCTTTCCCTCAAAAGGACCAGGGGAACATGCATGTTCCTGCGCTCTGAAGTTGTCATTTCAAGCTGTGTGTTTTCTTTTTTAAATGTAGCTTGCTCGAACTGTTTATCCAAGATTGCCAACCCAAGCTTTAAATAAGTAAAAGAACATCACATGTTATAATTCAGCTGTGCTGTCTTCATGTTTTCAGGAGGACTGCTCCCATTTAAAAGTTCAATCACGTACCACAGTAGCAGTTTGTACTGTGATGAACTCCTGACATATTATGGTTCCGGTACAAGCAGCCTCACAACTACATCCAATACATGTTGGAAATTAGTTTGGTTTAAGTGTTAAAGAATCCCCCCACCCCCACCCCCATCTGCAGCTGCACTGTTTTTGAGGATTTTGATTGATGCTTTTGCTACCCTGTGAAAATTGCATGCACTTCAGAGATTATAGCTAAGGGTGGGAATATTATGCAAAAAAGCATCTCTACCAAGGTTTTTTTTTTTTTTTTTTTAGGGTCAGGTTGAGCACTGATGGAGCAGCTAGAGGAATCTTGGCTTCTGCACTTATCTGGTGTGTGGAGTGTGGGGTACTTTCCTCCCTCTTTCCTCCATTTCTTCTCTATCTCTGGCACCAAACTTATCAAAATAATGTGCAGTAAGATCATTTTTGGCTTTCGCCTGACAAACTGATATAAATTTCATTCTGACTCTGACAGAAGTTTTCATTTTGCCAAGAGTGCAAAAAGAGGCGTGTGTGTTTGTGTGCGTTTATGTGTGTGTGCGTCAGGAAATGTGCTGTACACGTCTTGCGAGCGTGGGTTAAACTGTGACCATTTAAAGAGGAGCTGGCCAGAAAATGTTGTGTTTTCAAACAATGCAGAGGAAGAACAAACACTTTCATGTGCAAGTCAATCAGTAAACCACAAATTCTTTCACGTCTCGCATAGATTTAGAGCCAAAGCACTGCCTCTATTCTCCACTTGAGAATCGCTTTAATAACTTGATTATTATTCATCAGGCTCTTTATCTTTGTTATCATTAGCACCTGTGAGGAGCCTCTTCAGTCCAGCTGGGAAACTTTTGAGAAAACTCCGGTTTGAAACAACGCAGCTGTATGATAGGTGTCCACTGTGCCGCTCAAAGTCACACGTAAAAAGAGAAAGGTGACATCAGCGCTCTGGCTGGGTCGCCGTTCAGCGGTGCACCATTGGCACCCTGGTCCAGTTTGGCACAGGTTTCAGGAGCCGGAATCTTGCACCCTCATTACACCTCAGCCACTCTAATTACAACCTGCTCAAGAGCTGTTATCCTACACCTCACAGTGACAATGACAGCGCCTCCTCTTAGAGGCCTGGCCAGTTTTCTGAACTGAAACCCAACACAACACCCCTGTAAATAAGAGACGCTTCTGCTGGAAAGAACATTCAGCTCGAACCAATTACAAACTAAAATCTGCAATGTGGTGGAGGCGAGCATTTAACTTTTTTTTTTTGAGGACATGAACGCCGTTTCCTCTTGAATGTTGAAGATGATGCCGAGGATGCTTTAATGCATTCAACTAAACGATGATGAAACCAAGCAGCATTCTTTCTGGCCCCTCGCTCGGTTTCATGGGGGAGAAATCCATTTACACAACAGGCAGCGAATTCGGCTATGAATGTGTTCCATGGTGTCCTATCAAACGCACATTATTGTTTGAGATCCTGTGTTATGCTGACAAATCCTCTTGTGGCAGCAATCACCTAAGCGTCTTCCATGAAAGGGATGTACATATTCCTCCACTTATTTCAGAATTTATTGTGTTCATTGCTAATCCAAAGATGGGTTCCTCATGTAATACCCGCCATCTAATCATTCTTAGTACTCCAAGGGCTTGTTAGACAAGATCCTGTAGACTGTAATTGTTTTGTCAATTGATGCCGTAGAAAAGAAAGATAGATTACAAAGCCCAGGACAGCAGAACATAATTTTTCAACATAAAAAATTCACGTCAAGAGGAGATTTTAAATTTATAAGTTATTTCTTAACGAAAATCCCACAAAAATCTGCTGTAGCATGAAAAATAGTACATTCAGAGGATATAATGTGCATCTATGTGAACACCTTGCTGGTTCCTTTTAAGTACAGTGTACTCATTGTTTTGGTAACATGCCTGACTTTTGAGCGCTGCAACAGCAAGCGCTGGCTGCCTACTGTATGGCCTCTCTGAACATAAACATATTACACAGCATAATGTTTTTATAAAAGTCCATATTAGGCCGCGCACATCTTAAAAGGTTTATGACGACCATTTAGCATCATGAGAGCGAAGCTTAACATGGCCATGTCAAGATAACATGCAAGCATCCGTGTTGTTTTCATTGGCTGTCAGCACAGATTTTACAGTGGCTGTGGGGAAAAGGGGGTATATGCGCTTAAGATGCTCCTGCAAGGGCTGTCACTGCAGGGGAGCAGGGACGGGGAGGCGCAAAAATAGAACAAGAGAGACAGAGAGCCATCCTGTCCAAAAAGATGACGGGAAAGAATAGAGCAGAGTGGATAATTTGACTGGAGTAGAGGGATAATAGGGGAACAGTATTTTATTTGAAACGGTAGATCCTTTCTCACACAAGCCTCATTCAGTTGTCTGTGTTGCCTTTTTAAAAAAAGAAAAAAGCATGGACAAGAGTGGCGCTGCAGAAACTAGGTGGAGCTATTGCTTACATCTGCATCCACTGGTGAGGAATCAGGGCCAAGAGAAAGAGAGAGAGAGAGAGAGAGGGGGAGAGAGAAGACAATGTTTAGGAAATGAATGCAGTGCAGGGCTGGGTCAAAGCCTAGAATAAGACCTTGAGGGTATAAGAAGAGAAGTAGCGCTGTGAACTGTGCACCTGTCACACAGGATCTGGAGGCTCTCGTACTTAAAGTACAGCTTTAGGCCGACTTGTTACTCCGGAGGAGGGTGAAATATGAGAAAATGTCTGCGCGGTTCATTCTTTATCGAATCGGTGCTCCAATACACCCTTAAAGATGACACCCAACAGAAATTAATCTATAGGGAGATTGTGTTGCTGTAATGCTGAGTTGAAATTTGCAGACTAAATTACTCTTTGGCTCTATCTCCCCCATCACCCATGCATCATAAAAGCAGGGGTTTAGTGTGAGATGAATAATCTCGCTCCAGCATGCCTCTCTTCTGCTGCTCCCCCTCATGCCATAATCGTCAGAAGGCAAGCCAGCTTAGTCAACCCTGTGCTACGGGCCAGGATAATAATTGCTGTATTAATTGGTGTTGTCCAGGCTAGACAGAATATAAGAGATCCCACTGGGGCTAATAATTAATGTTTTTTACCCTCTATTTCTCTCCTCCTGCTGTAGCTTCACCATCACAGCCACCCTCACACACACACACACACACACACACACACAATCCCTCCCTGCCTTCTTTTGCAGTATCATTAAGCATCACTCCAAGTAGCAGGGTGATGACATCTCACAAGAGCATTGTTAGATAAGGCAGTGGACAGCAGCGCTTTTCCATGTGCTGATTATGTTTATTTTGCTCCGTTTAATCTCATACTGATATGGGTGTCTTGTATTTCGGTGTTCATGTTAAGGCCTGATATGAAACCTAAATTTTACACATCTGATAGGAGCTTGATAGTCAGTTGCAAAATACCACTACCTGTGAGCTCATAAAGCCTCTCCCAGACAAACGGGAGGAAGTTTAAGAGAAAAGGTGCAGTATACAGAAAGTAGGTGAGCTCTACATTTCACATGTCTTTGTTCTCTGTCCGTACAGCTGCTGTAGTGCAGCCCCTCCTGGTGTGAGCCTGCTTAAGTTCCTTGTCAGAGGCCTGTGAGTCAGTCAGTGCAAGTGATTGCCAGCGAGGAGAAAAGCGTTTTATGAAAGGCACACAGGAGCTAGTGGCAGTTTTACACAGCCCCTCCACCCTCAGGAAACAGATAATTACAGGCTGCATTATGTGCTGTGGTATCATGTCAGAAAGTATAGTGACTGCACAGGACTGCTGAATGCGCTATTACCGCATGTGTTCCAATTGTAAAACGATGATTATACTCTATGATCCTTTTAATGACAGATATGGGGATTTTTTTTTTTTTGCTCAGCTGGTATTTAGCACATATCTCAGTATGGTGCTGTTAAACACATCTCTGAATTTAAGTGGCAAAGGAACATAAATTTTGGAGGTAGAATAGAGAAAATAGCCTAATAGGAATCTTACTGGGTTATTTTCAAACCCAAGCCAAACCACACACCAGCATACTGATCTGTCACAGCTTTAATTTAGTGACCTCCTGTGGCGTGCTTGTTCTTTTTTTTTTCTCTCTCTCCTTTTCTTTTCTTTCTTTACCTCCAATAAGTGATCGAGGAAATAACACTCTCTCTTTAGGGCCTGATTGAACATGAGTACCTGCGCTGTGGAGATTAGGAGGCTTGGTATTAACAGGCTTCATTTCAAGTCATTTACAGTCATATCTGGCATGTCACAGAGACTGTCGTCTAAATGTCCCCTCTATAGTTCAGAACCAAATGTATTGATTTTACGCTCCTAATTATAACCGAAGATTTAATCAGGCCAAAACTGAGTTGAAAAGGCTCAACAACCTACTAAAGATGTGCAGGGGGGATCGGCCGAAGTGCAGCTCGGGTTTGCAGACAGGACCTGCTTCGTTGACAGGGCTACTTGACCATCTGCCTTAATTACAGGTACAAACTCTCAAGCTAATGTCTGAGTGCTGCCCATGCAAAGCTGCAAATTAGTGTCCATTTAAGGAGCAAGGGTGTGCCACAAATCAAGCCAACGGCATCAGTTCTCAGGCATTGAGCAGTCTCTAAAAATATCTGTGTTTTTGTTTAAAAGCTTTTGGGAGCCAAACTGTTTATTGCTTATTGAAATATGATCTCATCAATCAATAAAACTGTGTACTTATTATCTTAACCGTTGCCAAAACCAGCTGCTCATCCTGAGAATTTATGTTGCATGGGAAAATGCTTGGTGCTGCGTTACATGTGTACACATGTAGATGTAAAGACAGAATGCTGCCACCATGGTTGGTATTTCAAAGGCAAAGGTTTATGAAGCCTGCGGGGCAAATTAAACAGCCGCATTCCCGACATGCCTTGTTTTGCACCACACTGGCAGGTAGATTAATGGGAGCCTTGCTTTTTGATTGAGGTGCTAGCTTTTAGGGAGAACTGAAATTTCTGAAATTCGCTCAGACTCTGAAGTCAAAGTGAAAACACATCCAGTAAAACTGACAATTCTAGCCCCGTAATGCACCTCTCGGCTCCGGTGGCTTTCCTTCTTCAACATCTGCAGCAGGCCAGCACCTCTGCCGAGGGCATGACACAAGGGAAACCTACAGTATTACTTTTCACTTTTCACTCGCACTCACCTCTGACTCATGGGTGTTACTGGAGCGAACTATCAACTAATCAGCTTTCTACACATATCTTCCCCATGTCGACAGCTTGCCTGTAATTCTCTGTTCTTGGGAGCTCGTGTAGAAAAGAGTGAACTCTGTGCCGCCTAAATCAAGGAGTCATTAGTAGTGGAACAGATTGTCTTTTCTTCCAGTGCCTGTCCTTCAGATAAACAGGCCTGAGTGCCGACATATGATCCCTTCAACTAACACAGTCCATCCTGACCATCTGATGGGAGGAATAGTAATCAGGTGGGAGTTCATGTGGATGACACGCCACACTCCAAACTTACTTCTTAACTGCACAAAATGTTAAGTTTGTTGCAGGCACCTGTGAAGAAGATTTCATCTTTGTGAACTAGGATTGTCAATGCTTTAAAGCATTGTAATAACAGCAAATTACACATGAGGTTAAGGTAACTGGATGTGCTCTGGATTTGTGATTGTTAATCATCTGAGGTTGTCTAACAGAAAAGAAGTTTGAAAAAAAAAAAGGGGGGGGGGTGGGGGGGGCTCTCCCTTTTGGCAAAGCGTCCTTATAGTGTGTTTTCATCCAAGGCAAACGTCTGTGTGATCTCTTCCTGCAGGAGCCTGGCGTTCTGTCAGCCGCCCAACCCAGGCAATAACTGTCATTAATTAGTCTGATAAATTACGTCCAAAACAATGACATGTTTAAATGGTCCAATTTAGCTCAAATTCTAAATGAGATATTACATCAAAAGCCAGCCATTTCTCTCTTTTAGCCCATTTAAAGAGGCATACTGCCTTCCTGAAAGCATTTTAAAGGTTACGATTTCCTCAGATGATAAAGCGCTACCTTTTAATGAAATTCTAATTAGTAATTTCATGGACTTTGTTACCAACCATATCTGATTAGTGCACATTTTCACAGCCTACTTTAATTAAGCACACTTACAGCACAGTTTCAAACATTCCCCACTTGAAGATGGAGCTCGGCTCCTCAGAAAACTTACTTTGTAAACACCAATGTTGCAATTTCCTTTTTTAATTAGATTGAATTAGAATAATTTTCTTTTTAGTGTGTTTATGGAAATATCTTTTTTTCCCAATGTTTCTGTAGCACATACCCTTGAACATGAAAAATGTGCTGATGATAAGGTTCTCATTACCTACCATGAATTTTGCTTATTATTTAATATGATGGCAACACAATTAATCCCCTGCAGTTTCTCTTTTTCTTTTTTTCAGTTTTTCCATTTAAAACTTTTTCCGAGCTTAAAACCAGCTGCTAATTCAAGGATGCAAACAAATCTACAGACTTCAGTTTTGAACAGCATATCGTCATTCTGATTCGACAGCTGAATGTGGGAGGGGGGGTGCCTCAGGTCAGGACTTTTCCTGGTTTTAAAGCAATACTTATAATCACATTACACTTTTTATAAGAAGGTTGCATGTTTTCTATCCCATTTTGTCACAGCCAATTACACACTATTGGTGTACTGTTCAGCTTGGGGACTGTTGACTAAAGACCCCCAAGACATAATCTGATATCATTTTTATTCAAATGGTTTTCCACTTTGAGATTTAATCCTGGTTTCCCAGCGTGAACTTTGACCCTGAATATCAGCCGGACTGCAGTTGGTATTTAATGTTCATCAGAGCTCGATGTGGGAGCCTTCCCCTCACAGTGGAGTACTTTTGACACAGCCTTCACCCAGCCGCCCCACAGTGGGCCCCAGTGGACCCTCTTAGGTCCCTAACCACACAAGTGTTTCCACGGTGGCGAAACAGTTTCAGTCTGACTGACATCCCAGTGTTGAGGAACGCGGTTCTAAAAGAGCACAAAGCGTGACAGACCACCTTGGCCCTACCTCCTCGCCCCATCTCTCGTTTTAAACATGGAGTCCGGCCTGTCAAGTCACATGCCGAAGCTGTAATTTAGACTAATAATTACCAGACATCACCACAATGAAACATCAGTGTCTGAACTTCTTTGGACCAAACTGAATTTTAATACATTTGGAAAAGGTTGGCCGGAGGCAGGAACCCTGCACACTGGGAAAGCCGGCGCACATGTGGAAGCACTTTGGGAAGTGATAAATGATTTGAAATCCACAGCGTCCCCGAAAATGGAAATTAGGCCGAACAGGTGTTAAATGGGAACCACTGGTGCATTTTGAAGAGGGGGGAGAAAACGTCCCGGGTCTTTGGGGCCAGATGTGACAGGGCCCTGGACCGGGATGGGGAGGGCGTTGGTGAGTGGTCATGGCCTGAGGTGTGTGATGTGTGGAGGCCTCGTGTGACCCTCCCTGCAAGAAATAACGGATCACTTGTGTCAGCTGTTCTGGGGGAGTTGGTCTGTTCTCTTACCCTCCCCGTTTGCCACAAATACACTCCTTCTCTGGAGAGCATAAATCGGAATATTATCAATTTTGCTCCACTATAACTTATAGATAACATGTGTAAAGTTATTTTCAGCTGTGGTGTGCTGTACATGTGTGGTATTCCAGTTACAGGGTCTGATAATAGCAGCTTCAGCTTGCACATTCTCATCACCTCTGGCATTATTTCTAATATGTATGGGTGCTGTCTTTAACATGGATAATTGCCATAAATTGGAGCTTTATTCACAGTGGGTCACGAAATGGCCAAGTATAACAGCCATCAAGTGGGGAAGACTAATTTCCCTCTGCTCTGCCGTATACCCTGAGCTGGATTTCTAAGCCAAGGGAACTGGGCTGTAACCTAAATGCCCATGATTTCATACACATCATGCCTAGGTTCTCTTCACCTCAGGGAGCCCGTTTAAATGTGATGAGTCATTTACATTGTCAGGGATAATGAATGAATAGCAAGATGGTGACGGTTTCTGGCGTTAAAGAAAATAACTCAAATAAATGGGAAGAATGTAAGACTGAGCTTCATTGTTGGAGCGACAGTGATTATTTGGGAATTTTGGCCTTGCTGAGCACTGATGTTCCTACTGCTTTACACCTAAAACCTAAACACATACTGGATCCGTGTCTGGTCAACTCTCCTTCTTTTCCTCCCCCTGTCAATCACGCTTTCTCTGCTGATTTCACGGAAATATTCTCAGACTCTGTGAATTGTCCACTTGTTTTAGCTCAGATTGTTTTTTCCCCCAGCTGTCAAAGCTTTAGGAGTCAGCATTGGGCAGGTTTGCAGCAGTGGGTGATGTTGGTATTGCATTGTGATATGTGCTCAAGCAGAGAAGTTCCCAGAATGCACCTCTCTGCAGAAAATTGCCCTACTGGTTGAGAAAATGGACAGCTGTTAGGGCTCTGTGGTATTTCAAGAGTATAGACTTCATACTAAGAGAGTGGCACGCTGCCCAGATGGATCCTAATCCCATCTATACATCAGCATAAGTTAACCATTTCATTAACCCCGCCATGCAAACCGCTGCTGTGGGCTGGCTGTGTAGCTGCATTGTTTTGCCATGACACCACTGTATGGGAGTTTAATTGGCTATTCCATTAATAACACAGACAAACTAATTTAGTAGAACCTGTCCTCTTTAAACCACGGGAACAAAGAGTAGGAGGGTGGAAATCAATCTCAGCTTTGTGCCTGAGCCACTGACCCGTTCATGCTTTGAAGATTGCTGCTGTAAAAAAGAAAAAAAAAAGCATCTGAGAAGTTATTTAACTACAAACAGAGCCTACCTTCCCCATTCCAGCTGCATAATCAGGCATAATAAGTGACTGCAAAGGTCCACTTAATGTATTTCTAACACTGGAGACCTGCTAATCCTGTCAGGGGGAATGAAAAAGAGGGGGGGAACCGTGCAGAAGCCCAGCCATGGAGCTGAGCATTTAACTCCATAACCATGCAGGCAAATGCTTGGGCGCCTTTCACACAAAAAGAAAAAGAGAGGGAGAATAAGCCCAGCTTCATATTTCAGCCCAAAGTGCGGATCCATTTTTCCGCTTTAGTGGCCATCGAGGAACAGCGGGAATAACAACAACAGCAGCCGCGGCAGTAACAACCTTTCTCACTGGGCTGAGTCCTCATAAACCCATGCCATTATCACTCTCTTTATGGGCAGTTAAATAAAGAGCCCTTCAGATCAACCATGTGTGCTTGCTTAGGTGAACCCCCTCCTCACTTTTCTGCCATTTGTAACAAGGCCTTTAATGCTTATTGGGATTGACCTCTTTGTCAATGATCATTTTGAATTCTTTCCTGACATTGTGCACCAAACTCTGCATGAGGTATGCATGTTAGCACTGATTGGCGCTACTAGTTCATTGTATTTGTTGACATTACATCTTCATGATGGATGTGACAGTTAGTTTTAGTAGAGTTAAACACCACTGTGCTGTCAATGATAAAAAAGCAAATTTAATACAACCAGAGGTAAATGTGGAGCCTTCAAGCACTGCTGCCCTGTGAATAATGGAAGCATAAAAAGGGAAGAAAACAAACAAAAGCTCCCAAATCAACAAACACACTGAGGCTCATCAGATATCGCGTTTTCCCCAGCTCTGTTTGTCAAAACACCTTTTATGGTGGTCTTTGAAATTCAGGGGCCCCATTAACAGTTCAAGCATATAATCACATCGCCGTAATGAGGTATTAATTAAGCGAGGGGCATCTATTGGCCCACTAAACAGCCTCATAAACAATTGACAGGAGATTTGTGATTTTTGACTCCCTGACACCATTAAACAAATCAATATTGGGTTTTACAGACATGCTCTCCGGCTGGCTCTCTCTGGTCTTTGCCAATCAGCTCTGCTGAATACTAATGAGGGAATTAACTGCCTCATATTCCGCATGTGTCCCATCAAACAGATCCTTATCAAGCCAGTCTCATTTGCATGGAAGAAGACTCTGCTTTGTAGGTAAAGATTTCACAATATGTCACTCATTATGCCAGTCCGCCCCACCCCAACTCAATCTCCTCCACTTGTCTCTTATTTTCTGGACGACTCTTCAACACCCCCATGGCCACCACCAAACACAAACACTCACAATTACACAGCCTCAGTAGAATTCATGCACTTTGTTTGGTTTACAAGCCTTGCAAAGAGATGATGATGATGTAACATAATAAACAGAATAACAGTTTTCAAGTGGCATGTTTAGCCTCAATATCTCTGCTCAGACTTTCTGCCGCCACGCCTTCATGTCAGCCCTTTCAAATGGATGCCTGTGGAGCTACTCTTGAGTTCTCAAGTTATCATTTTTGATGACTGTTATTTCAATTATTATTTAATATTCACTGGTCCAGTTATAGTTTCTCCTTATTTAAGCTTAGGTTTACATTCTGTTATGTGGTCAAGGAGTTTTTGAGGGTCTAAAAATGTTTCCTTCATATAATCTGCAGGGTATTTGACTGACAGCAGGTTTGTGATCCACGTCTTGCTTTCAAGCTACTTTATTGTTAAATTTGTAGTTGGTGAAAGCAGAATGACAATAAATACTGTGGTGGTAGGATTTATTTTTGCAAAAATAGAGGTGAGATTTGCAAATTTGTTATTTTAAAAACTGGCTTTCAAACATTTAGTAAGTGATTTTAAGCGAAGCCTTTATTTGTGAAAAAATGTCAAGAATCACCTTTGTGTTACAATCAGTGTTAACCCTACATTTGGTTCTTTATGATCAGTTTTAGGTGAAGGGAAGCACGATTTAAAACCCATAACCAGGGGCAGTGCTGTGGAGCAATGATGGGTCCATGTTTGTTATTTTGTACACCCAGACCCCCATAAAGGGCAACTATTGTCTTTATGGACCAAATTACAGAATGTGAGTGGATCATGATAATATATAGAAAAAATAATTATACAGTGAAGGAAAAAAAAAAGATGGATGTGTTGCAGTAACAGCAAGGTCGGTTTTAGGAGAGAATCACATATATTTTGTGGTGTTGAATTTGTTTTATGTGGTCTTAATTCAATGTTGCAGCAAAGCAATGAGCTCCCCTGAAAAAGAAAAAACAAAACAGTATTTAAACATTTAAGATAAGAGTTAAACTATGAATCGGTATTATTTATTTATTCATTTTTATGGCAGCTTATTTTAATACAGCAAAGCATATTCCAACTTGAGCTAAAAGTAAGTAATTTGATTATTTACAAGAAAATCCTCTTGTATTATGGTAATTAAATTTGTAAGAATTACAGATGCACCATATTTATGCCTATTATCTGTTTTGTTTTTTGTTGTTTGTTTGTTTTTTTTTTCGTTTTGTTTTTTTCAAGTCACTGTTTCAAATTATCAGCAAATATGAAAACACACACAATGGCTGTAAAAATGTGCTTATATCAACTGGGACAAATCAATTTTCAAAACAATGTTGAGTGAGCATTGAAACAATAAGTTTGTTTAACACAACTTTTTATTCACTTTTTTTTCTAAATGAGAGGTGTTATTCTGATTGAGTGTAATAAAGGGTTAAACACTTTAAAATATTCACAATTTGATTTACAAAGCTTTAAATCTTAAATCTCTAAACACTTCTTTTAATCATTCAACAATAATCACATGTTGAAAAATACAAACATGGATAAAAACTTCATTATGGTTACATTTCATGTGGTTGCATCCATTTAATGATAATGGCTGACTCTGCCCCTTTCATAATGTACTGGGGAAAAAAACAGAAAAAGCCTCAGTTTCCTTTGTCACACCTCTGCTCATCTTCTTTCACAAGTCAAATCTTCAGTGAAATAACATTTTGTCTTCAGCGCAGGAATGCAATGTGACGGATTCTTAATGACACTTCGTGAAAATGATCAAATATCAAACAGAGTTGGAGCTGCATTCATTGCAGCTCCTTGCAGAACTACATTCTCCAAGTTTAGGTTTCAGCAGGTGAGCCCAGAAGGACAGAGCATCTAATTTAATCTATCATGGGAGTGCTCCGTGCACTGCTCACCCCAGCAAAATGAGTGACAGGGGATGGCCTGTTGTCTTTGTGCTGTGTGTGTGGTCGTGGGGCGGTGAGTTAATGCAGGAGATTGTCTCTTAATTGCAGTGGGGAACGCTCATCTTTTCTCATTAATGAGACAGAGTCAGAGCCTGGAGATTTTTCTCATCACACAAACACACTCCTCCACTTGCCAGGTTAAGGGCTGTTTGCATTTTTGACTTCCCTGCATATGATTTTTTTTGTGGGCTCTACATCTCTATTGTGAACGCAGAATAAGATGGGAGAGAAACTAAAGTTAAAGGAAGACGGTTGTATGTGTGTAAGAGATGGGAGGGGTGGGGGGTCTCTGAAGTGAAGCAGTCACATGTGTGATACGAGCCCAGAAGAGGCAGGGCTCAGTGTGAGGGGCTGGTGAAACCTTTTCATAGAGTCTAACGAGTCAGATGAGAAGACCATTTATGGGATCAGGTTTCATTTGCATTTTGTCCAGCCTCCAGATCAAAAGACGTTGTTAATTTGAGGCCTGCACCAATAGAAAGTGAGTGTTTCCCGATGGATACAGATGTTGTGGGAGAAGCAGAGCCGAGGCAGGAGAGGAGGGCTGGATCAGTGCTGCTTGTCTGTCTGTCAGTCTGTGAGTTTGGAGGTGGGGGTTAACCTCCGCCTAAAGAACGACCACTGGCTCCCCATGATGCATAACCGTGGGGGATTAGAGAGCACAAAGCAGCAGACTGTTTGGTGGAGCACTAAAATGTGCTCCTCTGGGGCTCATTGAAAAATGATTGCCGATTAAGTGTTTGAAGTCTGCCAAAGACGAGTGTGCGTTTTTAGTGGGATGACGATGAAACTCTATCTTTCCTGCTTATGCAGGCAATTTTCCCCCTCTTTTTCCACTAACTGTACCATGATGTGTGTTCTCTTCTCGCGCTCTGAGTTGAGGTTGCCAAACTCATTTCACCTCCTGGACCCCAGCTTGACTGCAAGCCAGACAACCAAAAGTGATAAGAGTGAATTAAGCTGTTACTCTCCAGCGGGGATGTTATTATACCGCCAGAGAAGTGGCATTGATTTCCTTACGAGAACAACAGGTGAGCATGTAAAAAATAACTTGGAATCCATCTAAACAGCCATTAGTACAGAGTCTTTAAAATAAAAAAAATATATATAAATATGTTTATAGAAACACAGAAGATAGGATGACATGCTTGATGAATTGGGTCAAGTCCTGATATTATATTTAGAGCACCACAAGAGTCATCATTTCTATTAAAGCAACAACTGTGTCGCTAAGATGTTTAATTTCTATTCTATTTTTCCAACATAATTTGTGGGTTTTCTCTCTTGTTAGAAAATATTGAATTGTAGAATTAAATAAAGAAAAAAAAAAAGACAGAAAGAAACCTCCATGAGCAGAACAGTGAAGTATGGCTATAAGTCTGTGTGATGCCGGGGTCAGTCAAAGTCGCCCTGCAGAGGCATATGGAACTGTGCTTCCTTTGATTAATTGAACCCCTAAGAAGACTAATACTCTGAAGTGAACTGGAGGAAATAATTTGTGCAAGAGACAATGTCGAGAGTGATGACAAACATAGCTTAGTGTTTCCCTGGTTGCACCTCAATTCCCCTCAATGTCAGCTTTGAAACTGAGGCACTCCTCAATATATTATCATGTTACACTCATTTGTTTTCATTATTGCATCAAAGCGAATCTGGTCATGCAGCGGCCATTTTCTGCTGTACGGAGGCCTAGAGAACAAATGTGACTGCGGAGTCACTTTGGGGTTATGCAAACAATGAGGAATCTGCAGTTTAATAAAGGGTTAGACTCACATTCTTATGTTACTACCTAAAGAAAGCAACAGCCACTGGACTTCAGGGTGAAATCAGCACACAGTGTTGCCCCGTTCTGGGGTTGATATTTGAATTTTTCTGTACGGATTATGTGAATTTCCAACCGCGTTCATAATGTGTCATTACACAGTTAGTGTTTGATGTAAGCAAACTTTGTGAAAGCAGTGTTTTCTCCTCACCAGTGTTGGTAAACAATGGAGGAGTTTTGTTTAAGAGCTGTAAAAGGAGCTGAGTATGTTAAGCAGCCTCGCAGAGAAGCTGGAGGGCGAGGGGTGAAGGGAGATGTCGGCCCCAGCGGACAGGTGGAGGTAAGCTGAGAGCCTTACCACCCAAGGGGAGGATGAACTTGAGACGTGTCCCTCACCGTCCTGTGAAGGTGGAGGTCAGCAGACAGCCACGCTGATCGGCCGAGATGCCCCAGTCAGCAGGAGGGACCGGACCCTACTTCCCTCTGATGAAATGAAGCCACCAGCGGGCCAGGTCAGTCACAATTAGGACTCATAAAATATAATCAAAACCTCAAAAGCTGGGCTCGGGTGGTCGGGACAGAACAGAGCACATCTTTGTGCTCTGAGAGGTATTACTCATGCATGAAACAGACACACCTTGTTCAGCAACTGAGATGTATCTTCTAATCAACTTGGGAATAACCACCCTAAAAGTCAGCACTGTTGGCTTTTCTCAAAATCAAGGAGTAATAATAACAGTGGAAAAATAATCGCACACCCCTTTGGAGGATTGATATACCTCATTTTCTAACAATCTCCCAAAGACATCAAAATATGATAATAACCGTTTATAACCGCAGAAGTTGTTTGTTTTCCACCGGCATCTCTATCTAGGCCGATTCATTGTTTGTTTTTGAAAGCTGCTAATTAAGGCAGCTGCAAATTTGTATTTCTGTTGTCTGAGGCCTGGGGCCAGGATTAACAGCATTTAGCATTGTAGAGTGTACCCCGCCCCCTGAAATAGGGTAGATAAAAAAAAAAAAAAACATGGAAAGATGAGTTTTTTGTGGTAATTTACAGAAAAAAAAATTGACATGTTTATGTAACTGCACAAAAATGAGTCAGTAATTAGTTCATTCACAAATTTTTGGTAGTTATATTAAGAAAAGAAGCTGATGCTAACTGTAGTTATGTTGCCTGCATGTAACCGAACACCCAGTTCTCTTTATCGACACAGACACATAATATCGCTTTCTAAAGAAGTTAATTGTTTAGAAACAGCTGACATGAATCAGGTACTTTTAAAGAGAACACCTGCATCTGCATCCAGTTGTGATTTTCTCTCCTAAAGTGATGCCATGATGCCAAAAGGTATTTGGAACAGCCATTGCTTTCTGACGCTCATTACCGGCATATTACACGAACACGTCAAGCATGAACATATTTCCCATTTCTGCAGTACAACTTGAACAAAGAGTTACATTATAGCCAAGAAATTCTTTGACGCTCACTAGGCATTATTTGCCCCAAGCAGCACCCAAGGGTGACATCTCAACTCCCTGGCTTATTACACCTGCCCGTCAAGCCTCGCCTCCCAACCTTTTGCCCAGTAACAAACATGATTTGAGCTGCCATTTGGAATGACCTGCTGTACAGACTTGCTTACTGGGAGGAAGCTTTCTGTTAGCAACGGTACTTTTGAAAGTAGATCGAGATGATAAGGCAGATTGAGAAGCTAATAAGTCATTTTAACAGATTCATTATTTAACTGACTCTGACGTCCTGATATCCACACTGATAGTATCTATCTGCTACAAATTATAGGCTGTGAGGACGTTACAGGTTAACTGATATGACAGTGAAACAGTTTGCTTGTATGTTTAGAAGCTTCTACTATAACTCTGATTCAGTCTCAGATCCTAATTTTATCATTTTTTTCAGTGAATGTTACCACACCCTACGTAATAACCTTTATATTCCCAGCAGCATGGCTGTAAATAAAGGTGGTGGTTTTTCAGCCCTAACCTCCAACAAATATTCATCAATTTCTAATCTTAACCATATATTTGTTAATAACTTACCTTAACCATGTTCTGGTTATGTCTAACCCTCTAACCAGTTATGTCTGACTGCAGAGTTAAAGTGTGTGAAGGATTTAGACAATATTGCAACTTCTGGTCACTTAACAGTCTGTGATGTTTCATCTGGTGTTTAAAGCATTTTTTAACATGTTGTAGTTGTGCAATATAACTTTTGAGCCAGTTTCATGTTTTGTTTTGTTTTGTTTTGTTTTTATCATTTTGGACCCCCCAAAATAACAATTTGACCATTTTTGAACATCTTAATATTATGTACATGTTATACATGAGCTTTGTGTAAAAATGCATGTGCACATACACTTTAAGAAACAAGGGTCGCCTAATAATTTTTCAGTTCCAAATTATCAGTTGCACTGTTGCTGCTTTAAACAATTAAGAAAAAAATGTAGGTTGTAGCAAGCATGAGTAGCTGCAGCTCTATCAATTCCCCATTCACTTAAATTTCCCAAAGAATCATTTCTGTTTTAAGTTACTTTCAAGGTGAAGGAACTTTAGTAAAAATGCATTCTTTTGCTGTTGTAGCAAGAATGCAGAGCTCTTTGATTTGACATTTTTATTCTCTTCAGTAGCAGCTGTTGTCTTCTTGGAATAAACATAGAAGTTGTGTCGTCAAGTATAGATTCATCACCACAGTACAAATGTTACCAAAAATGGCAAAAGTTTAGAATAAAACCTTTTGCAGCTCATTCAGAGTTGAGCTTATTTTTGTATTGGGAAAAGATGTTTTGTGTCAGCATTGGTCGGATTTGTAGTTTAGTCTTTTTTTAAGTTTCCAACACATCCAGGGTTCAGATGCATAAACGATGAAGGACAGGCTGGAAGTTCTCTCATCTCTGCATGCTCTGGTAGTCGCTCACAGTACTGATGAATGAACAAAGACACAACTAAAGGAACTCTTTTGTAAAACAAGTTAAACCAGATTTTTTTTTTTATTCTAAATATCCAAAAGAGAGGCCAAACAATCAGATGGTGTACGGGTAATTATGCTGTGTTACACTAACAGCTTAGGAATTTGTTTCCTCTTCTTTCCTTTACCCTAAAGAAATTCACCTGTCCCCCGGGTCTGTGAAAGAATGCATTCAACCCAGTGGTGATTTGCAAAAAAAATTAGATAGTTTAGATTTGTAAGCATTGCTGTAAACTTTACACCTGCAGCTACAACCCATTATTATTTGTTGTCATTTGAAAACAGATTTCAGATATAAGTAAGACTTATGTCACATTTCTTACAAGAAATGCATAAATGCATGGGACTAAATCTGCAAAGGCAGACAATGTGCAGCAGAGGAAAAGTTTATTTTTCCTCATGCATTCCTCCACCTCAGCTCTGTCATAAGCTATTTTCTGCTCCACTGCAAATCCTAATTGATCTAGTTCAATCTTAGCTTTACATTACATGGGCAGATGACATCATTTGATACCAATATTTTGCAGCGCTCTTGCAGGCTAATGTTGTTTTGCCAGCTTTATGGCAACACACCGTCTAGACAAAGGCAAATGTACACAGAAATCAAGTGTATAAATGTTTAGACAATCATTATTTTAATTTTAAAATTTTAAGGTTGACTTACCTTTGGTGGATGGTGCCAGTCATTGTTGGATAGCGGCAGGGTGAGTGTTATGCTAAGGCCTCCAGTGCTTTGGTTTCTTCAAGCTTGCATGCTTCAGGAGGTTATGTCAAGAGTGAGGAGACAATAGTGCAATTTATTAGACAGCTGACGATCTGGCTCTGCTGTCAATCCTAGTTTTTTTTTTATAGATTATATTCCATACTGCTCTGTTGTTTCAGTGATGAAGCAGAGATGGAAGAACATTTGCACATACTCAGCTCTTTCATTTTTTCCTAGTCAGGGTTTTCATCAAGGAAACTAATCTTCCAACATTTGAACAAACACGAGGAAGTTTCCTTTTAAAATATGGGTTATTTTCTCTCCTACAGTAACTACTATTTAGTCTTACTAGAAAATGTAAAGATTGTTTTTCTTTTCTGTGTCTTAAATAAAACAAGACGACAGTGCATTTTTCCCCCAATTCAACATTTGTTATATTAAATTGTGAAATGCTTTATCTTAACATGTAGCTTTTTTTCCCCACATTTTGTCCCTATACATACCATTGTCACTCTTTTTAACAAGACAATTAAGACGTTCTCAAACATCAGTCACTGCAAGCTTTATTGGCATTCATTTCTTCAGGGTAGTACAGCAGCCTCCCAGAGGGGCTGCTAAATCAACCTTAAGACCTAAGACTAGCGCTTTAACCCCTTGACTACCTCTCTCCGACTCCTCCCCCTCCTCAAAGCTTGTCCTTTAGACATTTACTAATAAACAACAGGTCAGCACCTGCAATGGCAGGTGATTTATTTGACTGAACCGCCATGACGAGCAGGCAGTGAGTAGAGCTGTGGAGAGGGAGGTTAAGAAGGGGGGGGGGGGACCCTCTCTAGAAAACCAGCTCACCAGCCCTGGAGGCCTGGAAGTCGACGCCCCCACTGTAAAGCACTTACTACTCACTTAGCTCTGCTTCTAATCTGACTGTTTTCTTTATTTCACCAGTAAAAGATGGTGGAATAATTCCGGTTTATCACCACAAAGCCTGGAGGGGAGGTGTCGGGGAACGTCCCCAGCGTATGAGATCACAGGGCCGAACCACGCTGCGACCTGTCGTGCCAGGCACAGAGGGCCACCAAGTTGAGGAACCATTGATAAAGGATTAAAGTATGTTTTTCCTGCATCTGTCCAAGGGAGCGAGCTGATCAGACAAGGTACAGTGCAGGATGTTGTCCAAGGACCTAACTAGAGGAGAATTATTGAGTAACAGGAAATTAAAAAATTCCTGCAATGCCGATTCACCACTCAAAGTAATTCTTTTGCAGTCTGGTCTGACCCCGCTCTGAACTCCAGCCATTGGGGGTTCATTCTTCTTTTTTTTTTTCTTCTTCTTTTTTTGTTGCTGCCAAAAGTCTGTAAATAAAAGTACAGAAAGAACAGCAAAAGTCACCATACTTTTTCCTTTTTTTCCCTGTATTGTTGTAGTATGCATCACACTGTGAGAACAGCGTGTACTCACAATGTCTGTAGGTTTTCTGCAAGAACGACACTCAACCAGAAGAGGAGCAGAGCTCATAAGTTAATGAAAATTCGGGCAAGTTTAATGATTGCATTTAGTTACATTCTAGGTTGTCTGGTTCATCCATTTGGAGTATTTACCCAGGTCCTCTTGCCAAATGCAGATAGCTCTCTAGCAGTTAATTCCCTGCATAATACATGGGATAAAGGCCTAAATGTTCCACTGTTCCAAATCTCCGCTGTATAATTACACTGAAATATTATTCTACATTTATGCCTCTTACAGACTGATCCTTTTCCAGGAAACACAAGAAAAGGAACCAATATCTTATACAAATCAGACCTGCCTCGTACGTGGGAAGAAAAAAAGAATATATTTTTTTTTTTAAAGATTGTTTTAATTTACAACAAACATGTGGACAAAAACAAAATGCTTTGTCCATAAAGAAAATGTGGAATCACTCCTTTTTACACAAACAAAATCAGACAGATGGAAACATATTACACCATTAAATGACCTCTGAGTTCGACTGTGCGCTATTATGTGGGTGTTATCATGAATTATGTGAACACATTACACAATAGTCTACAAGTTAACAGAGACAGGCTCTGTAAAACTGTAAGGAGGTGTGAATGAATACAGAGCAGCAGTATCAAACGGTGACCGCAGGCCCACACAAACCTTTTAGACTCAGTAACATCAACCTTTAGTCTGCATGTGAAATATTAACACTGAGGAAAAAATTACAGGTGCATTACTTTAGATTTCAGCAGCATGTGGGAACGGTTAATGCTGTATGTGTAATGTGGCTTAGCTGGCTGCTCTCATTAGCAGAATGACTGGGGCAGGAGGGCTGGAGTACAGGGTGATGAAGAACATCCATGGCTATTTCCTCAAGCCGTCAGCACACGCTACATGACTTAACCGAATGCTACATGAGGATTCGGTCAATGCACCTCTTGATCATGCGCTTCCTCTTAAAGCTATCAGGAACATTTACTGGTGGTTCATTTGTTTCAACCGTCTTGGGGCCGTATGGGAGGAGTACAATCCACAAAGTATCACAGAGTCATTTTTAACTTTACTTTTGTTAATGTTTCATCTCACTGACCTCAAAGCGGGACAGAGAGTGAAACAGTGTCACCAGAATAATATACTGCCGCATGTTAGCTGTTGTAAAGTTTAATTTTAGATGTTATTTCACAATTATTTATATTACAATGCAGAAATTTGGGTTATGTGCATGTCGTGTCCTCTTCTCTGTTAACTTTATTGTTGTCTGGTGAACAATTTCATAAATGTTTTAAGCAGTGAATTAACTTTAATGAAGTTAGATTTTTCTCTTCTTTAATGGCGTGTGTAAAGTTTTATACTTCTTTCCTTCAGCCTGGAAATCATAATACTGTGCAAAATTGTTGATCCAACCCTTGTGACTTTATATCTTGCTTCCAAGAAACCAGACTTTCATATAATCTTTAAAGTGTTCCTGAGCAATAGTTTTGCAGGCTTCCTGAAAGTTGTTCAAAGTTCTTCTTTGGAAGTTGACAACTTTTTCCATCATTTCTTACCTAAGTCCTTGTATCTGACTATTTCCACAGGAATGTATTTTTGTTTAGTTTTGGGTTTTTTTATTTTTGTTGTTGTTGTTTTTAAGAATGACTGTTAAATTAAATAGAATAAAAATGACCCAAACTCGAGGGATGAAGCAGTGTTGTTACACATACAATTTAGCCTTGAACTGCATCTCTAGTCAACAAACACAAAGACATAATTTGATCCTGCTTTTAGAATAGAATTTTGTTTTTACACCAACAAGGTGATTCCCCCCCCAAAATCAGTTGATTATATAAATATATTATCTTTTTATGGTGTACAGTGTGTCCTTAAAAATCTGGCAAAAGTAGATAAGTGAAATTGCAGATCTAAAAACGATCTGAAAAGTATCTGAAAGTGACATTTTTAAGAATTAGGGGGGGAAACATCTTTCAGGTCCCGTGACAGGACCTGAGAGATGATTCTGACTCTCCTGATTAAACTGTTCACTGAAGTTTCATCAGAAATGGTCTCCATGGAAGGATGGCTGTCATGAGGTCATTCTTAAGGAAGGAAAATGGGGAGAAAAATGACACAAGAACTGGACTGAGAATCAGTGGTAACAGGTCTGATGGAGCGAGGAATCCTCTCCAGAGCCTGGAGAAGTCTGGAGAACTATTTCTGGAAACTACTGAAAGAAATGACAAGAAAGTTATCAAAATGGGTTCAGGCTGTTTTACAAGCTGGTTTTGCATTATATACCACATTTCTATTTATGTTTGGGTTTTTATTAAACTGATGATATATTTCCAAACAGAATAAAACAACAGACAATTTCATCAATGAAAAATGTTTGACATTACATAGAACAAGAGGGAGTATTTTGGTCTGTGGCTGCTTTATGTCAAGATGTTTTCTGTAGAAATTCTGGCACTAATTCATTCAAGTGTTTTGGCTTTGGGAAAACTAAAAATGTTGGTCTTTCTTTAATTTTTTGGGGGAAAGGAAGAAAAAGAAAATGAATATAAAAAGATAACAAATATGATTGTTTCTTTTTCTGTTTCATTTCCAGTTTGATGCATTTTAATAGCCTGCTCATCATATTTGTACACTGCAAAATTTAGTGGTCTTAATACAAGTTTAAAAAAACAAAACACTAAAATTGCGAAGAATCAAACTAAAATCATGTGAAATTATCTCTTCATGCAGTAAGATAATTACACTTGGTAAGATTTCTTGAAATAAAAAGAATATTGAGACTCTAGACTGGGAGAAACATCTTTAAACAAGTTATAAAACCTCATTTCAAGTCCCTCATTTAGTGAAAAATCCCTCAAAACTAGTCTGATAATGCTTCTTTTGAGTGTTGCGCTTTCTCATTTTAAAGTAAAAATATGTTAAAACCAAATCTTTTTTTTCAAATTTGCAAAAAAGCCTCTCTTGTTAGGCAGCATTTCTGAAGAAGCAGCACATCACCAACCTCCAAACCTGCATGTACCTGAATGAAGTTTGGAGAAGGCTTCTTTTACCAAGGGTCAAATTAGTTTGGACGACATGGGACTTGAATTCATGATCTTCTGAGTAGGAGACAACCAGCGCTACCACAGACACTGTTTCAGACTGTTAGATGTGCACCTATGAAATCAGTTCTTGAAATCCTGGTTAGTTCTTTTTTTAAGATCTTTTCTCTTAAAATGAGAAAGAAACACTAAAAATCAGCATCACCAGACTAGTTTTTAGTGTTTATCACTTCATAAAAAAACTTGAAATGAGTTTTTCACAACTTGTTTTAAGCAAGTTTCCACTGGTTTAACATCTCGACATCTTTTTATTACAAGAAACTTGTGTGCATGAACTGGTACAGGAGGTCTGAAAACAAGCTTTTACAGCTAAAATTGGGAGCGAAAGACACAAAGTGATCTGAAACAGTGTCTTAGTGTAGTAATTTACTTTAATGTGCAAATAAAATAGCCAATTTTAAGATTCTCTTACTAAGTAAGAAATAAAAGACATTTTCTATCAAAACTAGATTAATAATCTTATGTTTTAATCTTGTCAAGTAAATTGCTCTCAAATTGAGATAGTAGACAGTTTTTGCTGACAATAAGAATGTAAGACTTGGTTAGATAGACTGTTTTTGCAGTGTAGATCTGCTGCTTTTAGTGGTGACCATACACTATAGATGTTTACATTTATAAATTGTATTCTTTTTCATCTTTATTGATATATTCTTAATGAAAATCACATTGTCACCTTTAGTGAACCAATTTGTGTGTCTAATCATCCCGCAGATGAACAAGCATTAGTATTTACAGTCATCCTAAAAATTATTCATACCCTCCAATAAAAGAACGAAAATAATCACACGTCAGTGGAATAAGTTGAAATTAACAAAAGTAATAATAATTGACAATTCTGTGAAAATTATGACATTGATTTTGAATTGTGGTTCGAAAGAAATCTTAAAAACAAACACAAAAAATGAAACAAGTCAATAAGCATGATGGGGCTCCGAAGCTAAAGTGTTGCTGAGCAACACTTTGAGGCAATCACTGCAATCAGGTGTTTTTTGTTACGTTCAATAAGACTTCTGCACCTGTTGACAGGTATGTTGGTCCACTGTTCACAGGAAAGGTGCTCTGAAGCATCTTGAACAGTTTTGTTATTTGTTTTTTCTTATTGTTATATCCAACCACAATTCAAAGCAATAGTTTATTTCGCTAAATTATAATTTTGTAAATTTTTATCTATTGTTAGTTTCTTGTTATTTGAATTACTGTTGTAAATTTAGCATTTTCCTCAATAATTTTGAGGATGACTGTATATGTGGCATCTGATTGGTATAAATCCAATAAAGATGATTATATTGCCAAAGGTAAATGACCCACAGGTAAAGTCAACCAGCTGCTTGACTCCTATGTGCTCATAGTATTCAGTTAACTTTTGTTCACAAATTATCTAACTTCTCCTTCAGTAGAGGATGGGGAGGAAATCAGTGAGACCTATTCAAAACTGTAAATCTGCAGCGCACAAAAAACACAACAAACAACTATAATACAGAATAGCACCTATTATTTCAACACAGAAACATTTATTTTAGAAGTTTTATACAAATCTAGCTAAATTAACAATAATATTAACATTAACATTAGCCTTGTACCATACATAGCAGCAAGTTAAAACAAGAATCCAACATTTATGACATTGAAAAGCATCTAATATATCATAGCATTTTATATTTAATGCCTCTGACTGTGTTTACTCCTGTCATGTACATTACATCAACCTCAGCTTAATTCTGCTCAAACCAAACAATCATTTGGATTAATTGTCAAAGGAAATCTCCCGCGCAGAACTCGTGTGTGTTTGCATATTTCTACACTAACACCGTTATTTTTCTCTCTGTCACAGACCTGAGGACTGGAGTGGAGTGTGAGTTGTGTTTGAAAGGTAGTAAACCTGCTGAGGCTCTTTAATTTCCCCCCTCTTCACCAGCATGAGGGACGGTTCAAAGGGTGACTCTCTGACAGGGCATGCGATCGCTCCTCCGTCCTTTATCTGCCTCCCCACATTAGCACGTAAATGAGGCTGCACTTTGGGTTTGGGGAGCTGAAGCGTGCTCAGTGTAAACAGGAGTTGTGCTGTTATCATTGTTGGACAGATTTCTGACATCCTAACACCTCCGTTTCATTAACATTCAAAAGGGCTGGGATTTTGACACTGCCTCTGTTTATACAGACTTTTGAATACTTTGCAATGAGGATTGTATTCAAAATACTTTATATGTAGTATCTATTGTTGAGTGAATTATACACTTCTGTGTTGTGGTGTACAGAGATGATCATATTTACTCTAAGAGCAGAAGTTACAATGTTTTCAAAGCTTATGAGACGATAGCTAAACTGACTTTGATGCATTGATAACAGAAAAAAAGCCTTTAGTGCAAAATAGATCCAACATTGTATAATTAGCCACATTGCTATATTTAAGTGCGGCTTGTGTGTTGGCGTTGCATGCTGGAGTGTGTTCTCAGGCCTACAGTGGAGTGACTGCAGGGTCCTGAAACTTCATTGTGATTCGAGCAGAGCTTATCGCATGGGAGAGAACTGGCAGCCTCTTAAAAGGTATTATATGTGCTCTCGTTCTCCTTCCCTCTGTCTGACAGGAGCCCTTGGGATGAAAGGGAAAAGCAGTGGAAAAAGAGACATCGGTTCCTGACATGGGGAAGTCTTTGTTTCTATTCTCTCCATCCCCAAGTCTCTCCAGGAATCCTAATTTCCACCATTCACCTACCTATCGGCAGATAAAAGCTGGTTGAAGGGGGGATTTCCTCAATTGAGACAGCTTGTAGCCAGTCTGCATAAGGGGGAAGCCGCACAAAGCTCTGGAGTGAGAGGAGGTTGAAGCGCAGATTTCAAATCGCTTTGAATTCAAACACGTTGGCGAGCAAGTTGTTCTAAAGGACATTTTCACAGAAGCTGATTTGAAACCTGGCTGGGAATCTCTTAGCTGAGAGTTTGCATAAAACCAGTGACACACGACATGCGAATCTCCTCAAATCCTGCATGTTCCCGAAAAACCAAAGCCAGGATGCTGACGCTGCTTGGGAGAGCATCACAGCCTTGTTTTTCCTTACGTTGCTTTCTTGGAAATGCTCTGATTAAGGCTGATTCCTCTTTTTTTTGTCTCCTTTTTTTTCATTTGGGGAGGTGGTGATTAGATGGTGATGTCCAAGTTCAAGCAATGCCAGTCTTGGCAGCTGACATCTTTAATTCGGCTACTTGGCATTGGAATGAGGAGGGAGAAAGTCCATGCCAGTCTCTGGGGAAAGGGAGGTGTTAACTTCTAATGGCTTTCTCTGCCACAGCCCTGACATCTGCAGCGCTCCCAGCAAAAGAGAGTAAGGCCTTTTTGAAAAATTAATGGAGCTGAATGCATCTCACAGCAAGGAGAGGGCTGGATTAATCAGCACATTAAGGGCTAGCCCCGGATTGGAAATAATTATTGGAGCTGACAAGGTGCAGAGGTGCCAGTGCCAGCTCCTTTCAGGAATGCATTTTAAAAAGCAGTTTAAAAAGCCTTCAGATGTTGGCATTATCTTGCATGACCAAATTAGGAGCAAATGAGAAAAGTTTATCTGGCATTTTGGAGTATTGAAAGAGCTTAGGCTTTATAAATTATACAGTGTGTGTTCATGTGTACGCCAGCGTGAGCGGGCCTGCATGCATGTGCACAGAAAGGGTGCAGATGTGTTTTCTGCAAGTGGGGGGAAGGGATGCAGGCGATGAGAATTATGTGTAAATCCTTTTTTTTTTCTTCAAGAAAAAAACACCATAGGTTTCAGATTAGAAGTGTGTTTTTTTTTTCTTTTTTTTTGTAGACGGACTGCACAAAACTTTAAGGGGGATTAATTTAAATGGGTGCTTGAAACTATCATACTGTTTGTGTGAATGAAAAGTGGATGTCTTAACACCCTGAAAGAGCCAGACGGTAAACTGATTACTGTTGACCACCCATGAAAACCATGAAGAAAAAGCTGAGAGAGGAGGGGGTGTGGGGGGGTAATTTAATAAGCGGCATGTTTTTCTGCTTTTAAGAAATAATCCTCTATAATTTTGCCGGGGAAGTGATTGGGCATGCGTAACCGCCATCATTAATATTCTCTGTATTTCAGACATCATTTGTCAGATAATACCTGCAGAGCAGAAATGAAGAGGTGCAAGACAAGTCAAAGACAAGCCCAGGTTCAGACAAAGTGTAAGATATGCAGATTTTATCCATTTATTTACATAATTGCTAAATAAAGAATACATTGTGTAAAAGACCTGTACTCTGCATGGGGGAAAAAAAAGGTGATGTTTTTTATCTTATGAGACATTTTTACAAGATTTGTACTGAAAGAGCAGACAAAGACTAATACAAAACATTTTTTAAAACTGGAACTGCTCCAGTAAAGCAATTGCTACTTAGCTTTGCAGCCCCACCTTGTGATTCCTTCACATTTTCTGCGTGTGCACTTTTTAAACAATGTTACAAATGGTCAATGATCTGAGCATTTCTTTGGGTTATTCTGGATAAAATGGCTGTGACTCTGCCCTGAAAGCAAACAGAATATGACCAAATGGATTAACAGTAATAATGTTTACATCTTCACGGTGGTATGAAGACAACACCTTTGAAGAGAGGCGGTCCGACCATCAAAAGAAACTCTGTGAGGAATGCCAAATGTTTGCTTGACTGTTTGATCTTTAAAGCCCCTCGATCAGATATGCAACCTTGGATAGAGATCTCCATTATGGCTGTTATTCTCTTTTAACTGCAACAGCTCTCCAGGTAATGGGAAAGCACTCAGTAGCAAATTGGAGGGCCTGAGTGGCATCTATCATCTTCACAATCTCTGTTCCACTACAATGAAAGAGTCGCAAACTTCAGGAAGCCGAGGAAACTTTAACACTGAGGATGAGCGATTACTTCAGCAAACATCGATGTAATTCTGTTGTCTCGAATGTTGTCCCCGTCCCATGCCATGTAATTACACAAAGCATGACTAAAGTCAAACCCCAGAAAATAGGTGGATTTGCAGATGCAATCAGGTTTGTGTTATAGCCAATTCAAGGGATACAAATTTGATTTAACTATTTCCAGAGGTGATGTACGGAAGAAGATATTACTGAAAAGGCACGTAAATTGAAAAAATAAATAGGAAAGAGATCATCTTAATTACCTTGAAATTAGACTCATATTCCACGGTGCTGATATCAGAAATTGACATAGGTTAGAGATTTTGCTTGTTTATTCACCAGTTGTATTGCCTTTCGTTGCATGTTACAGTTTGTATTTTCTCATGGTTTATCAGTGAAATTGTGTTTGTTTCAAGATATAGTAGATTATCCAAAGGTGGGGGGAAATATACAGCTAGCTTAATATTTAATACTACACCTTCATCATAACTTGTGTACTTGTCTCTGCACTGCAACTTTTGGGTTTAATGCAGAAGCCTCTATATTTGCAAAGGTCCGGCAGGATATTTACCACATGTAAATACTCTCATTTAGGTGAAACCTCAGATTCATGAGTGTGTGTGTGTGTGAGAGAGAGAGAGACAAAGAGAGAGAGAGAGATTGTATATCTCAGAGCTCACCCCTTCCCTGTTACCTCAGGGGCTGAAACAAAATTCACAACAGTGACTTAAACTTATTTTATCGTGGAACATACGAATCCCGGTTTGGCCCCTGTTTATGGAATTATTTAACAAATAAATACATTTTACAAAATCTAAATGAAAACAGGATCAAATCCTACCGTATATCTTATTAGATTTTAAAGACCCACAACGCAACTTTTAGCAGTTTTCTCAGTGACGTGCCCCCTGTCTGCGGCTAAACTAGCATCCATCTCGCATCATTCCTGTACAGTGGTTCACTCCAGCCAGTAAAAGACAGTCTTATTTTGACTCTTATCCTGTCTCTTCCTCTTTTTCTTTTCCTCTCTTTCTTCAGTAACGTTTCCTTGTGTTTCTTTGCCGAATTCGCCATGGTAGGTGTTCAAAACACCTGCTGTGTTCATGTCTGGGTCATATCTGTTTGCTAGGACGTGACGCAGAGCGCAACCAATGGTCAGCTACAACGTCATGGCCATACATATTTTAATATGCATTTGTTTTTATTGTCTTGCAAATCACTTTGGGAAAGCACTTTATAAATAAAGTTTTGATTTGATTTGATTTGATAGTGCAGTTTCTGAGCCTCGGGACGCAGCAAGGTGGTAACGGCTCGAAAATGCGCATAAAGAATGTTGCTGTGCCACCAAAATGAGTCAAAAACGCATATTTTTAAAGTAGAAAAGTTATGTTGTGGGTCTTTAATTGTGTTTAGAAAAATATTTCTTCATTTAGTTGTTGATGGTTGCTGGATTTAAAAGAGGATGGGACAAGGGAAACACAATACTGGATAGATTTACAATGCCAATAAAAAAGAAAGAAAACAAACTGATGCAGAAACTCACAACTACAAAAGTTAATAAACAGCTGGCCAGTAATATGACAGAAGTAATGATGTGCAGAGGTTTGCAAGTCTAAAAAATTTCAACAATGTAAGAAAATGTTTTTCTGTAATGCTGCAAACAATTTGGCAAGAATCATAGAAAAAAAAAAGAAATATAGAAAAGTATCTTAAAAGACTGCCACCTCTCAGTTTCACCTAACAGACTTTAATGAAGTGAAAAACTGGAGTGTATCATTTAACATATTGGAAAATCAGCTTGGGAACTTGTTTTCCATAATTTTTTATCATTTCTGGACAAAAAAAATCTATTTGCTTTCTGAGTTATGAGAAGAAAATGTTTCACTTTTCACACTGACAAATGTATATTAATCATATTTTCCTGACACTTTTCTTACTAAATATCTCAACACAGGCAATATCTCGCAGCATGACGTTACTGATGTTCAGCATCTCACTGGATGGTATTGTCTTTGTCATTCATGAATAGATAAATAGATAATATAGTAAATAGTTTTAAAATGGTTATATAGATCTTTTCCATTTACAGTTCACACTGGGTGAGGGTCTGCCACGTTTACTGATAGCCTTTTTTCTTTTCTTTTTCTTTTCGTTTTTACCACCTGTCCCAATAAATAAACACAGTTTAGAGCAGCAAAACCTATTTGACTCTTAAAAAAAAAACTTAAACTAATCAAAATAAACATTTTATTTGCATATGTGTTGTAACAGAAAACCTGTGCACATCAAAGTTCACATATCTACACAGCAGCAGTTTCTATGCAACATCACTTGGCTCATCATAAATGATAAGCTGGAGCTGCATCAGTTTGCTGAGTGATGATGTTTGTTTTCGTTTTAATGGTCCTGTCTTTGCAGAGACAAACCATCTTTCACTTTGTGAACCATTTCTTGTTTGCTTTTTAAGTCAAAGAGTAGATGCTCAGACATTCTAATAAATGATTCTTTCATGTTTTTTACTATCTCTTGAGCTGCCACCAAACTTGCAGCAGTAGGTGAGTTAAAGAACTTGATCCACTTCTTTAGAGTATGTTTGCACTGTTCAGCTTCACACAGAAGTTCTGAAATTGCCTTTTTTTGGCTCCTCTTCAGTTTGGTACTTTTCAGCAAATGCTGTGTGTTTGAAAATGTTTTTCGATGCTACATTTTTTGTTGTTTGTTAATTTCTCAGCATAAATCAAGCATACGGGTAAGCCGGCGCTGTTGGCAATGAACGTAAAAGAATCTGTCCACGCAGAATTACTCTCTATTTTCCTCTAGAGCCTGAAAGGAAGGGCTGAAGAGCCAAATGTGTCTCAAAAGCCACGGTTTGGAGACCCCTGACATAGGGGGCTTTTCACATACTGCACCAAGAATGTCCAAAGCCATCCTTCCTAGATCTTCTGTCACTCCTTTGCCACTCTATGTGAATTTTTCTAAATCAACGATTGCATTTTTTATACAGATATAACCATTCATCCATTTTTTTAAAGGACTGCACAAATATAAATGGCTAAAATTAAGGTATTAAAAAAGTAGCATGTATTTAAGCAAAGTGATTAGTTAATAATAAAAAACTGTGCTTTTAAAAAAAAACTACTTTATTTTTTATTAAAAGCTTTGCTTGTGTTACACACAGAAAGTCTAATGTTGACTTATAAACAGGTTTTAAAGCAACATTTGCTAGATAGCATCCTCTTCAAAGAGGGCTTTGCATATTTTTGGCAACACAAAGCCACAACATACTCACCAGTATTACAACTGGAGCTCATAACACTTACAGAGTGCCCATACAAAAATTATTTGGGTGCAAAAATAAACAAATAACTAAGATTTTCCAGTTTAGATATTTTTCATGTTTTTTATTACTTCCAGATATCAATAAATAGAAATAATAAAGCAACTCTCCTCACTGAGTTGCACTTTTAATATGTTTCTATGAAATGGCCACTCAATGATCTTTAATCACTATTCGGAGCTGATGTTACCATTATGAAGTTTCATGCTGTTATACAAACATGTTCGGCCTTTTATTATGTGGTTTGGGTCGGAAATTGGCAGGATAGAGTCAAATCTCAGCATTATATTCCTTCCGGATCAGAGCCACTTTTGGGTCCTTAGAACCTGTCTGAAGGGTTTATAGAGACATCTATGCATAAAGAGTCAAAATAAACTTAAGATCACTGTGTATTTTAACTGTAATATGACCCCACACAGTGACACCGGGGCTTCATGGAATCAGTTTCTGTTTGGGAACAGGTATCAGTAAATACATACAGTAGACCACTGACAAAAATCCAATGTTGGTGAGTGTTGCACCGTTGCAGTCTGCCTCGCCTGTGTCCAGCTGCAAATGTAGAGCCAGTGTATGGATGGTAATTTACTCCCCATAGGCCATGATACTCCCATAAATCTGAACATGACTGCTTACTATCTGGGTCTGTTGTGCTTTCCCATGACAGCAGCATCGGTTTGTTAATCTGGCTGAAATCTGTTTTGCAGGTGGACAGGGTGGATTTGTTGATCCCTATGAATAGTAGTCACCCATGGCTGACCTGGCCGGGTTCATTCCACTACAGTCCCAGCAGCGTTACTCTAATTCTGCAGATGCGTAATCGCAGAATGATTGACATTCATCTGCTTGTCTCACTGAGGGCAGCCTCAGGAGATCCAGGTCTGTTCCTCTGTGGTTTCATCTGTTGCGCAGACAAATGAGAAAAATATTATATTGTAGTCCCTTTATTACTCTGATCACACAAATTTTAGTTGTAATTAAGAGGTTTGTGACCTGTCACTGCATAGATTGAGAAATAACTGATTGGGGTTTCTTAAAGCTAGGGTTGGCAAAGTTGGAAACGTGTGTGCACTGATGTTTTACGAGCAGGCTAATAGCCGAGTGGATAGCTCGTTAGCTTGATAGTAAACAACTGGCAAACCACGTTTCTAAAAGCATTAATTCACTCACCTCCAACTCCTTCTGCAGTGTAGAAAGTCCACACTGTAAACATCAATTCCTCCAAGACTTGATCTTTATCTGTTGTTTTGTTTTGTTTTTTTGGTCAGCAGTCCATTAGCTTTATTTGTTCACAGTGAGCGGTGCACAGTGTGGGGACGGGGACGGGGAGGGACAGAGATGAGACACAAAAGCATCAATTTGTATTGGTCATACAGTGTGAATGACCAATTCCTGCCTTTCAGCGTGAGTTTTTACAGACCTGCAGCTCTCACAGAGGTCTGACTTTTTTCCTTCCTTTTTATGAATACATGATGTATTGGCTGCTGTCAGGGTGGAGGGACCATTTCACCCAGTAAAAGAAAGTGTTTCTGAACAGGATTAGCAGCTCTGGCTTTAAGTGCTGAAATCCATTCCTAAGACCATTCTGAGTGAGTGAGTAAAACACTGATATTTCTGATATTTCTGATATGTCAAACAATATTTCTCAATTTTAATGAGAGTTGCTTTAAATTTCTTGAAAAGGAAGAATTTTAAGCGGAGCCCTGATGCTTTCAGACACTAATTAAGCCTTAAGGAAATGGCAAACTTCACAAAAGTGGGTGTTTTCAGAATGACATGTAGAGCTTGTCATTATTGTCAATCCCTCCTACTATTTATCCTCCTCCACCAGTGGAGCAACCAATCTCTGCCCTGTGGCCACCACCTCAGGCTTGGCATTCTGGGTAGTGTTTGAACACACCTTCGTCTCCTCTGTTCAAAAGCTGTTTAGATCTCAGAAATATTTATGGATCCCTTTTGAAATCTTTGCATATATTTAAGGTGTGAGCAGTCGCACACACATGTTCGGGAGCTCTGTCTGTGTGTTTGTGTGTACATCTGTGTGAGAAGGTAAGGGTTTCTGTTGCATTCACACAGAAGGTTCACTTTTTAAAAAGATTAAAAGGTTACAGTAGCAATATTACCCAAATCTTATTTTTGTGAACAGAAATGATATAAAGCATGAGAATAATTCAAACCAGAGGGAAAAAATCAGTGTTTCTTCCAACAGTCTGTAATTAAACTTTCTTAAAGCCTCGAAAAGAAAGGGCCAAGGGTCCTAGACTGCCACTCTGTGTGCTGTAAGGGTGCTGATGGTACAGTACGGTGGCTGTGATAAAGGGCAGCTGCCGGGCGATTTAATGAGCGAGCAAGGGATGTGGCCCCCCGCTGCAACTCATCGCCACTTAATGGCACTACTAATCCCTGCAGAGATGGTGCTGTACACACAATTGGTCCCCCCCCTTCATGTGGCGAAATATCCCAGCAACACTTTCTCACACTCAGGACTGCCAGTTAGCTGTTCACAATCACTCTGAAATGGTGCCTTTTTTAAAAAAAAACAATGACAGTAAAGGATGAGCCGCCTCTCTCAGGTGATTCAGTCTGGAATAGGCTTGTTTCTCGCTAACACCACCACTTCATCCACTTTATAACTGAAGACATTGTCTGCAGGTGTAAAGGGCTAGAAGGTGTAAAGATGTGCCCATTATTTTTCACTGCATGGCTCTCTTGTGTATGACTGCTGTTGGCCACATGCTGCTAAACTGCAGGGCAATGACCACTCATACTTCCACGGTTATAGTGTTAAAGGTGAGGACAGGTCCATGAGCTCATGATGTTATTTAAAGCAATCTTAATTGGCCCTGGTGTGAAATGTGATTTATGAAGTGCCAGTTCATTTGTTTTTCACATTAGGCCATTATAAAGTTGACATACCCTGCTCTGTTAGCTTTGCCAGGATTTCTGTCCAACAATTTCTCTCACAACCTACTCCATGAGGAGCGTCAAGCCTGACATTAGACATGTTCATATACAAGCCTGCTTTCCTCCACTCATCACATTCAATAATAATACTTTATTTTCGGACGAGTCTCATTAGAACAGCAGAAAGACTTGGGTTTCTGATACCGTTCAGCACATACAGAGATCACTGGCAATCTCCTGGCAGTTACAATGCACAGATGAACATATGGAAATTGAATTGCAAAGCATGACAATCCAAACCACACTCCACAAAAACATCCCACTTACGAGTTTGCAGCACAATGCGGTGCTGCAGATCGGAAAGGTAATGCATCTAGCAGAAAATGTCAAAGCACACGAGCTTGTAAAACATCTCAATATGTTAACATGAGTGCACGATTAGCATGACTCATTTAAGATACACGCATGTAGGACATGACCAATTTCATTCCCAACTGGGAGCTCGCCTTGTTTTCTTCAGGAGGGATACTTATTCCTCTCGTCTGGATAATAATTTACAGACTTGCAGAATACACCCATTCTTTGACTCAAGTTGATACTTTAGTCTCGGTGGGACTCCAGAGCGGCGGAAACAGAATCTTTACGATGCTTTACCTCTCCATATGTTTTTGTTTATGAGCAGGTACCTCTGTCGGGGAATTCTTCCTGTCATGTTGGGACATGGAGGGCATTTTCTAGTGCAGAGTATATGACTGTACATGTGCTGCTGCCCACCTGCCCGACATGTATGTTAGTGCTCTGTTTATATGAGGCCTCCCCCCGCCTCCAATCCTCAGATCCAGATGTGCAGAGTTCTGGGTACAGTCAGAGCTGCCAGTACAGGCAGGAGCGTTTCCCTGGCAAAGAGCAAAAAGGCCAGATGAAACAGAGAGGAGGGGGATTAATGCTCTCCTCCCTTCTTTGCTGGAAGCCTGCACTTACAGACACTCTGCATTCAGCACGACTGACTCGTACTGCAGTTAAAACCTGGGTTGTTGCTGACTTTAATAAAGAATCGTCTGGATGCCATTCTAATGCAGCAAAATTTATTTTGCACCTGCCCCGATATTTCGAACTCTGACACAATTATTGATTTTACTGTGTTCGTCCTCATCCTCATTTTTAAAGTTGATGAAATTCTGCCTTAAATCTTTAGCCGTTGTAAATTATTGCCTATGATAATTGTTTATGATGCCGTGGTTCGTGGAGATGGAGCTCTCTGCTCTGGATCTGTGTTTTATGGTGCAAAGAAGGAGAAGACTCTTAATCATCCTGGCTTTATAAGTTAATCGAAAGCTCCTGATGGCACAGATTAATCTTGCGGGAGGAAGATGCAGGGCCAAAGAGGGCAAACCTCAAGGGGTGGTGCCTCATATTTCTCTTCAAGAGGATTATGGGAGATTTTGTCAATAGACACCTCTTGTAAATAACAAAGATGCCACGTAGAATCAAACACGTAACAAAAAACATAGTTTTTGTTGTCCAGAGCACAACCGAACTTCATTCGTCTTCTTTTCTGACAAAAACTTTACCTTGAAGATGTTTGACAGAGATTCACCTGCAGACAGAGAAAGCAGAGGGATCTTTATCCTGTGGCAGTGAGCACATATGATGAGCCACCAGTGAAAACAGAAATGGACTCAAGCTCTTGCTGCGATTGCCCCCATCATCCTTGACAAATGGAGCAGCAGCAGAAGAGGCCTCTTTGAGTGAGTTGTAACTTTCAGCAGCCCCTCGCAGGTGTGGGTGATCTTTCATCCTCCCAGCACTCCTCCGCCGCTTTGGCGTCCTATCTCTGGCCTCCATCAAAAGTGAACGTGCTGCCCCAGGTTCAGATTAACTCCACACTGACAGACCAAAGGCCTCCCCACCCCCCTCCTCCTGCCCCCCCTCCACCTCGACTCACACATCTCCTACAACAGGGGAAATTAGGGCTAGTTTAGCAGATCTTACAGCACCACTAAACGCTGCCTCAGATCGCTCGCTGATTGCTTGGCTTGGTCCATTGTGTCCCTCCCACCACTTCCACTCCCCTTCGCTTATCTGTGCCTGTGGCCAAAAGCAGTTTCTCTGCTCTGCACATACACACATACACACACACACACACAAACACACAATCCTCCCTCCAGCTTGTCCTGAGAAAACATATAACTAACTTATTGTGAGCAATCTCTCAGCAGGGTCAATAGATAATATCAGTTAAGTCTCTTGCCATGTCACAATGTTTGCTTTCTGGTTTTCCAGTAAAATACACTCAAAGTTAATGTTTCCTTTAATTGTGGATTAAAACAGATAGTTTGCTGCGTTTATGACAAACTGTAAGAGCTCCTTTATTGGTTATTATCCCAGGTTTATCGCAGATTGGCTCCTGCGGTAACAGATTTACCTGAACTGGATTTCTCTGAGCACACCGAGTTCAGCAACCACAACTCGGTGGTAGACCGTGGAAAATTAGTTATGGGGATAGACAGAAATGTGGTAATTACTTGAAGGAAACAGTTTCATTTTTGGATCAAATCTTACAAAGCTTGTGTCATACCAAGACCCTTTAAGTATTACCCTCAGAGCAATTATGGACGATCAGCCTTTTTGGCAAACTGGTTAAACACCCATGTTTGGGTGAGACCTATCATTTGTCTCTCTTGTCAGTTTCCTGTTTTCCTGAGCAACTCCCTTGACCTGGCTGGCAGGCCTGCTCGCCCCGAAGAGCACTTTCCCTTTCCTCATAGTATGCTGGGCCGAAAGGGGGAAGAAAGGAGGGAGGAGGTGGAGGTGGGGGTCTAACTTAATCTGACCCATTGCTCAGGTCAGTGAGCTGCTTACAGGGTCTATCCAAACATAGGAGCTTGTTTTGCTAAAGCTGTGGAAAGAAGAAGTACCCTCTTAAATCAATGCTTTACTCAGAGCTGTGCACATGCAAGGTTGTTATGCGTGAAACCACAGGAGGCAGCGCTGGCACACAACCAGCAGCGTGCTCCTCTTCTTCATACTCCCTCCACTAAAGAAAAAAGAAAACTCGCCTCTGTGCATGGCCAGAAACATCTCACAAGCTGTTTTGCTGCATTTTTAAAGCTGAAGTCCGTGTAACAATTCCCCCACAATTGCTTTGGTTCAGTCAGATGCAACAGCATTTTCATTCGGGCCTTACACACTGTGTGCTCGTCCTATGACAAAGGGGAATTGCACTCTAAAATGCATCCAGCTGTGCGTACTTATCTTTTTCTCTTGACATATTTTCACCAAAAAAGTTCAGCCCTGATCTAATCACGATGGTTGGTTGAAACTCATGTATGTTTGTGGCGCACAGACTGGAGCAGTTTGAGATTTTACTCCGTTGTTTGGGTATCATATGATCTAAAGAGGAATGTAGAAATGAGCCAGATTTATTGTTCCTGTGTGACTGAGCGTTTGCAAAGGCAAAAAAACGGAAATGTTTCCTCTAGCTGGAGGAGGCATTTAAGGTATCTTTGAAGTAGCAAGAAGACTTTTCGGGGCACTAAACTGCCTCGTGCACAGGAGACAAGATGCATTGCACATTTCAGAAGTGAATTGTCATTTGGACTGAGGTTTTATGAGCGCCTGAAGGCACCCCCGTCTCACACACACTCTCGGAGATCTTTGCCTGTAAGTGAGATGGCTGACTCGGCACAGAAAGGTAATTTACATTATCTTCTGTGTTGTAACACCTGATGTGAGGCGGGTTCCCGAACTACAGGAGGAATCACAGGTAGCTAAAAAAAAGAGCAGAAAACTTGAACTTGGGTTATATCGGGCCTCTGACAAACATGGCCACCAGTAAAAGGCTCTTGCTGTGACTGTAAACAATGGCTCTAATTCCCCATAATGGTTCTATGGCTCTAAAGCTCTGGGAGATGCAATGGCCAGTCTCAGTGGCTTAATTATCTTTCTAATTTGTATTAGCACTTGCTATCCTCTCAGGGATAATTATGTATCTTGTGTGTGAGCGGGCTTAATGAGGTTAACTTGAGTCTTTACGCAGTATAGGAGTTCAGTCACCTCAGAGAAGGAGAAAAGCTGCTGATTGCTGTGTTTTTCTCCCATATAGATGATGACCATTAAGTCTTTTAAATCCCAGCAGAGTGCAGAGGCACAGTGCACTTTCTCTCAGTGCTAACAGCCGACCGAGGAGGTGGGAAGTTAGTGGAAGGTAGCAGGTTTAAAAGGGAAGTTCCTTTCTTTTTTCAACCTGGACCTATTTTCTAGCATTAAATACGTTCATTTACTCACCCAGACAGTTTTGGTGTAACTTGAATTCCTTCAGGAGATACTGAGATCCACTCCAGATCAGTGTATGTCCAATATAATGTAAGTGATGGGGGGCAACCTCGTGCAGCCTCTAAATAATGCATTATCTGCCACAAACTCCATTTCACCAATGTTTTTAGGAAACATTAGTGGGAAGTGGCTTTGAGTTGCTTATTGGTGGCGATGCGTCCTTATTTGCAGACATGTAGGGTCACATGGACACTTTTGTCACGATTAAAACGTTCTCAAGTCCAGAAAAGGGATTAGATCCTTATTTTTTGCACCATGCGCCAAAAGTCTGGAACGGTTGGAAGAGGCAGTCTGAACGATTGTAAAGTCCAGAACGCTTGACACAAAGGGGACGGGGAGGAAAGAAGGAGAAAGGGCTGGTGTTGGATCTTTGGCAGCAGTTGTTTGTCTCTTGCAGCAGCTCCCTGCCGACACTTCTCCCGAAGTAGATATCCCTCATGCACACCGAGTAATGAGACACACAGGACACATTTCTCAGAACTTCATGCTGGCTCTTTCTCGGTCAGCATGCTCGATGCATGTACGTGCATAGACTGTTTATTAGTGACAGACATCGCTCTCTAAAAGGTGGTGACACCACCAGCTGGAGTCTTTCTACTTGTGTCACGGCGTGATGACGACAGTTTCGTTCTTAAAACGTTTCAGAAAACAACCATGAGACCGCGCAGAGTTGTCGGAACCCTGCTGCAAGAATCCAGATTGTTTAAGTCTTGTGCGTTCCAGGAAACTCATGAAACCGTGCCCTTACTTGCTATGGTGTCGCATAACAGTGACATCATCAAAGCCGCCGCAGTAAAAATGTCTGTAAATAAGGGCGGATTACTACAAAAAAAAAGCCACTTCAAGCTGGTTCGAGCTCTCCGGGGGGATCTGACTAATGTTTTGTAACAAAACATTGGTGAAATGAAGGAGTTTGTGGCAGATAATGCCTGATTTAGAGGCTGTGCGAGGTTGCTCACATCACGTACATTATATTGGACATACGCTGATCTGGAGTGGATCTAAATATCTCCTGAAGGGATTCAAGTTACACCAAAACTGTCTGGGTTAGGGATGCAATATATTGGAATTTTGTCCCATATCTGGTGTGCCAATATTTTACAGCTCATGTGGCTGATAACCGATATTGATACCAATATTAAAGCTGAAAAAAAAAAAGCAGTCATTTCAAATTGCAGTTTTGTTATCCGTTTCTGACACTTTGAAAAATCGGACTGGGAAAAATTTTTGATACTTTGAAATATTGCAATGTTTTCATATGTTAATATCAAATCGATATTTAAAAACACGGTATCGATCTATAAAATCTGGCGAGATTTCATCATTCTATTACAAAATCTCACGATATTTCAAGAGATTTTGTAACAGAACGATGAAATATTGAGAGGTCTCGTTAGTAAAATAGATCAATACCGGATTTTTAAATGTCAGTATGATATCAGCGTATGAAAATATCGCAGGATTTTTGTAAATTCTCGCGAGATTTCGTGACAGAAAGATGAAATCTTGCAAGAACTCATTTGTAAAATAGATCGATACAGTGTTTTTAAATGTTAATATGATATCAGTATATGAAAATATTGCTATATTTCAGTTTATCGATATTTTTCCCCACCCCCAGTCTTTAGAAGTTTTATAGTCTGTAAAAAAGAAAATTTTGAAGAAGAGGAAGAAGAAGTTTTGGGGTTTTTCTAGGCTTGAGAAACAGCAGGCTGACTGGTTAAATATTGGTGGCGTGGCCGATGTCCGATACTCAGTTTTAAGGCTGATGCAGACTGATACCGATAGGGGGCCGATTATATCGTGCATCCCTAGTCTGGGTGAGTAAATGAACGTATTTCATGCTAGAAATCAGGTCCAGGTTGAAAAAAAAAACCTAACTTCCCCTTTAAGCATCTGAATGTGCACCATAATGGCTAAACCTTGTCCATGTTGACCAGTTATAGATAAAAATCAAAGAATGTCCTTATCAGATTAGTATAACCTTGCTATCATTCACTGTTTCCCCCCCCTCCCCGTGACATTTTCAGGAAATCTCAGCACTTCTAGCAGGCGAAAGTCAGCGTGCACTGAAGTGAATCATGTTTAGCAGGTATTGATAAGGCTGATAAGAGCTCTATCTTGCCTCTTGATATCATCTGAATTCCTAAAGTCCTGTGATCATTCTCTGCTTCCCTCTCGGTTCATACGTGATATACTGTTCACCACCGGCACAAAAGACAACATTTTTTCCCTCTTATGGCAGAGCGTAATCCACAGCTAAAGAGCTCTCATTTATTTGCTGCACCCCTCCCATTTTTCCTTTTTGCTTGCTCAATACTCTGCTGTTTTTACTGCAGGTTAAGGAAGAAAACCATCTTATCTGTTACTAGGGGGATTTATTGGTGTGAAAAAGATAATTGCTATTCATAGGCCACTGGGGGCTGATTTACAACCACTAATATTTAGGATTCCTAGAGCCGTTTTTCAGCTTTTTTTTTTTTTTTTATCTTCAGCCCTGCCTGCAGCATGAAGGGGAGAGAGGTCACGTTGGATGATGAGGGATGGGCTGGGCAAAGCCTCCACTCAGAGCAATTTGGCTGAAGACTAATGTGTGAGGAAGCAGCCAACATGAAAAGGCTTCATCCACGTAGGTCTGCCTGGAGCTGACAAACACCTGTTCTACTTAACCTGTAATGAGTCTGCAGCTGAGATCTGCCTTAGCCCCTTTTTGTCTGTGAGGGCAATCCTAAGAAAACAAAACTGGCAATAAAGTGGGAAACCAGGAATGATATTGCTTTGAAATCTCTTTTATTGTGTCTGAAGATCTGTACAAAAAGGACATACCTGGAATGACCACTTCAAAAGCTATAAACTGAACATTACCAAAGCCCTCGTTTTCCTTCTGGCGTTTTATACACAAATAGTGAAAAAATGTCAACTTGTCCTGACAAAGGTCACACAGTGGTTATGGTGATCATATTACCTGAAACAGGTAGTTTTTTTTTTCTCTTTTTCTTTTTTTTTTTAAAGTTTGTGAAGGGTTGGTTGCAGGCAAAACAGGAAATGAAGAGTTCTGGGTCTGTCTGTCCACGCTGATCCTCCAGTTGACCGGGAGGCAGTGGGGGCTTCATCAAGAACACTCAGATGTGAGGTCATGGGTTCAAAGCCCAGGTGTTGTGCCTCACAGCAGGACACGTCACAATCTAAACTGTACAAATGAACTTAGAGGACCCGCCTATCCTGTAATAATCAACTCTATTTAAACAGTTTCTTTCAATTTGGCAGATCTGAACATTTTATTACCTTTTTTTTTAGATTGTCATCACATTTGATTTTTAATTTGTTGTCTAAATTAAAAGCTAAATGAAAAATATGTGCAACTAGAGAGGACCCGAGAACATGCAGCTCGTCATTGATTCAATTTCTCCTCCTTACAAGATGTCACTTTGTCTGAAAACGTATTCATCCTGCATATGCGACTCTTAATAACGCTAATCTTTGTGCCAGAGCAGAAATCTCATGGAGGGATAATCTGAGATAAATATAGTTAATTGAGGCCAGGTGAACTTTCTTTATCTGCAGCACAGTCAACCAATCTGAAGTAAATGTGATAATTAGAATGGAGATGTCTTCACCGAGAACAGAGCGTGGTCCTGTCCCGCAGCCATTTGCCTCAAATTATATCTGATTTCACAACACATCAGAAATCTGTAGCAAATTAGCTAGGTTGAAGATGCAGTAATGCTTCCTATAGCCATGTATAAACATAATCTGGAAGCAATAAGCAAGAAGGACGTCTATTTTCCCTAAACAACCATGTGTTTCTGATCTTTAATGACACTGTAAATCTCCTGCATGAATTTTTCTAATAAAACAAGTGCATCAAACAAGATGTACTTTCTCACTGAAAGAAAACAGGGCTAATTCAAGCGGAAAAACACGCCCACCTCTTTTCCTTTCGTTTCCTGGTGAGGTATGAAAGGGTGCTCTCTTTGGCCATACTGGCAGCCTGTGCTCCACTGAGCCTGACCACCATTAACACCCCTGATAAACCTCATCCTAATTACTCATTCAGCCTGACAGAATCTCCTTAATTACAAACTTCATTAGCCTGCAGGACTTTGTTTTTCTCCAGAAAAGGAGGGAGCAGGGGACAGCTCAGGCCAAGGTGCAGCAGAGGCGAGGGGTGTGTGCTTAAACACCTTATTCCTCCATGCTTTTTTTTCATTCCTCTTATTTTTAAAGATGTTAAGACCTTAGTCAGAGATCTAATTAGATTCATAGTGAGAATCAGACACCTTTTAACTAGCCTCTGGAGTCCCCCTAAAAGGACAGCAAGATCCAGGGTAAGAGAGGCACAGAGAATTAAATTGACCTACTGCTGGCTTTCATGTGTGAAGTGGTCTGATTTGCCATGTCCTCACCTCCAAACACAAAATAACCTGCAGCACTTACACACCCTGCCACCATTATACCTGGCTTATAAACACATAGGACAGCCTGTGGGGGGAGGGGGAGGACAAAAGCTGCACCGACGCCATGTGCCGTGGTTTTAGCTCTTTGTGTAATTGGTCCTGAGAAGACATGCATTACCGTTACCTGCTTCATGCATCCCACACTCAGCACCGCACCTGTTTATTCCTGCTGCACTGCAGAGAGCGACGCACGCTGGTGCAAACCATCACACATCACATGGCTTCAAAGTCAACTGCCACTCATTTCCGTGGGTTGCGTGCATTTAGACTTCATATGTTCATGCCGCATGCAATTATATGGTGGAGCGATGAGTGTTAGCACCAGTTAATGTCAGGTGAAGCACAGAGAGCTGATGCATAATGGAAGTGCTGCACAACCGGGGATATTGGAGAGGTCCAAAACTCTGACTGGTCAGACTTCAAAGTCTCTTGGTGTGTGAGGAATGTGTCTGCTACTTCTGGGAGAAGTAATTATTTCACCTTAAGCTTACATGCACCCTCCCAAGAAGTGACGCTTGTTATTAATTAGAAGGTTGCACTCAGAAACTCCTTGAGATCTTTAGACGGTGTTAGCATCCTTCTCTGGCAATAGCTAAGCCGTGTGATGTGGAGGAAGCACATAATGAGTGAATGATCAGCAGGTGTAATTTGGGTTAGTTTCTCTGTGGAGGTGCTAAGTTGTTCATTTGCTCATAATAGATGTCACAACCTGAATTACTGCCACCAATCATTTACACCGCCTATCAAGCAATGCTCCAACCCTCCGAGTAGTCCCACAGAAACCCCGCGTTTATGTTCTGATCAAATAACTGAATCTCCACATATCTCTTTATGCATTCTTTTTTTAAAAACATGTTATCGTTCAGATGTCAGACTCTTCAGCACACTGTATATTTCCCCATAACACATTTCAAACACATGGTTGCGTTATTTTACGACAGGGAATTCAAGAACATCTGCCGCCAGTGGAAAAGAGAAACAAACATGAACCTTCGCTCCCATTTTCCAACCTCATACTTTACATGACTTTCATGTCTCGTATCAGACTCGTGTTTAATCTCAAGCCGAAGCTGCAGACTTCAGGCTCGAGAGACAAAACCACGTCTCAAGTTAGGTGTTTGTGCTCATCATGCAGTCTGTGTTTCTAGCCACAAGCGAGGACGTCCAATTTCTTGAGACAAGCCCACAGACTATTCTGTCCAACAGCATTTTTCCACTTGGAAGACCAAGAGAATGTAGATCCCCACCACCCACCCACCCACAAAGGCATCTGCACACTCGCAGGAGATGCACACACACAGTCCCACAGAGACTATTGTTTGCGAATGTTAGTCATGTTAAAATCAACTTCAAGTGCCTGTAGTGCAGGAGGGAGAGAGGGGGGGGGGGGGGGTATGACAGCACTGGCCAGAGAATTGGCACAGCTTTGAATTGATACCACAAATAACTCTGGGTGTTGTATGAAACGCTGATGAGAGCTGGTGTAAGAGTTGGATCAGCGTTCGTGAGCAGCTGAAACTTCATAAGTTACCAAAGGGGGCAAAAAGAAACCACCTCCAGTATGTTATTAAGGCTGCTTCTTGTAAATTAGGCTTCAATGCTCTGATCAGTTGAGCATTTCTTAACTTTGAACTAAACAAAATGCGGGAATGGAACAAAAAAAAAAAGCAAACTAATCAAAACAAGCATTTCTAAATTTAGAGACACCTGTGCAATGGCTACTCATGCAATATGTATGTAAGCAGAATGTGCTGCAAGAGTCACTGTTGCTTCAAATTTGAACAGTTACGGGATGTTACGGTCCTTTGTAAAATATTAAACTGAACTTCTTTTCTCCATGTGAATAAGTTGTTACAAGCAAACTGACAAGGCTGTGTAAGGTTATAGCATAATAAGGCATATCTGATGTTTTGATATTACATTTATTGTGACATTACTCTGTTTAAAAGTGCTTCATGAAAAATCCAAAGATCTAAAGTTTCATTTTAAACTCATGTCAAAAGCTCATTTGACTTTTGTGCTGAGAAAGAATAAGGGAAAATGATGCCACACTCACTATCTGAAAGCACACACACACACACACACACACACACACACACACACACACACACACACACAAATCCTCTCTAAAACGACCACTTTAGCATTTTATGCTCCTGCACTTTTCCAGACACTAAACTCTCAACTGCTGTCAGAGTCAGCCAGGAGAAACTTGATATGTCATGTTTTTTGGGGGCCAGATTTCTTTTTTTTCTCCCTTCTGGCCACCAAAAGGGGGAGACACAGCGAAGCTCAGCCGGGTGCAAAGCAAGGGCAGGAGAGCAGGTGCCCACAGTTTCACCTGTCTGCTCAGTAACGCACATACTTGCAGCTATTTTGCATTTCCCTGGACTAAAAGCCAAACTTCAGATGTGAGCTCATTTCATTAAATTTGATTGGAGCGTGTGACAATAACACTGAGAAAAGATACGGAGGTTTTACCAGAACAAGACACAAGATCAAGTGCAGCTTCATAGCAGGCTGAAGTCCTGCAGCCTGTGCAGCTTATAGCAGGTAAAAGTAGGCCATAAAACCTGGCGTTATTTTCAAATGTACCTACAAGTTGTGTCATGACCGTCGGGCAAACAGATCAGTGGTGATGATGAGGGAGGGGACTCTCAGGTCAAGAGACACACAATAGCTCAGCAAGCACATGTGATATATTTAGTGAGGCCATTGTTTGTTTTATTTAGAGAGCGAATTGAGGATTTTCCAAACTGCAGGGCCCCTGAGGTATTTTATCAGGTGTACAGTCCACCATATGTTACACATTAGTGTGCTGAGGGGAACGCTGGTTGCAGATACAACATATAAAATGTTTGGAGGTTGGAACTTCAGAGGACAGGGGGTCGACAATTGCTCTCTTCAGAGCTGGATTTGTGGGAAACACTTATATGCAAATGAAACAGGCAAATTACTGCCTAAATTGCCCCCGTGCCATTAAAGAAAATAAACATAAGGAATCTGTTGGATTGCAGTAGGTCATAGGAATATTAATGCAGTGAAAATAGATGTTTACTATTACTGGCAGTGGGGGAGAAAAAAAACAGCTAATAAAGGCCTTAAACTCTCTAAAGCTTCCAAAACTGAGCTGCGTGGCGTGGTTGCATGGGATCAGACCGAGTTCAGGCAAATCCTGGAGGTGTCTGGAAACTGTGCTGGGCATGATGGGACCAAGGCCAAAAGAAAAAGAGAAACTGACAGAGGGAGTAAAAAGCATCTGTGCAGGTGGAAAAGTTTAGTGTTTCTGATGAATATTTCATAAAGAATGTCCATTTGTCTCTGGTAGGTGTGTGACATCTCTTGATCATATGATGTCCGTGCCATGACCTCAGTGAACACAAGCAATGGAGCACCAAAAACCTACTGAGTGAAACTCTGCATGGGTGTGACAAAGCAGCTTGTAATGTAGCTCTTGGCTTCTTTCATCCATTAACAATCACATGTTGGTGCCAGGCTGTCAGTGTAAGCTGTAACCCTGCTCTGAATCCATTCATTCTGATGGGCATTTAAAAAGGAAATGATACTCTTGTACTAATTTTACTTTGTTTTAGACAATATGATGACTAAAATGTTTTGTCCCGGACTCTTAATTTAAGAGTTAAATGCTTTTTATATGTCTCTGAACGCAGCATGCCTCTAAGACCCGCTGTTTAAGTGTCTCTGCGTGTTATCATACACTTAAACGCATCATCTGCTTTAAAATCTAAATTGAGGGGGGGGGGGGGGGGGGGGGGGAATTAACCCAAGAAAACACAACAAATAAATGATTTTCGCGTCTGTGTAGTTGAGTTCACGCCAGTGGAAATCCAGCGGACAAGTTAGTCAGTCCGAGTCAATAAGTGCTGACTGAGCCCGATGGCAAATTGGAAGTTGCTGCGTTTGGGAAACATAATCAAAAGAACTCATCACGTCCCGCCTTCGTTATTAATAATAAAGAAAAGAAACGGAATCCGCAGCTGAGATGTTTAATTTATTATTATGTAAGCTATTTGGAGAGTGATTGTATGGTAATTGCTCATTAGTCTTGTATATTTATCGCTGCACCTTATGTCAAGGCCAGAGGAATTGTGTAGGGTGGATTCTCTCCTTTCAAGGATCCATTTCAGAGGCAATTTGTGAAACAGGACAGATCAAGTTAGTCCTGACGTGCTTTTGTGACAGGGTCGGCCCGCAGGTGCCACCTCGCAGACATTTATTGTGCGCTGATGAGATGCGCCCTGGAATATAACCAGAAAAGGCTCCCAGCTCGCACATGTTGACAAACAATCTAAAGCCATCCTTTTCAGAAGCCACTTCTCCCAACTTAAGAGATTTCAGCTCGATCAATTATTGACTTTGCGCACTAATACCAACCCTGTCTTCTGCCTCCCTCGGCCACTATTCACATAGTGTCAACGGACGTAATTAAACTACTAATTGCAGATTAGAGGTTTTGGGTCAGTGGGGTCACTTGATAGGGCCGACTACTCTTTTCTGTGATGGATAATCATTTCACGTTGCAGACTAAATGTTTAATGCAGCGGGCTTCGAGGACCAAATTGTCCGAACCTGGCATGGTTGTGAATATTTGAAGGAATGATCAAATTGTCCTGGAGTTGTGATGATTTATTGGGAAGTTTGGCCCCTGGACCGAAGCTTAAGTTTAGATAAGCGGGTCACCAAAGGTTCCCCAAAGTTGGCCCTTAACGCACAGCACGAGCGGTCTGGAGGATGGATCTGATACGCGAAGGCCTTCTTCACTTCACATCGCGCACACTCACCGCTTGAATTCAGGCCAGAGCAATTTTATTCGTGTGACCTTATAGTTTCAAATTGCGCCTGACCGCCGTCTCATAAGTGCCAGGGTGTGAGCGGAGGAGCGCGTGGAATCTTTCAAATGTGAAAAATAAAACTGAATATTAGGCACGCATCCCAGTCTTTGCAGGCTGGCTGTAAATACTCCATATTATTTCCACGTTGTCTGCAGAATTCTTTAAGGCTATCACTTTGAATATTATTAGGGTTTTTATGCACCTCCATAAAAATAAACAAATAACTTGCGGTTTTATTTGTAAATATAACAGAAATACAAACCAAATGTCGAACTATCGATGTGATAAATTTAACTTTTAAAAATCCTGACCTAAAAGCGCAATAATTCTAATTTCCGCATATATTTCTCCCATAAACAAGCCTGCAGCTAAATTAAAACGAAATAAATAAATAAATAATTGGATACTTCCAGGTGAAATTTAATCAAATCGTGCCAGACTTAATGAGAAGCCTGTCCTGTCTCCTGTGTGTCCAAACAGGCGCACATGGGGTGTGATGAGGATGGTGGTGGTGCAGGGGGGGGTGCGCCAAATTTGTTTGCGGCGGATCAAGGCTCACCGCCTCCACTGCACTTTCTTTATCTTAATTCCAACTTGAAAAGATATAATTATCTAGTTTGAACAGGACTGCTATCAAATCCTTCTTTATAGGCAGGGTAGGGAAAAGCTCGAGTGGATTGTGAAGCTCTGAGCCGCTCGGTGTTGCCCGAGATAGGAGTAATGAAGTTGTGGAGTCCGGAGATACAAAGGGCATTAACCTCATTAGCATGAAACCTTTTCTTCTAACTATTGTGGGACCCTTTCAGTCCTCTAATCCCCCCTATTTCAAAGCTGGGTTTGTAATAAAGCTTTTAGGTTTTTTTTTTCCCTTCTCTCCTTTTTCTCAAAGCTAATGGCATTCTCTCTAGATTTTTATTGCTGTTATAATCTATTGGTATTTTGAATTCCCTAATAAACAGACGTACCTCGCACCAAAAAACATTAGTTTGCTTTGAATTCATCAGGAAAAGAAAAAAAACACATAATCCAGTTTCATTTTGAGTTTTGTTTTTTTGTTTCAATCCTGATTTGCTGCGTGCGTTTTGTTTGTGTTAATGAATCATTTCCTGTAAACATCTTTTTTTTTTAAAAAAAAAAAAAAAAAAAAAAGTTGAGCTTACAGACTCAAAAAGGAAGTCCAGTAATGTTTCCATTCAGTCCAAAAGCAGCAGCAGCACGATGGAGCCCACAAGACAAGATTTTAAACAAAGATCCCATTTTGCGGCACATTGCAACCTTCTCTTATCGCGTCATGAGGGGTAGTCAGATTGTACTAAATTATGTCCAACCAAGCCCCCTTGGATCCGTGGATTAAGAGATTAAAGTGGACCACTGGGCAATGCCCCCCCCCCCCCCCCCCCTTCCCATATTACTCGCATGATAATTGCCCAAACTGATTTGCACTTTCACAAAAGCTTGTAGAGTCTCTTTGTAAGCTGGAGCGGAGCAGACGCCGCAACCCCTGAAAACAGTGAGGACTGTGGACCAAATGAAGGGGATGAAGACAACAAATTACATGCTGCAACCTTATACTCCGTGATTTTTTTTTTAAAAAAGAAAAAAATCTGACTAAACGTAAGTGTCCCGACGTCACCTCAGCAAATCTCACTGCGCAATTAGGTCCAAAAATGAGTTTGTCGCGTAGAAAAGGTTAAAAAATTAATACTAATCTTCGCCAGTGAGGCTGACTGGTCAGAGGCCTGTAATCAAAAGCCTTTTTCTACTGCGCGCAACATATTGATAAAACTTTATTGACAAAATATTGACAATTACATACTTCTTGGAAGTATACTTTTTGTTAAAATTGTAGCAAACTTAACACAAACACAAAAATTATTTACATTCTGTAAAAGAGGGTTTAACAGAAACATTAACTTTTAGCATTTCTGTACATGGAATACGCTCAGTGCTTGAAGTTTTTTTTTTTTCTGACAATTCTTGCATTTAGTCCTTCGTTGCAACTTTCACTGGAGGGTCAAGTCCTGACAGAAGGCTGCACGGGGCCACAGCGACTCGTTATTGGTAAAGCTTTAGATTAAAGGAATGTCCTGACACCTTCCCTTTAAGTCCTGGATCTGTGGTCTGATTCACCTTTTTTTTTTTTTAGAAAGATATATATTTATATATTTAATCGAAATTAATTTTGTTTCTCTTTACTTTAAAAAAAAAGAAAAAAGAAAAAAGAAAACACCATAACGCATCACCGCTACTTCATATGTTTTCACAATCACTTTTACACGAGAATCATTAATTAAAGACTGCACACTTTGTAAAAAGCAAGAAGCACGACATCTCTCAGTTTGAAAATAGAGTTAAAAACAAAAATGTCTTTTTTTTCTTCTTGGTTTGAGAAAAAAAATTGTCAAATTAAAACAACTACCAGGAAAATACTATACCATGCAATTCAAGTTTTACAAAAAGCAGTTTGGTGTTTTGGTATAAGTGGAAACTTTGTTTTGCTTTTTCAAAAAAAGAAAAAGAAAAAAAAAGAAAAAGAAATAAAACTTTTGAAGTGCAAACGTCCAATGTGAATTGGGGGAGAAAAAATATAATAAGGTTGTGTGAGGGTTTGTGGTGGTAGTTGGAAGGGTTCAGGTAGGTGGACTGAGACTCTTGACAGTCACGCTTTCCTGGGTCATTTGGATTGACAGACCCGCCTGGTGACAGCAGTGAAAGCCGGGATACTCTCACCCCTCAGCTGCCGACCTCCGGAGATCTGGAATCTGACATTGGCTTTGTACCCTCTTACTGTCTTTACACGGCATCCTTTATCCATGTCCTCCTTCATTCAGAACAGAAGCTTATATATATATATGTAGCTATATATATATATATGTATATGTAAAGTCTGTGTTTTAATCGTCCGAAGTGACATCAATTTCCTCTGGGCTCGCCTGTTTAGTCGCCAGTCTCCACCGGTTTATGTGATGCGATCCTTTCTTCTTCTGCTGAGACTCCGAGCCCTCCTCCTCCAACTTCTGCCGCTTGAACTTCGTCCTCCGGTTCTGAAACCACACTTTTACCTGAGCAGAGAGGGAAAGAAAGAAAAGACGGGGGAGGGAAAAAAAAGAGAAAACCCGTATCAGTATCAGGAGATAAACTGCGATTGGTCAGTGCGTATAAAGAGCTAAATAGCAAAGCTAAACACAAGCATGCGGCACTAGAGTGTAAATAAAACAACACCATATAAAATAATGATGAATTTCAGTTCCGAGACAGCTTAAATTTGGGTATTTGAACGAGCGAATGACAATGAATTGAATTTATTAAACTTATTTTACAAATAAACGGGCAATTCCAGCCTTAAAAGGTACAGCCAGTTGTCTTAATTACAAAATAATGACACTATCCACCATTACACCTCATAATAAGCTCTAAAAATTCAATAGGTAAAATAAAATATTCTAAAATAACATATGATGTTTATAGAAACTTTAGTTTTAATTAAAAAGTGGGTCATTTTTTATTATCATTTTTAGAAAAACCGTTGCATTATCTATACCTGACATTCATAGACTCCTCTAAATGGATTTGTCAATAATCTGTCCTACAGGGAATTAGCACCTAATCGATAAATTATCTACTTCTGCTTTGTCAGTCTGCAGCCCCTTTGAACGCTTAAATGGCAACTGAGGTGCATTTAATAAGCCTTCAGTGGGCTAATTGAAGTAGGTGACGCTTCATTTCTCCCCTCAGCTCCTCCAAAGGCCCCGCCGTCCAAAAGGGGACACAAGCGGACAAAAGACAGCGGCTGATGGGCTCAAACAGCATCTTAAATATGGCAGGGGGAATCCACTGAACCCGCCTCGCTCTTTGTATCGCCTATCCCATAAAATGGTTAACTGGTTAATTTGCCCTCCATTTTGAAAGGCGACATTCTTTTTCCCCCTCCCTCAAAACAAAGTAATTCAAGCCCTCCTGAAATGAGGTTAGGCCTACACAATGACGGTGGATTTCATCCAGCAGAAAGCCCCCCTGTCTTCGATTGACAACATGCATTTATGGACCCTGGTTAGCAAAAACAATATAATGGCTGATTATTTGAAATTACTGTTTGGCAAATTGATATAGTTTCACGGGAAAATATCGACTCTTTTTTTTTTTCTAGCAGCCTGGTTTTAAAGGACACTATCACACACTTGTGCGCTCAAGAAAAATTAAACATGGTAAACAAAAGCAACACATGAGCTCCAACATCAGCCATCGTGTGTGACCAGATGGACTAATAGACAAACAAACATGACAATAATATATGAGGATGGACGATTTCGTGGGCAAAGGATGATAAAACACACTCCGCATCCAGGTTAAATAAAGAGACAGGGTGCTGGTTATTGTCCCAGAGTTAAAGTAACCCTTTCTTACCTGAGTTTCTGTGAGGCTAAGGCTGTGGGCGAGCTGTTTTCTTTCTGCTCCCACCACGTAATGGTTTTTCTCAAACGCGTGTTCGAGCCGCAGGAGTTGCGAAGGTGAAAAAGCAGTCCGGATTCTTTTGGGCTTTCTTGCCAGCGCGTTGTGCAAAAGAAAACTCTCTGGACTCGTTTCATTACCTGCAAGCGAGCAGAAAACGAGTACTTTTAATCATTTGGAAAGTAGCCTTAATAATTACATTTTGATTAAAAAGACAACAGGCCTGAGCAGCCAGGAAACAATGGGCATACTGAGGGCTTTTCTGGAAAGGTGATAATTAAGAAGAAAAAGCTAAATATCATTCAATAAAAGTAAATAGTGTATATTTTAAATCATATTGCAACATTTACTGTCTTCATCTAACATCCACCTGCTTCTTTGCTAAAGGAACGAGTACCAAAGCAGAGGTAGGCTATAATCCTTGGCTTAATCAAATTAGCTCCCCTACTACCTTTGAGGACAAAATCTAAATAAACAGAAGTCAAAACCAATTTAGAAATTAATGAAGAATATAGTGCAAATATATATAACAACAGTGCTTTCATTTGTGTGAAAATATTAATAATAATGACAATTATAAAATCCACAAAATGAGCAACTGAGAGCAGCAAAGTAATAAACTGAGCGCAGGCCAAACAAGTTCAGTAATAGAATTAAAATTGACACCAAATGTGTTCTGTATGCATTGTAGAAAAGTAGCAACAAATGATTTAAATAAGTATCGGAAACATATTTTTGTTTTTACAAATGATATATTTTTTAAATGTAAGAAATAAATATTCAAAGCAAAAATGCTTCCTTTTTGTTTCTTTCTTTCTCCTTTTTATTAATCCATTTCTCTATTTTTATGTAACATGTAGTCGAACAGTGCACAAACATGTCAGGATTTTTTAACCCCTTAGAAGACAGACCAAAATTATTTATTTTAGCTACTCGATCTATTTGATTAAAACATTTTCTACCGCATCATCTTTAAAGCAAAATAACCATTTAAATAACTGTCATTTGCTTTGTATTAGGTTTTTAAATAACGGGCTGCTGATTCTTAGATTTGTATTTCCATTTACAACCTCTTTGAGGAGAAAAAAAAATAGGCAGACCCCGTTCGGCGCCTGTCGTGCGTAAAGCTGAGCCAAATTAAACATTTTGACAACTTACCTTGAAATCTGTGACCCAAGTACCTATATCTGTGTAATAACCAGGGGTAAAAAGTTGAGGGGTCCCTTTGCTGGCTGGCAAAAAGCGGGTGCGGACTGTGTGAGGACGAAAGCGGGTGAGCGGCCAAAGCGTGAGGAGGGGCCACCGGATGCACCGGGACAGCGGAGTTTGGCGGATGAGAGACCGCCTCGGCAAACACTAAGTCCGGGTTCGAGTAGACGCCCCTGCCGCCGGAGTGAAAGCCGTTCAGAAAAGGGTTCATCTGGCCGGAGTTTGCATAGCTGAGAGCCGCCGGCCTGATTGGCTCCTCGGAGCGGGACGCTGGTACCGGATTATCCTTCGCCACTAAAGACTCTATAGTAAAACACCTCTTGGGTGTGGGTTGAAACATGGTCTGATAGTCCAGATTCCCCAGTTTAGGTTGAAGTTGTCACAGGCGCTCTTGCTTAAAAAATACTCCACACCCAAGAAAAGGGGGAAAGTTTCTGCGCTGGAAATAAGTTGGGAGGAAAAAGGGCGGCAGTGTCGAGAAAGCCAAAAAATAAAAAGCGCACGGCTACTCCCAGACTAATCCATGGATGTGATCGTTTTCCTCGCCGGCTTCGTGCAGGCAGATTTGTTAGTTCATGAGCCTAATTAGCGCTGCAGTCCCATAAACAGCTTCCTCTGAAGGCTGTAATGGCATGGTGATTGGTCGCTGCTGCTGCTGCTGCTCGCCTTAAGGTGGAGAAGGGGAAGACGCTTAAAAAGTGCGTCAATGGGAAGCAGGGGCGCGGAGAGGCGGACTCGAACGCGCAACACGGAACGGATTCGTTCTGAGAGGAGTCCCCCCCGCGCGCGCGCACACTCACTCACTCACTCATACACACACACGCTCACGCACACATATCTCCAGGACATTTAACTCATTCATCTGAAGCAGAAAAGCTCAAGGTAGTCTGCTTATTTACATTTAAGGCCGAAACAGATTTTAAAAGTTAGTGTGTGTTTTTTTTTAATTATTATTATTTTTCATGTGCTGAAACTTCAGAGCAGCTCTGATAAGGTGTATTTTTCAGACAATGTGCGAGGATAATTACTAAGCGGTAGGACCTCATTTCTCAGTTTTGTTTCTGTTTTTTGTCTGACATTTGCAGATAAATCATTCCGTTTCCTTCTTTTTTTTAAATCAGTTATACAGGCTAAATGTTTTATATATATTTGTTGTTTGTTTTGTTTTTTATTCTTTTAATTTATGAACATAAGCTCGAAATGAAAGAGACCTTTTAAAATTTCAATATCGGGATGTTTATTAGACCGGAAACACAACCGAGATTTGGCCATGCTTTGAAGGTTTTTATCAGGTGTGAGGGACTAACAGAGTCTAACCTTCAACAACACTTTCCCACACTGAGCTGTGTGTCAGAGTTAAGGTGAACGCGCTCAGGTGTTTTGTCTACCTGTATGCGGGCTGTCACACCCGTGCGTGCATCAGTGACTAGAGTAAGGGCAGTGGGACAAAGCTGCGGCCATGGCTGCGCACAAGGGGCCTTTATAAAGAAATAACACTTCCAGTTCGCGCACGAGACAACGGAGGAATTTATTTATGCTGTAAAATGCTGCTTTGCCTCCAGATAGGTCCAAGTGTTGATAGATTTATTCTAATGTTGTAGTCTGTGTGTTTTTGAGAGCTTTCGCTTTTTTTTTTTTTTTTTGAAAAATATTATTTAGATATGTGTTTGCATATTTTCCATTTTGTTCATGTGGTGAACATTAGCCTAACAATAGGCTAATATTTAAAGCCTGTTTAAAGTAGTATTAATAATAAGAAGAATTATTATTATTGTTATTATTATTTTTATTTTTTATCAATAATGATAATAATAACAATAATAATATGGTAGTTAACTCATATTTTAGTGTACCAGAGGCTATTATCTGTGCGGATAAATTCACATAAAATACAATTTAAAGAAATTGAAACACTTAAATGTTCTTCACGCTGTCACAGCAGCCGATTTATAAACACCCGATGTGGCACCTTTTAATAAATTAATCAGTTCCATTAATTCTGATTAAATTCTGTCCTTTTGGATAGTTCATTTAAATCTCTTGGAGGTGAATGATTATCGTGTTTCTGTGTGAACTCATTGTTTTAGTTCGCTTGATGGAGCTTTATTTTGTTATATCACGTGATTATTATCTACTATTCTACTCTGTCATAATAGTGATTGAATTATTCTAGTTAATATTGTTTTAGTGGAAAATAAATCGGGCTACAACAGCCAAACTAAAAGGAAAAAACACAATAGGCTACCTTATATTGTTTATAATAATGGGGGGAAGCCATGCACGATATTTACGTCTTATTTCATATATTTATGTATTGTTTTAAACGTCCTCAGCATCTTATTAGTGGTTTAGGACTAACCTCCGTCCTGATGATTGCCTGTGTATTTATCTTTTTTCTTCTCTTTTACTCGGTCAACTGCAGAGCGTGAACAAACACGTCTGGTCTGCTCACACGTGGTGCAGCGGCGGTGTTTTCACGGTACTTTACTGACCTCTACTGGTGAGAAAACGAAATGCAGACAAACCCGTTCAGAAGGGTCACAACATCAATAAAAACACACAAACTTGTTGTTGATAATTAGGTACTTTAAAGCCCTCTTCTCCCTTAAAACTACGCTCTGTTTATTAAACGTCTGTGTGTTTTTTGGGGTAATTTTCATAGTCATTTATATTTCTTCTTTGTGTGTTATTTTATATGTATCTTTTTAGTCTTACAGGTCTGTTTTTTTTTATATGGACATGAGCCTGTTTAATAAACTTGAACCGAAAGAACTGAACTTATCTTTCATCTTATACGTTGACTAATGAATGGAACAGGATGTTTGTCCCAAGGTTTTAAAACTTGGTCTTTTACTGGGGGATAATCTCCAAATGTAGAAACCTGATCAGCATTTTGACCATGTCGAATCATGAACTGCAAACATTTTTATCAATAACTAGCACTTAAAAAATTAACTTGAAAATTTCTATGTAAAATTTACTGCACATCCTTACACTTAACAGACAAGTACATTTGGAAACTCTAGTTTTATTATGTTTACACAACAAATTCTTAATTTAATATTTTCTGCTGTCACTGTAGGCTGTTACAACACACTAACTTGTAATCTTAGTGAAACCTGATGTTTATACACCAAACATTTTACTTAAAATTTTAAATGGAAATAAATAAGCAGAAAACAGAAGTAGTGACCCAACATCTTTATTAATAAAGCCTTCATCTGTACACATACAGCCTGGAATAAAACCATTGGCTGCAGCAGGACAAAAGCACACACTGGATATCAAGCGGTCATTTCAATATTCTATGCATGCACATCAAAAAGGAAATTCCACTAACTCATTAACAGGTTAAGAGGCATCTCCTACTGGATGAAGAGCAAAAATCAGTGAAATAGATGAAAGATTTCTCATTGCTGCTGTTGCTGGAGCATTAAACTGTTGTAATATAACATCTATGTAATGTACGCGTATTTAAAAGAGGCAGTTGGTCAAAGCAGGTACGATGGTTTCAATTCAGTTACACTTAATCTTGAAAGGTAAAACCACTCCTAACCAATGTAGGTCCTGGTGTGTAAGAAAGACTATGAGGCCTGAGTGTATGCAAGCTCGTTGGTTAATGTTGTTTTAGGTGGTGAGGTTCCTGTTCTTCAAAACTGGAGGGAGACAAAATAAAAACAAAATAAATCCCCAGAAAAACTAGTCTACAAAAAGAAATTCAAAGGATAAACACGTGAACGGCAGCTGCTAGCCGCCACTGATTCAGTGCTGAGGCCAAAATCGATCGATGGGGTGTTGAATTTTACTATTCTATCATAACAGCAATAATTAGATTTTTTTCTGGTTTAATCATTTAACAGGGATGAAGTTGATGTTCAGCGGCGAACAGTTGTCCAGCCGTCGTCATCTGTCTCATTCTTGGTGCGCCGAGGGTTTTCTTTGTCGGTACGCCAGCTCTTTTCTCCATCAGCCTCGCGCTCTCTCTCCCCGTCTCTCTCTCTGAGACGGTCCCTGTCCCGCTCCTCATGTCTATCCTCACCTGCACGACGCCAGGAGCCACCTGAGAACAGAAAAATGCTCGTGAGGATGAGGTCAAAAAGGAAAGCTGCATTTCACTATAATTACCACACATAACTAGTAAGTTTGTCCACTTGTCTAAAGTGTGCATGTTCGTAAACCAGGCCAGCAGTGACCTCTGCTGGTCAAAAGCCTCCACATACCCGACTCAGTTTTTAACAGACATGTTCGTCCCATATTAAATGTGATACGCTCAATTTAGTGAGTTGTCAGGGTAAGAAACAACATCTGGAAACTGCTATGAATGCTTTAACTGCACTGAAGAAAAGTCAAACAAATAAATGACAGTTTCTGTGAATCATGCTCTACGAACCTTCATCATGATCTCTGGGTGGGGCTCTTTGTTCACGATCGTCACGGCGATCTCGCTCACGACGTTCGGGGCGACGATCGTCACGGTCGCGACGATCATCGCGTTCACCCTCCTCTCTGCGGGAGTCCCTCCAGCTGCTTCCTTCCTCTGTGCCTCCTCTCCTCCAGTTGTTCTCCTCTCTGTGAAAACAGAGGGATTACTCAATGTGAAGAACCCACTAAAAAGTAGTTTAAATGCTTAATGATGTGAACAATATCTGGATTTGACACTTATTTGGCGAGAAAATACTGAAACATAAGACTCCTGCTGCACAGATGAGACCCAGAGCTGCACACAAACACTCGTGCCTTCTTATTTTGGACATGAACAAAGACCTACAGTTGGAATTTTGAAGATCAGATGTGCAGAAGGAAAATTATGAGCCCTCATTTTTTAGGGCTGGGATATACTTGGTGTGAACGCAAACTTCCATGCAAGTGGTCTGTGTCATCGTGAATATACTTGCTGTGGCACATTGCAGCCAACGCACTCAATACCGGAGGTTCCTGCTAGGAGTAGTACACCGCGCTTCGACACCGAAGTTGCGACAAGGTCAATCTGACGGTCAGATTGTGTTTCCGTGGCAGCAGCATCACCCAAAATCATTTCCACTCTGTTACAAGTTATTAAGGCACGTGTTTGTCACTGTGCAACGGGAGGAAAACTCATTTAAATGCTGGTAGTTGCAGACTAGGTCCAAGTAGCGCTTTTCAAAACAACTTGCCATCACGTTTACTTCCGACTTTGTGTTCACACAGTTGTGCAGGTGAGCAACTCTAGCGTTCAAGACAATATTGAACCACGCGCACGTGTCACGTTACCTCGCATCAACGCGTGTGACCTACGTGCCGTAGGTACATTGGGAACACTTGGCGCCATGATGCGGACGTGTCGCCAGCAGCAAGTTATATTCCAGCCTTTGAGCTGATCTCTGCTCGGCCAGCAGTGCTCGTTTTGGGCATGGCTCGGCCTCCATTACCAATTTTACTCCTGGGTCATGACCACTGTGGCTACAACTTGAATTGGCCAAATTCAAAGGGGCTATAACTATCTTAAACATGGTAGCATGTTTTCTTATCCATCCTTAAAAATGCAGCAACTGTTTCACACCATTCTAAAAAGCAGTAGTAACCGGTGTGCAGCAATTCTGCCAACTCCAAGCTTACAGTGGGCACCAAGCAGAACGACAGTGCAGCATGACCTGCATACCTTGTTGTATTGAAGAATTGTTTTGTTTTTTAAACCAGCCATGTTACAGGCACTGTTCACAACAAAAAAGCATTTATGGTATGTAGCCTACATGTGTGTTACTGGTCCGCATTTTAAAAGGTAAAAAAAACACCTGTGTAAATATCTCATGTTACAACGTGGACACCTGCGGCTTATAGTAAAGTGCAGCCAATATATGTTTAAACAGGTGCAGCTTGTATTCAGGTGCCTAAATAGTCCAGTTACTACAGTATATTCAAATTAGTGAACTGCTACATTAGCAAAGGCAGCTCCTTCATCATTAGACTTGCAGGTTCATGCAACGTTGCAGATTAACTAGAAACCTTGAGTAAAAAACTAAATCATTAATTATTTATATTTAAAACTTCTACAATCGCATCACAGCCCTCTGAATTACAACTGAACTGTTTAAAGGGATAGTACACCCACAGAATGATGTGCATTCATTTTCTACTCACCCTCATGTTGAGCAAGACTCTGGAGCACTTCTTTAATATCTCAAATGCAGCCGGAGATCAGACAGGTTTTCGTTTTCCTCCAACTTTCATATAATGGAGTCACTGGTGCCTGATCCAGAAAGGTCCATGAAAGTCCACAAAAACTTGGCAATATTCCTCAATACTGCTCGTCCAATGTAATCCAAGTGTCCTGAGTGGGTAGTGTCCATAATTTGCTCCAAATGACATCATTTAGTATGTTTTTATAACTTAAACAGTACTACATGTAGCTGCTGCAAAGTGCGTCCGTGAGAGTTCATGACACTACGGAAGCCGCGGCAGACGAGATAGTGTGTTCTCTGTTTATTTCTTTCCTTCTTTGTTTTATATCCCGTCTTGTTTGTGTCCCGGTTTGTCCGCAGCTTGTTCGCTCTAAGCATAATGTAAACAGAGAATTTCTTCTTCTACGCTTGCATTATCGGCATGTCGTGAACTCTCATGGGCGCGGTTTGCGGCAGCTGCATGTAGTACTGTTAAAGCTATTAAAATATACTAAACGATGTCGTTTGGTGTAAATTATGAACGCTACCCACTCAGGACACTTGGATTACATTGGATGAGCAGTATGGAGGAATATTGACAAGTTTTTGTGGACTTTTATGGACCTCTTTGGTTCAACCAGTGAACTCCATTATATAAAAGTTGGGGGAAAACGAAAACCTGTCAGATCTCCGGCTGCATTTGAGATATTAAAAAAGTGCTCCAGAGTCTTGCTCAGCATGAGGGTGAGTAGAAAATGAATGCACATCATTCTGTGGGTGTACTATTCCTTTAATGTGCAGAAAGATCCTCGACCCCCGACTGAAAATGCGATTATTATAATCCAGAGCAAATCATGAAGACTCAGTTGGTGGTCTTGCTGCAGACCCGTCAAGACTCACCTTTGTGGACGACGGTCTCTGAAGCGTTCACTTTGTCTTTCATCTCCATCACCATCATCATCATCGTCATCCCGGGCTCCACCACGGGGAGGTCCCCAGCTCTCCTCTCGGGCCTTCTCCCGCTCACGCCAGCCCCCTACAACAGATCATTATTTAATTTTAAAACCTGATATTTGAAAATGAAGGTAAAACAAAAATATAACAGACTGAAGTGTGAACAAGGAAAGACTTACCGGGTCTGCCAAGGGGCTTCCAGGGTTTGGCATCATCACCACGGCGTGGCCCATCATCCATGCCTCTCCTGCCGCCTCTGTCATCATCCCCTCCTCTTCTGGGGCCCCAGTCATCATCAGCCCCACGCCTGGGACCCCTGGAGTCATCCATGCCTCTGCGAGGACCTCTATCGTCATCAAAACCACGTCTTGGCCCGCGATCATCATCAAAGCCTCGTCTGGGGCCACGGTCTTCATCGCCACCCCTCCTTGGGCCACGGTCATCATCAAACCCTCGGCGTGGTCCACGGTCATCATCCATCCCTCTGCGTGGAGGACGGTCGTCATCGCCGCCGCGACGTGGAGCTCGATCATCGTCAAAGCCTCTACGAGGTCCTCTGTCATCTCCACCCCTGCGAGGACCTTCTCCTCGTCTGAAGGGACCCTCTCTGTCGTCTTTGTCGTCATCTCGGCCCTCCTGTCTCCAGTCTCTGCAGAGAAACCGCTGGAGTTTAAGTAACCAGTCACAGTTAAACGGATGAAAGCGCAGAGATAAATTTGAAGTTTCACACCTGTCGGGTACAGAGCGACGCCAGTCTGATTCACCTCCTTCAGTGCGCCTTCTCCACCCTCCCTCCTCTTTCTCACCCTTGTCACCCCAGTCCTGTAAAAGCAAGATAGAATAGCAGAGTTTACATTCACAAACAGAGCAAATCTAAACTGAAATCTACAGAAAAACAAGGCATGCTTTCTAGGCGTGCACTAATTTTCTGGACGATCACCGATTTTTAAAAAGCCTGACCTGCCGATACTGATATTTTAAAACTAACTGACATTATACAGCTTCAATATTCCGATTGTTTTATTGAATAACAATTTACACCCATAAAAAACTAGTTTCACATAAGGTTGTGTTCTCAAATATAGTATAAATTACAGGTTTCAAGCATTGTTGTCCCAACTACAAAATTATTTCAGTTCCTTTGGTCTTTCATTTTTCACATCTTAAAAACAAAACTTTCTCAGCTTGCTCCCTAATGCTTTCACCAGCTTGAATAAATAAAGACCTGTAGAGTCACCAGAGGGTGGTGCTTTGTAATTTGCAACGTTTTTTTTTCCCCTGAAGTGCATCAAATTTTCTTCAAAGCTTTCCATTCATTCTTTAGACACATTGTATAAATGCTGATTAATGAATGCATCTAAACAAATTTAATAACTGCGTCAACAAGCAGCCATCACATAGAAATTAAACCCCTGGATCCAAGTCTTGGAGCTTATGCGAAAAAAAATTAATTCTGCTTCATTCTCATCTGATCTAAATGGTTGAGATGATCAAAGGGAAAAAAACAGCCCATTAGTACCTTGGTTCTCTCCTCCGGTGCACCCCTTCTTTCCTCCTCACGGCGGCGTTCTCGCTCCTCGATCTCCTGCTGACGAGCACGCTGCTTGCGCTCTTGCTCCTCAAGCTTGCGTAGACGCTCCTGGTACTCCCTCTCCTCCTCCTCTCGCTGCTCTTGTTCCAGGCGTTCACGCTCTTCACGTTCTGTAACAAAAGTAGAAAAGATACTGAAAAACTGCAACAAAAACCACATTTAACTGCTGCAGCTCCACCTCACATCAAACTCCTCTATACACATTTTAAAACTTAGTATGTTACTAATGAAAACTTATTTTGCTAAATGTAAAATGCTGAATGACATTTACTAACACTGACACACAAGGGCTACGTTCACACTCTGGCTGTTTGGTCCGCTTCCACTGATAGTCCAATTTGGCACAGTTTGCACACCACTTGCACTCTGGTCAGCCTGAAAGACGGGGGTCTCTGTTTACTTACAAACTGACAATTGGATTATCCAGTGGACCTAGATGGAAGCAATGTTTGTCAACCGCAAGAAAGCATCAAGAAGAAGGAAGTTGGGTAGAGTATTGTTTGGGTCGGAGAAAAAACAAAGCAAACAGCGCGTTTGAAGAAGCCGAGGTCAAAACAATGAAAAACGACTGAAAAATGTTTAGATAGAGATGGAGAAACCTTATTATATAATTTCCACTTTAATCACAGAGTCTGGTTTTCATCTTCTTCCTTCTTTTTCATCTTTGACCAGTGGTTGTATTGGGGAGCGTCGCCCCCTAGCGAGCAGTTGTTCTAATAAAATAAAATAATAAGAACAATAAAATAATGCAGACTTTATAATCTCAATTAGAGTGCCAAATAGGAAATTCATTCTCTGCATTTGAACCCATCTCAGGTTGAACCTGAGAGCAGTGGGCTGCTAATTAAAGCGCCCAGGGAGTAGTTGGTGTGGGTTGAGGACCTTGCTCAGGTCCTTTGACCATAACTATGGGATTTTAACCAGGCTGTTTGGTCCGCTTCAGTTACTGCAGTTTGAACATGAACCGAAGCAAAGAAAGGTGTGAATTTTTCAGAAATCCCCGCCCAATCGGACCAAGTCCCCGGACTATCCTGGTGTGAATGCACACTAAAGGCAGGTACACACTTCAGGAAAATCAGCTTGATTTATGTTCTAATGTTCCCCCTATACGATCAAAGCCAGGAAAGGTCCGATTGTTGGATGTTTGCAAAAAAAAACCATCACATATTATCTTCCCATGGTGTGATGTGAGTGGAGAGTGATTCTGTCTGGTCTGCTCAGAAGGCCTTGGAAGGAGAAATCGTAGATAATGAACATGTTTAATATTTGCGACTAAAAATCCTAGTGTGTGTGTGTGTGTGGGTGTGCTGAGAGCACCCCAACACACACATTGGTCACAGCTGTGCAAAAATCAAAAACACTACTCTCATTGGGAAATCACTCATTGTAGGCTCCCGGAACAACAGCACATCAAGATGCAGAGCTAACAGCTGACTGATGGAAAAGGAAGTAAAAACAAACAAAGAGCACGCAGCCATAGCTCACAGCCCTGCTCTCCAGCTAGCTAATGTTTGTGGTAATTTTTTATTTACCTCCAACTCGCGGTCATACAGCCACACCCCTGTTGCCTCTATGACTTTTTCCACAATGTTTTTTTCTTTGCATGCTTGTTTTTTTCCACAATGTAAGAGGCTGAAAAGTCTGCTATGTTTGTTTACGCTGAAGTCTCGTTACAAAGTCTCGTTTGATATCGCGAGATTTGGGATATTGACAGTGAAGGAGCCGATTCTCTGCAGACAAATCAGTTAGTGTGGGGTGTGCTCCGTAGTGCACACCCCACATTATATGATCAGAAGAGGGAAATCTTGATGATTTCAAAAGAGAAATGGCACAAGTGTGTGGTCTCTACATCTGTGAAGATCTCAGGAATCCTGTAGTGTGTACCTTCAACTGCAACCATTATTAATCATTTTCTGTGGCATATGAATCTTGCTTCATCAGTACTGTTCGGATAACATGGTTTAACGAACATTTGAGGCAAAGAAACCAAAGAAAAACCTTTCTTGAGCTGCTCCTCATGGATGCGCTGAGCCTCCTCCTCTTTCTGGCGGTAGAAAGCATTACGCCTGTCCTCTTTACGTTGCCTCTTCCTATCTTCTAGACGTTTCTTCCTTTCCTCCACCAGGCGTTCCTCAAAGGCTTTCAATTTTTCCTTTCAAGATAGAAAAAATATTTTTAAATAGTTTAAAAATCAATCACATCATGGTTTAGTCTTTGGTGGATAAATGACCTGACGAGCCTTACCTCATAAATGAAGCTGCGTGCAGCTGTTATTTTGGACAGGAAGTTTTCTTTGTCCTCCATCATCCTGGACATGCGTTTCTTGTGCTCCAGAGCCTTTTCTCTTTCAACTTTCATGGTGTTAATCTAAAATAAGAGGCAGAAGCCAGTTCTTACACTCTGAAAATGAATTCAGCTTCCATACTTCATAAATCCAACTATTGAATATTTCTTCAACATACCCGCTCCTCCTCCTGGAGCTCCCACAGCTCCATGTCTTTGACACGCTGTTCCTCATAAGCTTTCTTGATGAGAGGAATCTCCTCAAGGCGTTTTGCCCTCTCAAAATAGTCGATCTGAATAGAAGTGAGAAAAATAATAATTTAAAATGTAAGATTAGTAACAATTTAACATATTTTGCAATCAGTTACCTTCTTCTCCTGATTCTTCAGGCGTTCCTGAAGTTCCTTCTTTTCCTTCTCCAGTTGTTCCACCTGTTTAGCCATGATGAAATCAGGATCCAGTTCCTCCAGGTCCTGTAGAAAAAAGAAAAGTTAGCCTAAAAAGAAAAAGCTAAAACAAAAAAAGAATAAGACCAAATTAATCTGAAAGTAGCCACATTTACTTGTTTTGTGTGAAATTGTTCGTATACGTGGATCATTTTAATTCTGATTGAGCTTTTGAACCGACTGCAATCGGTAAATTTGGTTTCATGTAAACGTGGCTACTAAGGATGGAGTGATTTTCGATCGGATCGTCTATCGGTGATCGAAGGGGAGGATCGTGATCTTTTTCCAAATGGTGATCTTTAAGGCGATCTTTGATTAATTTACTGCCATATGATGTTAAAGAAAAAATCTCTAAACTGCGCTGTACTGTGTAGGCTACTTAAAAGGTTTCTTGTGGAGCACCATGTCTGCATAAAGAACCCTTTGATATGCGCAGCTAAAGCGTGAATATTAAACTCTTAACACTGTGTTGTCTCTTTTTCCTTCTCACTTTTTCAGAGGTGCGCGCTGCGGACGCAGGCTCTCTGTCTCCTCTGTTCTTCATCTCCATTGAAAGGAATATTATTGTGTTCTGCGTGTTATATTCACAAGGATTCTTGGTACTTTGAGTAAACTACAGAGTATTTTGTACCAGCGATCAGACGGTACTCTGCACAAGTTGCTAATTTATATATCACCATGGCAACATGCATCCCGAGAGGAACTGGTGTGCAGTTACTTTGCTGGGCTCCATCACTTAACTGGAAAAGTTTCGTGAAGGCGTGACAAAGGAAAATTGTCACGCCAGCCGGAGTCAGTGAACTTCATCATTACAACCCATTCCTACCCGACTGCGCACCTTCATGTTAAGTGTCCGGGGGCTCTGGTGGAAATGGGAAGCGTGGATGTGTATGGCACACAGCTCCAGTTCCATTCCTCTTTTCCACCACACGTTCTCTCCTTCTATGACTCGCAATAGTGTCAAGTACTGCTGGTGGGTCAGTACCAGCACAGCAGCACCAGCAAAGGATTTCTATCAGCTCCGGACTGCAGTCCAGCCGCCTCTCGCGGATCCGTGGTTACGTCAACCAGCGTTATTTCGGCTGCAATTCTGAAACTTGGCTGGCTTGACTGCAGTGGCTCCAGATGGTTCATTAACCACCATCATCATGACATTTTCTGTGCATCGCGGTTTGGGTCGGGATATTCCAGCTAATTGCAATTATCATGTATACAGGAGTAACTCTCTGCTCACGCATGGAAACGGGTTATTCTTGCTTGCTTACCAAACATTCCCTGCGCCACAAGTACTGTATTTTGCTATATTATCTTTCTTTTTAGTCACAAAAGAAATAATTTACGCATTTAGTTGAACAATAACTTAATTAAATTGAGACATCAGCGTAAATGAAATACTCATCACAAATAACCAAACCAAAATTAAATTCTGAGCCACAGACACTTCCATCTTACACAGACCAAGTAAATGAGTGACTGCTTATAGCTGCCAACATAGTTGTTGCTTCAAACAAGGAGCATATAGCAGAAATTATTTGCCAAGAGGAGGCTCAGGCAGATGTAGGCAAAACCACTGGACGAGTTATAACTTTTTTTTTTTAGTAATAATGATGGCTTAACCCCCGACGACCCCGATTCACAGTGACCACGATCGAATGATCTGACGACAGGACAGATTTCACATCCCTAGTGCCTACTGAGACCCCCCCCCCCCCACACACACACACACACACACATACACACACACTCTCATTTTACCTCAATGTCAATATCCTTGAAGGCTTTGGCACCAAGTTCAGTCTTCTTGATCTGCTCCAGTCGTTCACGGACTGTCTTCTTCTTAATCTGCTCGTGCTCCTGCATGATGCGCTCCTTCTCCCTCTCTTTGGCCTCTTGTCGTAGACGCTCCTCCTCAGCCTTGCGAACTTTCTGCATCTCGGCTTCTCGCTGTTCAAGCTCCTCCTTCTCTCGCTGAATATTCAGGCTCTCCAGGCGCTCCTTGCGCTCTTCAATGGTCTGTCTACGAGCCAGGATGCGCTGGTGGTCCTTGCGGGCATTTTTCAGATAGGCAGCAATGGCCTGTTGGCTCTGCTCCTCACGTTCTTGCTAGAAAAGGAGGAAAACATATTTAATAGAGTTGAAATAGTGTATTGCAAAGTTTATGAGTTGTTTTGTTAAAAATCTGATATTAAGTGATTGCTTTTCCACAATAAAAATGGGAACCCAATTAAGCACCTTGTTCAACACGGATCTGGTTTGAACTACTGCAGTCATGGCAACATACACAGAGGCACTATTAGTCAGCCCTGATTTCTGATTACTAATCAGATCGGGACATCTCTTGGCAAAAGTACATGTTATAATAATGCCAACTCCAGTAGAGTCAGCCGTCTCATCCCACATGTAGTCATAATAATAGAGATGCCCTCAGATTAGTGGTCTCCTCCATTTCCTCAGATAAATATTACATAACTAATGAATCAAAAGTGCTCATATGTGAATACTCAATAAGAGGGTGAGCTCACCAGGATGGAGGCGGGCTTGATGATCTGGATAGCTTTAGCCATGGAAGCAGACATGGCAGTCAGCTGGTTCCTTATCTGCTCAGACGGCATGTTCTGCAGGAAAGGCCCAACGGGAGCATCCTCTTTGGTCGAGTAGTTCAGGTCAGAACCGAAGCTCAGAGTTCGAGAGCTGTGGTCTATGCGAACCTACAAGACAAAACGGGATGTTAGATTAGTTGTGCTAAAACGCTGGATAAACTAAAGTGGCGGTGTGCAGCCTTAAAAATGGGACTAAAGGCCCATTTATGCTCCCTTTTGTACCTCAATAGCAACGTCTGTTTCAAGTATAGTCATGCGTCGCTGCCTTCATACTTCCATGTGTGTTTTACGTCGCCATGCTTGTTGAGCTGGTTCATCCACTAGTAAGCAGTGCTGAGTTTAGAGCTCACTTCTGCAAACTGACGTCAGTTTCAAACGCCGGTCGGTAGCGATAATGCTTGATTCTCTCCCGGAGAGAATCAACAGACTTCCTGAGTCTGGAAGTCTCTCCCGACTTCCTGCTTCACCACAATATATTTATAAGCTTGTCTGGCACTGCCATCTACTGGATCATGTGATTATTACACTAAGAAAACCTGATTAAAGGGACAAAACCTCATTTCTCTTTTTTCTGGGGTTTGGGTTTTGATTTTTTCTTTTGTGCTGTGGTGTGGTGATGTGAGTGTGAGAATGAGAGTTGCTATTCTCTTTCTGTTTTTTCTCTTTTCTCTCTCTCCTTGACACAAACAGGTGGTCACCTCTTTCTATCTTTTTATTTCTATTTATTTAATTTCTCTTATTTTATCTCCTCATCAAGTTCACTACCCCCCTAACCCCCCCCCCCCAACTCCCCCCCCATTTTTCCCCTTAATTTCCAAATAAAGTCATTGCCCAAAAATTATATTAATAAAAAACGTGACCTCCTCTCCAAGTCAATATCTCCCTCCCCACCCCCCCTATTTTATTGAGGAAGTGAGGTCTGGTGTCTCAAAACAATACTCCCCCTTAAAATTAATTTTTTTTTTTTTTGAGTATTTTCATATACAGTAATGCCAACAACATAAACTAGTTTTTAACTGCTATGTCATCACTCCTTTAAAGCTTGATTTCAGCAAATGAGTTAAATGTCATGTGTGCTGTATACATTTTGGTACTTTGTTAAAACTATCCATTAAACCTAGCATCGGCAGGAAGACAAATGTAACAACTTTTTGCTTCAAACTGCCCGACATTAGCCACGCCCACCTTGAATGTCTGACCAATCACACAACGAGTGACCAATCGCTCCTTGGAGCCTAACAAGAAGAAAGTTCTGCTCAGCTGATGTGTCAAGAACAAGCCACAAGATGTCCTCCAGCGTGTCCGCGAGAACAAAATGCCGTCATTTTGTTCTCGCGGCCTCGAGAACAAGAAGAAAGTTCTCACTTCTTATGGAGTATACAACAGGCTTTGCACTTACATTGACTAATCAACACTGTAAAACAGAATAATCTGTCCAGATTTTGCTCTTACTTGCAGATCACAGTGCCGTGCGGCATCAACAATGGAGCGTTCCAGTTGGAAGGCGTCCACAAATGGAACCAGGGAGGCCAGACGGCTGAATTCAATGCTTTGATAGATCTGTGCAACCTACCAGAGAGAACCCAGAAGAACAAAGATTAATACTGTTAAAAGGGTTATGGTAATTTAGACTAGATTAACAGGAAGAAGAGAATTACCTGCTGCAGGAGCCTGAGGATGGTATTACTCTGCAGGTGTGGGACGTACTGCTGCAAATCTGCCTCCTTCTCAGCCTGATCTCTTACCCAGTTCAACACCTAAATGTTAGTCAGAGGACATGCTATCAGCAAGACATCATAATAAAAACTGAAACACTTAAAAACACAAGAAATATGTCATCAGTTTATCAGTCCTGTTGAAGGTGGTGCATTCATTACCTTAGTCACTCTTCCACTCAGTTTCAGAGGATGAAAGTCAACCTCAAGCCAGTTGTAAAGATCTTTTACGTCAGGTACGACATATTGCAACAAGTTAAACCTCACCTACAGCAGGAACAATAAAAACAGACATTTATCAAACATACAAAGATGCAAACCCAAAATACATATCATTCAAGGGAAACAAAAATCTACAGGCATTGATTAGACATAAGAAAAATATAGTTCCTTTCATGTGCATGTTGCGTACCATGTCATTGATGAGACTCTGGCGGGTTGGTGGAGACTGCAGACCCAGGAGAGTCGCCAGCCTGCGGTGTTTCTCCACAATGATACCATCCATGTCCAGCAGTCGAGCGATATCGGTGCGCTCGGGGGTGATGGGAATAGACAGTGTTGCCAGAAGAACTCTGGTAGACATCCTGGAAAACAAAATTCAATCATCAGATCCCCTTCAATGCTAAACTTCACTAAACTTATTCATAACGAACTAACAAGATACCTCTGCATCTCATCTTGGGTCAAATTCTTGCGCATTTCCCTGGACAGGTGATAGAGCCGGTGGAGGGTGCAAGCATGAAAGAGAGCGTTTCCAGACTTCCAGAAGACAGTAGATACTTTATTGTAGTAGTTGGCCATGAGCTGGGGCTTTGGAGGCTTCTTGGAGAGAGCAAACAGGCCATGGATGTCCTCTACAGCCTTAAATGCTTCCTTAAGGGACAAAAATATAAAGATATGCTCACGTTAGTGCCTTCATCATCTTTGCTACATAAAAACACTGAACCATGGGAACCATTTAAGGATTTGACCTGCCATCAGTTTCCAAGAGGACAATAAAGAGAATGTTTTAGAAGTCAGCCATCACAGTTATTTAATAAACTTAGTGGTGAACAAACCTGCCAGAGCTCCATGCTTATGGCACTGTCCAGCTGGACCAGACGTGTCTCCAGGTGCATGGACTGGCTCTCAGGGTTGTTCAGATTGATGGCTGTGCTTTGGTTGTGGTGTCGCTGGATTTGACCAAGATGCATGCGCAAGTTGTCACACAGCTTGCGAAATTCTGCTTTACGGGTGTACTGAAGGCAGAACTTGAATGCTGAAAAAAAAAGATAAATCATACATTTAATTTCATTCAGTGCTACATTTTTGTTCTAGTCAAAATGTATGTTAGGCATTAAACAAAACAAGTCAACCACCTGAAACTTAGACACGAACATCAGTTTTAAAACTCTACTGTGAAAGCCAAGATGGAAACACTCTCCCCTTTCAACCTGTAGCATGTGCCAAGCACATCATCCACATCATGGGAATGTGCACAGCTGAAACCTCCTGTCGTACTTCTGAGGCGTAAACGGTTTATAACAATTTATACATTTTAAGTTTTCTCTGTCCTTAAGTGTTCTTGTTTTTTAAAAATTACTGCATTTTGGCCATTTTGAGAAAAAGTGGTCCACTATTAAATTTGAAAAGAAACATGATGTCAGCATGTAGCTGCACTATGTCTGTGTTATGTGTAATATTAACACTAAAACTGTAACGCGGAGGTTACTTATTACAGAGTTCATGAACACATCATTCACAGAACTGATTGTAAGGTTGCTGAGGCCATCACCCTGACATTCATATTAATTCACACACACCACGCCAGTCAAATCAAAGTCTGCTTCTTTGGGCCGTTTACAGAACACGGTTGGTGTTCCCAGTGTGCCGAATGAGCCGTACTATCCGTGGAAGAGGGCCACAGTCCATTTAAAGCGGACCATACAGAGAGAGTGGACGCACCCTTATAGATAATCCATTTTAGATCAGAAATGATTTGCTGTTGAGTGGAAACCATGTTTGCCTAAATTCATATTCATTATTGTAATTATTGGTGAAAATAGTTAATCTGCAAGTCAATGAGTTGAACTTGAAGATCGGCTATTTTCACAACTTTTGTGTGACACTTTACTTTGATGAAGTAGAGCATCAAATCATAAAAAAAAAAAAAAATTGAAATATGGAGTTAAAAGGTTTCTGTCCAACAGCAATGAAGTACAGAGAGGCAGCACTGCATCTCCATCAATGGAAAAAACCAGGCTGGAGCTTTCAATCTGGTGAGGAAACTGGTTACTATGCACAACACAAGTATTAACATTAACTGATGTTTTATTGTAGCACTTAATACAACCCATCAACCTTGATTCCAATTTTCAATACTTATTGACTGAAAATAATTTGTTAAAAGAGTAAAACAGCCTGCTAAAAAAAAAAAAAGAGGAAAAATAGATGCAAGTACTGACAATGGCTGATGACAAAGTATTAATGTCACTACCTTGCTGGGCGATGTCATGGTACAGGCGCTCCACCTTTGAGTTGTTTCTCAGCAGGTCCAGGCACTGTCGGTATGACTCCCAGAGGAACTTCACCCAAGGAGTCAGCAGCAAGCGATCAGTACGATCTTGAGTGTCTTCTCCACTCACAGCACTCAGGAGCACGCTGCATAGTTCAGAAGGACATTGTTTAACAATTTCTGTTTTCTGGCCAAAATCGATGTCTGCATTCATATACGTGTTATCATTGGTGTATTACAGGGGTGTCCAGCTCCGGTCCTCAAGGGCCACAATCCTGCAGGTTTTCCATGTCTCTCTTCTCCAACACACATCTGACTCAAATTCATAGGCTTTTAGATTCATTTGATTTGACAGTCAATTGTGCTGGTGCAAGGAGGCATGGAAAACCGTCAGGACAGCAGCCCTTGAGGACCAACTTTGGACACGACTGGCGTTTTACGACCTCCGCTAATAATCTGACACATTCTCGTAAACAAAGAATTAAGGATAGACCAATACATTGGCCGGCCAATATCTTAGGCCTATATATCTGTTTTTTTGCTGGTATTGGCATCGGGAAATATGTCACGTGTTGTCCAATGCCCCCACTTGGCATAATTTACATACTACATCTGGCTGTACTGTCTGTGCAGTGGACATATCCTTAATAAAACACATTTATCCTTCTTATTTATTATGTTTATGAACATTTGCAAGCAATAATTTTGGAATCAGAAACAGCTGCACAATATCAATGGCAAATTTTTCATTATAGCAATATTAGCCCACACAAACATATTGCAATATTGCAGATGGCCTAAACTACAATATCGGATCATGTCTATGTTTGCATATATTCAAAGAAGTGATGATGTTCCAGTCCAGCCGTATGTTCTTGTTCTGTGTGTGTCCACGGCCAATAACATACACTTTTCCAATAGAAAAATGTTAATGGAAATAATCTGTTTCCTGTAATTTCAATGGGCTACCAAATCCCTAGTGACTAAAAACAAACTTGCACTGATGATGTGATACCGACTGCAACGTTTACGAAACAAACCTCACGAACCTCTTCACCTGACTCAAGTATTTAATAATATGGTTTAATCAAAGTTAAGGCTTTTTGATATATGGTGGCTACCACTGTTTTAATAGGCGTTTGAAAGGTGAGATGCAAGAGTGCGTTTTATATTTTAGCTCAATATACCATTTCACCACTAGATGGCAGTAATTCTTACACAATATCCCCTTCAACACCATAAACCACTCAATTTAACAATTACATTACAGTTTGGCTACATATATGAGGTTGTTTATGTAAAAGCTTAAAATGTGCTTTACAAACTTCAGCCGTTATACCTTTCTGGGGTTTGGATGTTGTCCAAGTCCTCGATATCCAGAACCATCTGCTGGGACTCTTCTTTGGCAGTCTCCGTCTTTTCCTCTGCCAGCTTCAGATAAGCCCTCACCACATCCTCCAACGATTTGATATTCACCTGGGAGAAAGGAAACATTACACTTACACTAAAGTGTAATCAATAATTAGATATATGGAAAACCAGAATTTTACCCTTACAGACCTGCTGGCAAATATTCTTGTACTGGTAGAGACCCTCTTTGGCCAAGTGGCTCTTGCGAAGATCCACACAGAGCTCCAGGTATTTGAGCATGATGGGCTCGTGGATCTTCTGCCATGTTCGATGTTTCTTACTCTTGATGACATCGTACAAAACATCCAAAGCTGGCTGCTTCTTGCCAACCTCGAGAAATTCTGTGAAATCATATTTTAGTAAGAAGTAAGTCAACTTTATTATTTAACAGACACAGAGTCACAAAACGCTTCACATTGACAAAAACCTCAGAAAATATAGAAAGACAAAACCTACTTAAGCATGAGAACATAAAAACACACAAAACCAGTAAACAATATGTTAGAACAAAATTTAGAAACATGTTAGAGATGAGAAAACCTAAGGTGTTCTCGTTTCTAACTGAGAACTTGTCACAATAATATCAAACACAAGCCATCAAACGCAGCGGTTAATAATATGTGGTTTCCACAGGTAGGCCCACATCAGCGACGTACCACTAACATTAGCATCAACTTGCTATGTTGGTGATGACAGAAGCAACCAGACATCGTTGACAACGTTAGACCCATGTCAAGTGTTTACGCGTGTCATATAAATTCATAAAATGTCACTGATGTTATTTAATAATAGAAAAATGGTTCAGCTGGTTAACAGCATGGGTCATTGACGTAGATCACCGAAAATTATACGGCTACCCCGCCATTTGCGCGAGCCTTAGCAGTTAGCCAACAGCAGCGCAGCAATAAGGTGACGAGGCTAAAGTCAGCTAGCTGGTTGCCACGAATGTAACATTTGCGACACACGAAGCAATGTTTCTACTCACCGTTCGCTCGTTTGAGAGCATTTTCTGGGCGCTGGAAGTACGCCGGCATGACGATGGCACTCTAATGAAACTCAAAATTTACTGACTTTAAGAAAATTTTGACAATTTCACCAGTCCATGAAAGCCACGCACTCACCCACAGCAACGGTGCTGACTGAGAAAGAAAAACCTCGTGAGCGGCCTCGCAAGGGTTGCCAGGTGTGTCTCGTGACGTTCACATCAGCAAACTGGCAGGAAACAAATTAAGAAACGAGATATAATATAATCTCTGCAGCCATGAAAACATAACTAGGAAAAAAATAACTAAGAGAAAATGTGTTTAAAAAAAGAATTCACACTTGAGATTTGAAATAGTCGTCCCCCTCAATGATAAATATTTTACTTAATTCTTTCAGTTTTGTTCCTCAATGAACACTAAGAAACGTTCAACAATACTTATAAATATTTGAGACACATAAGATGAACAGGGCTAATTTCTTTCTATAAAGGTTTATGCAATATAACTGACAGTAAATGACCTCTGTTTTTTTTCTAGTTTGATATATTTAGATATTAAACTCAAAAGTGCATAAACAGCCTGAATTTAGTTTATTTTAGTATTCTAACAGATAAAAATCTATCAATTAAACTAATCAAAAATTATCATTATTGTTATGATTATAGTTATAGTTCAGATTTAGTGTTGAATATTAAATAAACAAAAGACACACACGGACCTTCTGGAGAAGCTGTTTGACATCTGTTTAAATCACAGTATTATGTTGTTGTTTTATGATGTTCACATTATGAATTATAGCCATTAATTTTCCTGCAACCAGCTATCTATCAGTCACATTAATGTGTTGGATTTTAACGTGTATCAAATGAACGGGGGAAAAAACAACATAATGTCCCAAATTCAATTAGTTTATTTTAAATGAAGTTGGAATAAATGTCACCCCCACAAGGATGGCACATTTTACAAGTTAGTCCCCATTTTGGCTATTTTTATTTTTTGTTCAGCAGTTCTAAACGGGTTTTTTTGTCCGACCTGGCAGCCCAGGATAAGAAAAGTTCCCGTATGCTCTTCCCTTTGATGCGTTCAATGCCACTCAAAAACCCACCCACTCCATGAACATGTCAAAGCATCAAATAAAACACTAATAAACTACATAACTGAGTAAAACGTGCTCTCTAGTTTTTCAGTAATTCTAATGGCATTTAAGATAATTGTATTGTTGATCTACAACAATAGCTATGCTTTCATTTCAGCTCCCCCTCCCACCACCACCACCATGATTATCTAAATCTGTTGGCTATAAAGAGACTTTCGAAACCAAAGTAAGACATTTCTGAAACTGACATCCACATGTATAATCTACACTTTTCCATATAAAAAATAAACAAAACAAAAAACCCTGCTGTAATTCTGTTTCCTTTGAGCAGAACTAGTCTGTGTTCAGGTTGCTTTGCTGGGTCAGAATATGACTTAATATTGCTCAATCATGAACCGAGAAGCTTTAGACTGACTGCCATGGACCGATCCTTTTTGTACTGTGGGGAGAATAACTAATAATACACTTTTAGAAAGCCTTGTTTTCAAGAATGTTTATAATTGCAGTTACCGTGAACGCACCGTCATAGCGCTCCAAGGCTTTCTGTGATTGGCTGTCAGCAGTGTAGCTCCGCCCTGCACAGTCGTCTGCTCCCCGGAAGAGGGAAGAGATTCTGCAGAGAGAGGAAAAGTGTTGACAGCAGAAATTTTTTATTCAGGCCAATGACCAGTTTTTATCCAATTTTCGTTTTTTATTGACTTTTTTTAAGCCGCGTACTCTGGTATTTCGCATATGCACGAGCTTTCGAGGTACTTCCGAGTTGCGTTCCTGTCTAAAGGGGAAAAGAAGGTTTGTGGTGTTTCTGCAATTAACTTGTGGCTCTGAACTCTTCCAGGTATGGAATATGGCAACAACTGAGACGCAGCTTATGTTAAGCGTCGGGTTAATCGGTAAGTCCCAGTTAACAGGCCTTTCCTTATTCGTGAAGTTGTTGTTTAAGCGAAGTTGGCGCCTCAGATTTGCTTGAACGTGCAGGAGAATCACATGACAGCAGTGTGACCCAGACATCTCCCAGTAGAGCTCCGTATCCTTAACTGGTCCATTGCTCCTTCCACATGATGGAGATTTGCTCCTAGGAATCCCACTGTTAGACTGTTTTAGTGTTTGCGCACCTCCTTATCTCCAGATATTAAGCTTTGATGTATGATTTGTCCTCCACCAGAGAAAGATGTGAATGGAGACACACTGTGGGTGTGGTGTTATCCATCTGTGGGCTCTGAACTGAGGCAAGTTCTGCTTAAAAAGTGCTGCCTGACTCACGATGGCCGTGATTTCCACACCTTTGTGTTTGGCCAGTTCTGTCGCACCTGGTACTACATCACCACAGCGGAGGTACAGGAACCTACAGCACTGAGCAAGGTAACTGAGGGACAAACCATTCCCCCACAAGAGTAGATACAAGTTTTTAAAATATCTGTGTTTATTTTTGTCTTTATTTCTTCTCCTCAAGGTCACCCACTTTTCAATAGTTGTTACAGCAAAAGACTTCAACCCTGAGAAGTATGCTGCTCTTAGTAGAATACTCTGCAGGTTTGAGGACATCAATCTCTGTGTTGATTAATGGTCCAAAATGTTCAACTGTGGGCAGAGTTGATTTGTTAATGTTTGTTATTCAGGATGTACATCAAACATGGCAGTCCAGTGAAGATGATGGAAGCCTACATCACCGTCCTCACCAAAGGGATTTGTCAGAGTGATGAAAATGGCTCATTTCTCATTAAGGATTATGATGTCAGGAAAGCGTACCTGGCAGGTTCAGTCAAAGGTAAGGCATTGCATTTGTTAGGAGGAACATAAGTCAGGATCCTGGTGATCTTCTCTGCCATCCTTTTCATTTACGCACAATGACTTCATGAATGGAAGGTTAAACCACTTTTCTAACGATTTGAGTAAATCGTTGGAAAATACACTAATAAAGCTGTTTTTTTTGTGGGTTTATATGCAGCATTTATGAGTAGTCATTGACTTATCTGCAAAAATCATGCAAAACAACTTAAACCTTATGCTGCATCACTTCTCCATGAGATAATTGTTCGCTTTAATTCCTTTTCTCAACTCATCTCAGCTTTATTTATAGAGCATTGCCAGGAGACTCAGATTGCTGATCATCGCCAGTGTTGTAGCTCAGAATGCAAAACCCTTTGATTTGTTAAAAACACAATGACATTCTCAGTGATGTTTATCAGGCTGTACGGCTTATTACTTAGGCTGGCCAGCCGTCATGTTTCTGAGAAAATGGCTAATACTGACATTAATAATTTGGGCCAAGTGCTTTTATTGGGAAATACATCCCTTGAAATTTCACTGTGGTTTTTACTGTGACAGTAATTGAATCTTGCCAAAATTGCCAGACTGTTCCTATCAAACAACAACTGGTTTTAGGCGCTTCTTTTTCTTTTTCTTACATTTCTCACTTAATGAGCCCGGTTTAATTAACGTTTCCACCACACTGCTCACATTAAATAAAAATGAGAAGAAACACAACCATTTTTGAGAAAACGGGTATGATCATTCTGAAATATTATGTTTTTGTTTTCTATAAATCTATATAAAAACTCTGAACCATGAAATGACGCTTTTTGATTGAGTAGTGAGTAAAGATGTATCATTATTGAGTGAGCTGAAAAGCACTGAGTGTTCTTCTGTTAAAGTTTAAAGTTTATTACAATCCTATAACTGCTATTTTTGGCTTTGCCAGCATCGAGTAATATTTGTAACAAAGAAAATTGTCTATAACTTCATTTAAAAGAAAAAAAAAAAGACCATGTTCCTGATGCTGATTATAATATGACTTTATCTGTGTTGATTTTATAGATGCATCTGTTGGTTTCTTTAGCCAGGCAATTATTTTTTTAATAAACTTTTTTTTATGAACACAGTTATAAATTAGACTATTGTGGATCATATGATTTAGTTTTTAACTGGATTATTACTGAACAATAACTGTTTGGATTGAAGTGGACTGGGTCTGTAAAAGTGCTTTGAAGATTCAGTCAGTCAATCAGTTAATTAAACTTTATTTCTGAATCACTTTCCATACAGAAAATTTCAACTCAAGGTGATTTCCACTGTTAGAAAAACAAAACAGATGACAACAGTGAAGAATAGAAAGGACAATAATGAAAATTACCCCCCTACATAGGCCAATGTGACATGCACAGACATGTTCACCAGAAGCACGGTCTTAATCCTCACTGACCATGAATATATATGATACAAAAATGCTGTTCAATTGAAGCTTTACTAAAAAGTTCAGTTCAAAGGTTTCTCTTATGAAGGCAACACTCCTACTCAGGAAGGACCATAAAAGGTAAATGAAGCATCTCCATAAGTCTTAGTTTCAATTTCAGAAAGAAATAAGTTTAGCAGCTGAGGACATGAAGGCTTTGGGAGGTTCATCAATTAAAAGTAGGTCAGATAAATAATTTGGATTCAAACCTTTAAGAGCTTCAAAAACTACTTGATCAACGTAAATTCCTTTGTTGTGAATTAGTTGAATTTAACTTAACTAAAAGTACATTCGCATACGTTCATACGTGCATAAGTTCATACGTACATACGTTCACTTCAGGTTTTTGCTTTTAAACTATCAAGAAAATGCAACTTATTTATTGTTACAAAGAAAAAAAAATCATATTATTCCAAAATCCTTGGCTGCAACCTTGAATTATATTAAAATAGTAAATGTGTGCAGTAAGTCCTACATGTAACTTTCCACAAAGGTGAAATTAATTATTTGAATGATGATTTATTAAGTAAACATTTGAATTATTCATCAATAATTGGTTGGCATTTTGACCAGAAAAATTTTGAACAAATTCCAGTTTATTTGAATGTGAAAAATGGTTTATTTTTACTGTGATAATTCTGACAGGAAAATATAAATTGGTCCTTAATTGTCTTTCAGGAAACAACCCAGATTGTTTAAGTTAACCACCATATTTCTGCTCCTTCAGATGTTGTTTCTCAGTTTGGCATGGAGACGATCATCCTGTACACCGCCCTGATGCTGAAGAAGAGGATTGTCGTCCATCATCCTCGGATTGAAGCGCTGTTGGAGTTTACAAGGTGAATTTAAGATTTTCCTTCCCACTTTGTAGTGAAAGCTGTCATCATGAGTTGCTAACTCTCCTAAACCGTGTCCACTCAGAGTTCTTCCCGCTCTGACGTGGCACAGAAAAGACTGGTCCATCCTGCACCCGTACGTGCACCTGACCGATGCTGAACTGGAGGATTTGAAGAAATGTCCTGGTGAGGCTGCCGCCTGGTTTGTTTATCTAATTAGCAGGAAACCTTGCGCACTCAGATTAGCCACCATCTGTGCTGTTATCTAATGCTGGATAAATGAATAATTTATGCACCAATATGTTTCATTTCTCCATAGGATACGTCGCAGGGTTTGTAGATCCAGAAGTGAGCAACAGATCGGACTTGTTTGATGTGTTTGTAAACCTCCCTGATAGTGTCATCACAGTGTCTCAGAGTGCCAAAGGTACAGTATGTTCAAAGAGAAAGACATATGTGTCTAAAAGTGCTTTGATCCCCTCAGACTTACGAGTGTTTCATCACAGAGGCCATGGCAATGGGAAAGTTACACAAAGACATCGGACAGCTTATCGTCCAGTCTGCAGATGATCCCGAGAGGTCTGATAGTCAGGTCATTAAGGTGAGTTCACACACACAAAAAGAACAGAAACACATGCACTTGCCCTCATCAGGTGTAGGAAGAGTCTTATTTCTCACTTTAAAAAACATTCCTTCACAGGACATTTCCCTCAAGACTAAAGAGGTCCTTACCAACCTGGTTGCTCTGGCTGCTGAGTGTGAAGACTCTAAAATCACACTGGAAGCATTAAAGCAGCATCATTTCCCACCAGCCACCGAGAACTTCCTCTTTCATTTGGCAGCTGCTGAGCAACTCTTAAGGATATGAAGCAGCTCTGCAGCAGGTCGACGTTACTGTCAGCAGCTTGGACTCTGGCTTTGCAGGGGTTGGTATGCTGGCATGATCACCGTTTTCTCAAAAGCACTTTGTATCTCAAAAGTGTGAGCAGAAAATTAGATTTATGATGAACTGTTGTGCTAACATGAAGAGCCCCTTCATTATAGAGTCAAAAAATACATTTGGCAAAGTTTAGATTAGTTTTTTTCTGTTATAGAGCTCAAAGCAAGTGCCATCCGTCTTTTATCACATTGCACAGAAACTTAATTTTGAGTGGATATCATGCAAGATGTGTCAATCCACGGTTGAAAGTATTCTCCAAAAGAGCACCGTTGGCTGCTGTCTGGGTAAAATCTAAGAAGGCCTGCTGTTTGGAGTTACTGTGCCTCTTGTTTAATGCTTTATGTGCCAGGATATGTTCGAAAACATCTACAGAAGAGGATTAGGGCCACTGAAGGGGAACAAAAATAGAGAAAAAAGTCAGAATTTTGACTTTTTTTCAGAACATTATTACTTTTGTATTCTGAAAGTTTTTTTTTCCAATTTCTGAAAAAAGTCAGAATTCTGAATTACTGTATTACTATTTTTTGTTTTGTTTTTTTTAGAAATTTCTGTCTTTTTTTCCAGAACATTAAAAACCAAATTTTTCTCCCTTTTTTTTTTTTTTTGTCAATTTCTGAAAAAAGTCAGAATTTTGAAAAAAAAAGTCAGAATATTGACTTTTTCAGAAATTGGAGAAAAAATCTGATTCCTTTTTTTAAAAAAAAATGTTCTGCGAAAAAAAGTCAGAATTCTGACTTTTTTTTTTTCCTCAGAATTTAATATTTTTTTCTAATCCTCTTCTGTAAACATCAGCTGGTACTTATCAGGTCTGCAAATTACACAAATACAACCTCAGACGATCAGAAACAAAACATATTACAGTGTGTCACTTTTTTTATTTAACAAAAAGCAAACCAAAATGCAGAATCAGCAGAGGAAATACTTTCTTTGTCACATAATTTTATCTGTGGCTAAGTCTTCAGCAGGGACCCGTGTGCTCAGGTCTGGCTGCCACCACTGCAGGACTGGCTCAAGTCTTTTCTCATGGGATGTGTTGGCAATGCTTTACCACTAATAATTCTGGGCTAGAGCTTCAGTCTGCTTCTTATGTGTTGTGCCACATGAGGCGATATCGTTTGAGCTGGTTCACCCGACAGCGGTTTCTAGATTCTGCAGCACAAAGCTGCTTTGCCACACATTTCACAAGCAGTATGTGCTCACTGAAGAAGCGCAGCTGAAATAACCTACATGTGACAAGCACTTCTATTGAGTTAGTAGATACAAACTAAGTTGGACGTGCTTATCTGATCACAATTGCACCAAATCGTGCACAACCTGGATTTTTTTTTTAACAATGTTAACATTTTGTATTTTACTAATGACATTAGCGGTGCACACCACTGAGATTCACGCAAACTAAATTACGATGTCACGTTTTATCAAACGTGGAGGTTCTGCGTCAGCCTACGACTGATCAAATAACGATAAATGCTTTTATCCATGTTGATTTTATTGCATTATGTGTCTTACTGGTCTTCATTTTTATTACTGTGCAAGTTGTACATTTTTCACTCATGAACACATAAAACAGCCACACATATGTCTTGTTGCCTCAGTATTTCAGGTAAGACAGAGTGCAATGCATTGAAATGCTCATGTAACTTTGAAAACTAAATGTATTTTCATGAATTGATGTAATATTTGCTATTTCTAAAAATATACTTTATCACAGCTGAATAAAATTACTATCTACAATTATAATTGGTGTCATGCTTTGGTTTAATGTGTTACATTTTTGACATATGCAAATTTAGTGAGAAAACATTGTTTATTATTAAACAACTGACATCTAGCAGTAACTTAACGTCTTTTGGTTCATTATACAGTATTTCTGCTGCATACAGCTGCTGCTCAGAGTCCTCTGTGGTAAAATAACTGGCTGCCGATCGCTCCAGCCTGCAGCTCCTCCTCCAAGTTTTCCTTTTTGATCTGTAAAAAGAGGTCAGACTCAGTTGAGGTCACGGCAAGAAAAACATTAGAGAAAAGGACCTTGAAACTCACCGTTCCCAGTTGTGGAAAGAAGCTGAATGAGACGGGAATCATGAGGCCAAACACAAGCGCAACACTGATGTGACGGATAGGTGCAACCAGCAGCGGGTTTCTCTGGAAAGGTCTTGTTCTGTTGAGTAAAGTTCGCTTGGTTAAGCCTGGCAGGGTAGGATTTCAGTCCACCAGGGCTTAAAATATAATTAATTTAAGAGGGCCTTACCTTTGTAAGAGCAAAACCAGCAGATTAGGAACAGCTGCTGCTGTACCAAACAGCATTGCTCTACACAGTGCAGTTTCCCTCACAGCCTAATTAAATAAGAAATAAAGGTACAGTGTGTAAAAAAACAAAAGGTCAATGGCAGAAAAATTTAATGTATAATTCAAAACTTTGTATTGATGTGTAATCGCTTCACTAGAATAGCTGTTATGTTTTTATTTTACAATGAGTCATTTCTACTTGCTGGGGGTGCATTTACATGGAGGCTGCCATATTTGCGCCACAATTTTTACTACAGTGTCCCAGAATGGACAAAACAATGTGAGTAAAGTGAGGATACTCTGAACTTTGAAACTGCTGTACCAGCTTTGTTTAATGGGAGTTACAGCACTGTTTGGGATAAGTGATGCCTTAAAAGACATCAAAAGTCGTTACTCTTAGTACCGTTATAGCTACACCTGAGACCACTGGATCCACTCAGATATGAAAACATCTTAATGTCTGGGAGAATTTTGGCCACAAACGGCCACCGTACATTCACAACAGTGCTTGGAATATGAAGTCATCTGAAAGAAAACATCTTTTCTTTCAAATACCCATCTTTTCCCACTAGATTTCAGTAATTCTTACATACTGTACCTTTAAAGTTTCCAGTTACAAGACTTATTTCACTAGATTTGCTGCCCCGCCCCCTTTTATTTTTTGTTCATCTATACCTTTTCTCCAGCTGCTTTAGAAATCCCAACAGGCTTTCCATTATAATCGAACACTTGGATCCCAGTTTCTGTCTCCTCACTTCTGACAGTGAACACATTGAAGTAGGCCAGAGCAGCTGGAAATGAGTCACACTTATTACAACCCCAAATTTAGAATACGTTGAGACAATCTGATAAATTAAATTAAATTAGGGGGGAAAAGCAAAGCAAAGATGGACAGAGGATTTCCAGTTTGACAACAAATGTGAAAAAAATATTGAATGGTTTGAAAACAAGTTCATTAAAGAAAGGCATTACAAATGATGCTGAATCCCTAAGACAATACTTAGTCATCAATAGCTGATACAACCACATGAGCAAAAAATGACAGTACTACAATACAGAGCTACAGGCAAGTTGCATTCACATGAAATCGTGCTTCACTTCTGACGAACAGTGACCGTGTGTGGAGCTCTTTCATTTTCCTTGGAGTGTACATCACCCATGGCCTAACTTTGATGCATCAGAAGTGGTTAAGAAGGTTAACCAGAGACTTCATTTCCTCATAGTGCTGTGGAAAAAAACACAACTTTCTACCACTCAACAGTAGAGAGCGTGTTTGTCTGCTGCATCACAGTGTGGTACACTGGCTGCTCAACACAAACAGAAAAGCCCTGCAGGGGGTGATGAAGCTCAGTTAATCATTAGATCGATTCTAAGCCCCTCTAGCCAGTGTCCTGCAGATTTTCAATGTTTCCCAGCTTCAACACACCCGACTCAAAGAATAGCTGGTTAAAAAGCTTGTACAGAACTTAACAAGCTGTTAATAATAATAAAAAATGATAATTTGAACTTATATAGCGCCTTTCAAGGAACCCAAGGTCGCTGTTGGATAACCATTTCATTTGAAACAAGTGCGCTGCAGCAGGGAAACATTGAAAACCTGCAGGACACTGGCCCAAGAGGTTTGAATTTGGTGATCCCTGCTCTACAGTATCTGGGATGGACCATCAAACGTTGGACACATACTGCAGTCAGATTTATCAGTATTCCAGATCTGTTTTTTGGAAGAAATGGACAATGTGTGCTTTAGATCAAAGATGAAAAGAAGCAATCAGGTTTGTTGGAGATGGGAGAACATGTAAAACCTGTAGCACAATAGAAATGTTTACTATTAATTTAAGAGCAACATAAGGTGCATTCAAGACAGCATCTTTTCCCAGGATTCCTGTGTATGCTTCAACAAAATAATGCTAGATAGATAGACAGACAGACAGATATTACAAGTACAAGGCCAAAGATTAAACAATTGGCAAGTATAATATGATTAAAAAGAGAGAATAAAAAGTCCAGGTGTGTACAGGGAGAGGGAATAAAAATAAATAGCAGCGAGTATCATTATGCAGTAATATTAGATCAAACCCCCCAATCCCATTCAACTTTTATCTGATTTGGGACTGTAGTTTTAGAATCAAACTGATTCTATTTTCTATTTGCTTCAAAGTGAACAGATAACACATGACCTTCATTAACCTATTAAAGGTTGAATATGGAACATTCTTATTAAAAGCTATATTTAAAAAAACAAAAAAAAAAACAGTTGTTTGGAGAGGTGCAGAATGACAGTACAACATTTTCTAAAAAAAAAAAAAATTAGCCTGGAAATAAATATAAAATAAATTTCAACGGGTTTGACACATACCATTATGTTTACATGTACAAGCCAATACATGCCGCCATTTTGGGTTGCCAAATACGATCTCTGTGTGGCAATAGTATGTTGGGCACAGCTGAGGCTGGCACAGGGGGAAACAGTGGAGTCGGCAAGTCAAGCAGCTGCTTCAGAGCCCCGGAGATATTGTTATCCGTCTCAAAGAGGAGTGGTATGAGAAGAGCAAAAACTGGAGTAAATTTAGGTGAAGGCTACATTAGATGGACCCACATAAACGTTTTCCATGGCATCAAAACACAGAAATGGCAACTTTCCTCTTGGATCGGTAAGCTAACTTGTTTGCTAACGTGGCTAACGTTAGCTGTCAGTTATAAACTCCTCTGCATTACTTTTAGACATGTTGAAAGCTGTTGGTCACTTGTATTGGCAGCGAGCCTGGCAACCAAACGGCTGGAGTTGTTTTTCTGCCATTGCAACTACAACCTAAACACACATAATGTCGCTGTTCTGTCCGTATTACATATTCAACCTTTAACTTTATTTTATTGAATAAATAGCTTACCTGAGAGTGGAATTGGTAGTATTGACCTGCAGAAAGTCTGGAGTGAAAAACTTCTTACACCAAGTCTGTTGATAAAAATCTGAGGAAGAGCCTAAAATGATAGAAAAAAGTCAAATGGGAAAAAAAATCTACTGGTTTGAACTTTTACTTACATCACTGTTATCAAGTTGTACACACCCCTGCAAATGTTGTGTATGAAACTGTTCCCCCGATCAATAGAAGCTGCCTCAACGATGCTGTCTTACCCTGGAGTTGAGAGATAAAGATAAGTACAATGAAGAAGAAACACACAAGAGGGTATGGATGAATTAAAGGCAACACATTCATTCAGTGTAGTGACCCCCCCCCCCCCCCCCCCCCAGGTTTCAAGGACGCTACCTGCTCAGCAGCTGAAAAATTTCTGTTCGCGTAGTTGAACCCAGCATTGTAACTCTGCAGCAAAAACTAGAAGCACACATTTAAATATATTCATCATTACTGCTTTGTTCATACTTTGAATAAATTATATTAATATAAGGAATACAATTTATTACCTGCCAAAAGACAGCAGGTTTGACACTGGTATGGGGTAAAAGTGTAGCAACAACCTGGAAAAAATTGATAATTCCTTTCAACAACCACTATTACTAACAAAGATTACTAAAACAGTGTGTTTATTTAACAGACATACCAAAGGTCCTGATATTGGAAATAATGCTGGAACAAAAAGACACAAGTGAGTAAAAAAGGAGCTCCTGTTGAAACAATTCTGTTTGAAGCTTTTAAAACATTTTTCTCCAATTTCATTTTTTATGAAAATACCTGTGACGACTACAAATTGCTCCTTCCATCTATCAAAAAAACAGTCCTTGTGCTGATATTACATGATTTCAGAGCACTTTATCTCATATTAAACTCTGTAAAGGTGGAAAGATGTTAAAGTGTGGTAAAATATTCACTAGTCATTGTTACCTGGAGGGCGGAAAACAAGAGGAAGAGCAGCACCAGAATCAGCGTGAACTGAAGACTGCAAACAGAAAGTGGCAGCTTGTTAAATTGTGTAACCTCCAGAAGATAATCACCTGTTTATATACATATATATATAACACATAACACAAGTAGAAATTATTTGAGATAAACAGTTGGGAAAGTGTTGCAATCTTTCCAGTGGCATTTGCACACCTTGATAAATCATGAATGTGTATGTACAGTAGTAAAATGTGACTTATTTTGTGATAAATTAAACCACATGTTGCTTCTCCAGTGAAAGTAAATTGTTGGGAAAGGCTCCAGCTTCCCTGATTTTGAATATGCAAGCATGCATGGATGGATGGATGCCTGCATGCAGCTTCTGGACAGACTTACCAGTGAGAGGGTCACTGCTGCATTATCCTAGAGAGGCAGATGCAGAAGAGACGTGTAAAACAATTAATAATGTTCCACACCTCAGCGTTGTGTACTTAAAATTCTTACCTTTTCATCTTGTTTCTGTCCACTTCCAAGAAGAGCATGAGCTTTCAGTATTTCGGCCTGAAGAGAGCAAAACAAGCTGTTGCACATTTCAAACTGATCTCAGCATCAGATCACCTCACTGACTGCTACTCACATCAGAGGACAGCAGCAGGCTTGGATCCAGCAGATTTAACCATATTCGTAATCGATGGAGGAAAGACTGCAATAGAGCAATGTTAAAGTTCACTGGTCATTTAAGAATATAAAAGAAACTGGGTTAATTGAATATAAGCATCAATGATCTGCATGTTAAAACACTAGAGTGTACATTTACCTGTCCTTGTCTTTTCCACTGCAACAGATTGGGATCCATTAGTAAAATACCATTAAATTTTCACAAATAACGGGGGGAGGGGGGAAACTACCACAGTAAATAGCTCTGAAGCATGTCTAGCTCATGCTTTTGAGGTCAAGTTGTGTTTAGAAACTACTTCCGCATTCAATCACGTGTTCAGCATGGGGGCATGATTACTTTGTTGGTATAGGAAATACAAGAAATTGTGTTTTCAACCATTTAAAACAAGGTTTTATTGGCCATAGCGCACAAAGGCCAACTTTGTAACAATTAATCTATAGATATATGCACGTGTGTATATGTGCGCGGTTAAAAGACTAAATAGCGACAAATAAAAATCCTGTCAACACATTTATTGGGCAGTAGATTCTCATTGTCTTCATGCAGCGTAATCAGACAAACAAAATCACGTTGATAGCGATTATTAAACGTTGTAAAATAAATCCCAGCATGATTTTCCAAGGTTTGGAAAGTTTATATATCTTAGAACCAAGTGTATATTGGTATATACGGGATGCTTATAACTTTAAAGGTAAAATTCCTACTGTAGGAGGAGCACTCGAACTTCTCACGAATGACTTTGCCGTCTCTGTCAATTTTTTATTATTATTATTTATGTGATTTTATTTGTTTTTTCAAAAGAATAAACAATTTTTCAAAGTGATTTTTGAGGGGGGTATATTTTTGAAAACTAAAGCTGACGAAATTTCAAACAGATTTGCATTTGGCACGTGCGTAAATGACCTGTTCAGACCGCCCTCCCCTCTGACATAATCCAAGATGGCAGCCACCGTTGGAAGACTACTCAGGACCTCCGTAAGTGCAACTTCATGCAAACATTTATCAGACTTGCCGTCCACATGTTTTCGCTCCAACTCGAAGCTCACGAGGCAATAATGAATTAAAACCTACAGCAGGTGTAGATAAATCATTTCTCTCTGTACCGACGTGCTGTCAAATCGTGTCGCACATATGAACCTGAACCTGTATTTTCTACAGTGACCTGAACCAAGGCACCAACTGTCGCTGGTGTCAAGCTTTGGTCCGCGGCCGCTCTTAGTGGACACACTGGTTTATTAAAAAAGAAAAGGAAAAAACAAAACAAATGCACGCCAAATGTTGCAGAGTAATGTTATCTTGACTATATTAATGCAACTACAACTATTCGTCAGCTAAAAGTTCCATTTTATAAGTAATTTTAAGTAGGGGTGGGCGATATTGCCTAAAAATATCACAATATATTTTCCCAAATACCTCGATGACAATATCACAGACGACATTGATGTCTTATTGAGAAGTCAGAGCTTTTGTAAAATCCTTTCATTGATACCCACTTTTAATAAAGCCTCTACAGTTCCACACTGTATCGTCTATTAACATTATTACGTGTTAATACTGTATTACTGCTACAGATAAAATGTTTCAAGTTTAGCCATTTTAACTACTTTAATCATCATTTAATTTCATTTTTTACATACTGAGCAACACAAACTGGGTATAGATGTAAAATGCAACTTGAAAGACATTTACAAACATCAGCCCACGTAAGTAAACTAGTTCTATTTCTTCCTTTATCTTACTAACCGTTCATGTATGTGGAACGTGCAGCGCAGATTTCTGACAGCTTATCCTTCCAGTGAGGCACCAATGCAGCTTCAGTTAACAAATTTTGACATCCATGTAAAATGATTTATTTCCCGGGATTGTGTGGCACGAACAATATAGCCATCACAGCTGAGTCAATGATGGGGAAACAGATGCTGCAGGGTTGAGGTGTGATTGAATGACGTCATCAGGCTGAAAATGTGTGATCATGTGTTATCACGGTATTACATTTTCCACCGGTGTCAAAAAAACTACCGGTATTATCACAAACAATACAATATTGCCCACCCCTAATTTTAAGCCAATTTTTTCTGTTTGATTTTGAGCTCATTACCTCAAGTTTTTCTTTCTGTATATATGAAGTTGTTCAGTTGCCTTTTCAGACATTTTACGGAGAACTTAGTGACACACAATTCCAGGAAACCACAATTGTCATCAATATTAATCAGACCTGTAGCGTTAAAATAGGTCATCTTGCAAAGACCTGTACAGTTAAAGGATAATTTTCATCTTTTTCAATCAGGACCTTATTTCTGTTCTCTGGCTAGCTGTTTCTCTCTCAGCTATGCTGTGGTGGTGCACGTCAGTGGGCATGTGTTGCGTGGCCAGTAGTGTGTGGAGAAAGCCCCCAATAATGACAGCAAGCTAAATCTGAACTCACTGGACAAAAGTTCTCATTCATTCATCTTAGTGTATTAGTGAAATGAAGGAGTTTTGCTGCAGATAATGCCTCATAGAGGCAGGGGCGGAGCTAGGCCACCCCTGCCTAATCACTGGCCACCCCATGCTTTAACCAGGTGGCACTCAAGCAGTTACAGAGACCCCAAGCTGCTTCCAAACCACTTTTCCCTCTTATTTTAAGGCGCATTCGGACAGAGAGGTTCTAAGAATGCAGAAGTAGGGCTGTGTTTTTAAATTATTTTTTTTCGATTATTCTTTCGATTATTTTTTTTATCTCTTATTTCTCTTTTTATTCTCTTTTCGTCCGTTTCCGTTTCTTTTTTCTTTTTTTAACTTTTAATTTATATTTGATTTAAAGATATTTATATATGATATTAAAATTTTTAAAAAGTAAAAAGAATGATGAAGACTGAGGCGAGCCCTGTCTTTTACCGTTTTCTTATTAATTTAAAGAATAAATTATTTATATTACACACCCAGCTTATAAATTTTATTTTTTTACTTTTTTTTATATTAAAAAATAAAATATTAAAAATATTATTATTTAAATTATATTATTTTAAAATATTAGAGGTTTTATAATAAAAATATTATTATTAAACAAAAATAATTAAAATTTATATTTATATATAATATATATCATACTTTTAGTTCTTGTTAATCTTTTTTCTATTTTTTTTTTCTTTCTTATTCCTATCCCGGTTCCATTCAATTAAAAATTAAATTATTTATTCTTTTATTTATCCCAAAATTGATTACACAATACTATTACCAACAGATGAAACATTAATATGACCTTGACCACCTGCCCCTCCATCCCCTGCCGCTCCCCCCCCGGCCAGCCTCTTGCTCCTCCCTCTCCTTCCCACCCCCCCCTACCAGACCTATGATGTCTAAGCACACCGCCCTTCTCTCTCTCATGTCTCATTTCTCTTTCGACTTCCCATTTCCTTTTTTTTTTTTATATTTTTCTTTCATTAATAAACCTTCACCCCCCCCCCCTTTCTCTTTTTGAAACTTCCACGAGCCGCTCCCGCACCCCCCTCCCCCTTTTTTTTTGTTTTCACTTTCGCCCCGCCCCCCTCTTTTTTTTTTTCTGACCACACCTCGGCACGTTTTTTTTTTTTCGCCTTTTTTTTTCGTCTACATAATCGGTTACGTCGACGAATCGTCCCAGCCCTAATGCAGAACTATAACTATGCCTCCTGAGTTTAGTCATAAGAACTACCCTTCACCTTCAGTGTGCGTTTGCACATGAGGGAGGACCTCATTAGGAACCATGTGTGACGCCACAATCGTTGCGACAGAGACAAATATGCTCCAGCAGATCTAATAAAAAACTGAGGTTTCTCATCTCTTTTATTCAAAGCTATTATAAAAGCTAGCTTAACAGCTTTCCATCATCACGGTCATTTGTATCATGTAACAGAAGTACAGCCCCCCGTTGGAAAGCTGCCCTAACGTCTTGTTTACGTTTTGTTGAAGTTCACCCGGACAGTTTAGTTGACGGACCGGGGTTTGTTCACTAAAGTGGTGGAGATTGTACTGCCACAATTTGCAACTGTATCTGGCTTTTCCATCTCTTTTATTCAAAGCTATTATAAAAGCTAACTCACCAGCTTTCCCTTACTTTCCCTTGTTTACCTTTTGCTGAAGTGCGCCCGGAACCTTAGTGGACGGTCCATCCACCAAAGTGTGCGGGCGGCAGCCGCAGATTCTACTGCTATACTTTGCAGCTGTATTTGGTCATTAAATTATTATGAAAATAATTGCTTTTGGACGTTTCAAAATGGTTATCGATTTAGGGCATGTACCATTGTGATCGATTTAATAATGAATTCGTACACTCCTATTGTAATAGTTCTTGTTGTTATTATGATCTTGGTAAACAGCTAAACAGCTGTGAGACTTTTTAAATATGGTGGGGCTGGAAGAAGCGGAGTTCACGCAAGGGGCGCGGCTTGCCAGTTCTACCAATCACCAAACACCTACGTATTTCAGTTCCTATGGAACCTCCAAAAGACTCGGAGCTAAAAAGGTTATAGGAACTGTGGTCCGAGGTCCCTCGTTCCTATGTGTCCGAATGCGCAAAAAACCGGCCTGGTTCCCGAAAAGGTTATAACAACTCAATAAGGTTCCTACAGCCCGAAAGCGCCTTTAGAGACTAGCTACCTCATACAGTTGGAATTTTTAAGATTGGACTTGTAGAAGTTGAAAATCCCACTTCTAAGCTTTTCTCGCTGAGATATTGCGATTGGGGAAAGAAAACTTCTGCTTCACAGGGAATGCCCAAAAACTGCTTCCAAATCACTTTCCCTTCTTACTTTGTACACAAACTACCTCATACAGTTGGATAAATATATAAGATAGGCCTATATATGTAGAGTTCATTTTCAAAAACAGTTAACCACCATTTAGAAAAAAAATGGAGTTAACTGCTTCTGCAAATAAACTCATTTACTTTTTTAATATTTTCACCAAATCACACTCACATGAAGCAGAGGGTTTTAATGATGTTAAATGGAGGTAGGAGGTTTGTACCAGACAGTACAATACACATACTGGTCTAAGAGATCTGGATTTGGTGATTGCTGGTCTAAATGATTTTTCAGATCAAAGGTCTTATCTGTTTGGCCGCCACCTTTCTGCTGCAAATTCATCAAATCAGCTGGGCTTCCTGGGCTTTTCCTTTTTCATTTGCTTTAAAAAAAAAAAGTTTCCTCACCAATGCTGTGATGTTAGCCTTTGAAATTAAAGGTTGAATATGGGACATTTTTATTAATTTAAAAATATTTATTATTACTATACAAAAAAAAAAAAAAAAAACCTGCACAGGTCGTTTGGGAGGGGGGGGGGGGGGTAGAATGAAAATACACTTTTAAAACATTTTTTAAAAAAAAACTATATTTAGCCTAAAAATATTTATAAAATGAATTTTTACGGGTTCGACAATGGCATTATATTTATGTTGATAAGCCAATACACGCCATTGTGGGTTGCCAAATGCGATCTCTGTGTGGCAGTAGTATGTAGGGCACAGTTGGCTGGCACGGGGAAACGGTGGAGACGGTGAGTGAAGCAGCTGCTTCAGAGCCCTGGAGATATTATCTGTTTCTGAGGAGGAGTGACCTGAGAAGAGCAAAACCTGGAGTAGATTTAGGTGAAGACTTCACTAAATGGACCCACATAAATGTTTTCCACGGCATCAAAACACAGAAATGGCGACTTTTCTCCTGGATCGGTAAGCTAACTTGTTTGCTAACGTGGCTAACGTTAGCTGTCAGTTATAAACTCCTCTGCGTTACTTGTTGGACATGCTGCACACTGTTGGTCACGTGCGTATCTGCAGCGAGCCTGGCATCCCAGCGGCTGGAGTTTCTGCAACTACAGTCCTCATGATATCGGACTTATCAGAATGACGTCATAATTTCCTGTTATCGGCCCGATAATTATCGTGCATCCCTAGAATTAACCTGATTGTGCACAACCACAATTTGACGATTATGTAATAATTCAACTGCCATCTACATTATATATAAGTTTTTATTCTAAAAACAGTTAGTTTCAACCTTTTTCTCCTTCAGTTTCAACGATCAACTGCTCCCACTTAAACATTACCCTTAAATGAGACTTGTTAGTGGAGCACAGCCATCTGTGCTGTTGATTATTACCTGTGGCAAGAAGAGCGCAGCTATTATCATTAGTAACACCTCTGCTTTTCCTGCTCTGATTAGATTGTAAGCCCAAGAGGGACATTTTCTAAACAATGTTATAATCAGGATTCACCATTTTTATTGTGGAGCATCTCTTTAGCATAAAAATGTCTGATTTTTGTTGATTAATTTTCATTTTATTTATTTTTTTCTTGTTCTATTAGCTCAGAGAAGACACATGCTGCATGGTTGTCATGTTGTTTTTTGTCTGATTGTCTCCTGTTGGTAACAGCAGGTAGTGTTTTCCCAGCAGGTATTTTGCTCCTGGCAGCAGATGTAGAGAGCTTGCTGTGATATCACTGTGTGGGCTTTGGCAGGCATTTAAACTCACAGGGAGCAGTGCAGCAGCCGTGTGGTTCTTAATGAGACCCCTGTTAGAGGTGCCCTTTGATATCTCAACTTAACAAGTTTTTAATGAGGATACAGAAATTTCCTTACTTGATGGCGGTGCATACTGGCATGACAGGGACTGTCATTAAGATCATTGTGGCAAAAATACACAAACATTTCAGGCATAAAATGACAATTATATTAAATAAGAATAGATGCTTTGTTCAAGCGTTGTGGATATCTGAAATTTAAATATATAACCTATATTTAACTGTCATAATTAGAAATGCAGATCATAAGTGAATGTAGAATAGTTTGGTCTGCAGAAACTGAACCTGTTTTTGTGTATTCTGTTTCCTCATCCTCTGCTTTGTTTACTTTTCAGGAAACAACTCCCATTAGAAAAAAAAATTCTCAAGCCAAGCATCTTGTATTCATCATTAGCTTGACCTTTACTCTCTAGATCCTGAAGAGGTAGCATTGGGAGCATTAATTCTTCTGCTGGTTTAAGCAGAGATGAAACATCCATGAATTTTCTGTATTAAGTTGTTTTGAAAGTCAAACCATTTGTAAAAACCTCACTATGTCACGATGGATCATGCATGTTGAATTGATGTTTTTCAGGTGCGAGTTGCAGCAGGTGGGCTGAAAGCTGCAGCAACTTGTCAACATGGGGCCTATGGGGCCACAAGGGTCCTTGCTGCTCCTGCACTTCAAAGATCCTGTTTTTCCACCAGTATGTATCAGACTGAGATTATCTTGATTAAAATAGTCTGAGCTGACTGGAGATTCTAGAGATTTTTGTCTACTTTTTTACATCACTGACAAATCCAATTGTTGATTGATCAAGGAAAAAATCTGTGTGATTAATTGGAGATAAGTGCTAGCCTTGTTTTTATTGGTAAAGATTTTAATTGTGAAATTATGTCACCATTTTAAAGACCACAACGGAACGTTTAGCAGTTTTTTCAGTGACACGCCCCCTGTCGACGGCTAGACTGGCATCCATCTTGCATCGTACCTGTACTGTGAGCTCGCTCTAGCCAGTAAAAGTCAGTCTTGTCTTGACTCTCTTTTCCCGTCTCCCTCCCATAATGTTTCCTTGCATTTCTTTGCCGAGTCTGACATGATGCGCATTCAAAAGGCCCGCTGTGTTCATGTCTGGTTCATATCCGTTTGCTAGCACATGATGTGGTGCGCAACCAATAGTCAGCTGCAACGTCACAGCCCTGTCCTGGATGCAAAAGTTACAAAGTGCAGTTTCTGAGCCTCAGCATGCTGCTGGGCGGTGACGGCTCAAAAATGTGCTTAATGAATGTTGGTGTGCCATCAAAACCAGTCAAAAAAGCATATTTTTAAGGTCTAAAAGTTATGTTGTGGGTCTTTAAAGTGAAATATTCTATGAAGCATGGCGGTATTTTGACAAACAGCAGTACTTGAATAGTGCCGCCTGCTGCAAGCTTTTTTAGTAATTTCTTCAACAACATTCAGAAGGTGAAATATTCAGCAGTAAAAAAAAAAAAAAAGTAATTATACCCTCTGCTCTGTAAGCATACTTTGTTTCATATTACAAAATTGATATTTTCAGTGTCCCATATTTTATTCCACCATTTTTTTTTACATAATTTTGCTGAAATTTTTAGCTACTATGCTAAAAAAAAAAAACTCCTTTTAATCCTATGATCTTTAAAGGTTATCAACCTGTTGAAAGTTTTGCTTTCAGCTTAACTTCACTTTTCAGAAAAATGGCTGCACAACGTCTTTAAAAGCTCTCACCAATGATGCAACCTCCAATCATGACATTACCACCACCATGCTTCACAGCTGACATGAAGTTCTCCCTCTGAAAAGCTATCTTTGGTTCCCACTAAACATACTATCTGTTAAAGTGATTTGTTAAACTCTGCCTTTTGTCCAGAATTGCTTTTACCAGTCAATATATGTAAGCAGATGAAAACGGCACACATTCTGTCTGAATGAAGATCCAGTTGAACAGCAACAGCTGCAGATTCAGCAGTAAAATTTTACACTTCTCAGAGACTTCCTTTTCCATCACAGTTTGCTTTGGGCAGAATTTGCTGCAATAGACAGTCCTGGATAAATCTGCAAACAATTGAAATCTGCATCAATTTTAGATCAAGGTAGTTGAATTTAAAATATGACTTAAAAAATTTCTTGCCACACCCACAGACTTTTATCTGAAGGCCTCAGACAGCTCTTCGGATCTTTGCACAACGGCCGGGTACATATAATAAATGTCCAAGATGTCAGAGGCTCAGATAAGGCTGGTTCTACATGAAGACATAAGTTCCTGGACCCTCTTATTATTATTATTATTATTATTATTATTATCATTATTATTATTATACTGTACTGACTTTACCAAGGTCTGATTAAATAGTAGGGTGGGTGCACTTACTTGTTCACATGATTGATCTGGTTTTGTTCCTTGATTCATGTAAATTAATGTAATTATGGTTTTATGAAGATCAAATGTTTACTTGTCGTCATGGCTGCATTATGTCAGTCCAGTTTCCCATTTCCTGCTGTCACCATTAACATCATGCCTGGTGCAGTTGCTGTACATTAACCCCTAAATGTTATCACTATAATCCTAAAAATTAAGATGTTTTTAAAAAGAAATCTTCAGTTAGACACTGGTATCTTCGGTAATATTTTCTGTTTAACTTGGTTTTACTCATGTAATAGTGTGTCTTGCCAGACACTGGGCTCATCACTGTGGGATTGCAAGATGCCAGTGCTTTGCAAAACAAGCATAGTCTTCTAATACATTTACAAAAGCAAGACAATGACTTGAAACCTGTAGCATGTGCAGCCCACCCTGATAAATGTTTGACTTGTGTTTATCAGGCACTTCCAGATGGGCCCCTGCTGTCACTCAGCCTGCTCCTGACTTTAAAGCCACAGCTGTCCACAATGGGGAGTTCCAGGAGATGAGTCTCGCTGATTTCAAGGGCAAATACCTGGTCCTTTTCTTCTACCCGCTGGACTTGTGAGTATTTATAAGGAAAGTTATTGTTAGGCGTAAAGAGATAAAGCATGAGCACAAGTGATCTAAGATGCTTAAGTACCTCTTGGCCCAGTATTTCAAACATAATCCATCAGGATTAATCCAGGTAGATTGGATTTTACCCAGGTCTGATCCAAAATTAGGTATTTTAAGCCAGATTTGTTCTTGAAGATTCAAATCTAGATTTGTACACCTAGTCCTTATATCCAGATATTGGCCTCTGTTGGGTATTTGAAAATGTTTGTGACTAATTTGGATTACTGTAATACCAAAATGCAACGTCATAATGATCACACCTGAGAGGTGGATTTGAAGGTGATCCCATGTATTTGTTTGGAAGTATCACTTGAGTATTTCTTCATTAATGGCAGCAAAACAGCTACTTTATTTTCAAAATGTAACCAACTAGTCACACCAGAATAAGACACAAGTTTTGTAAAAAAAAAACAAAAACAAATGCAGCACAAAAGTCACATCATGTATAGTTTTTATTGTCCTAAAAAGGCCTAATATAAACACATTTGATGGAATCTGCCCTCATAAGAATTAATTTAATTCAAAATTACTTAAACAAACCTAAATTAGCGCTCTAAAATTTGTATTCCCTTTTCCTTCAACTGAATATTTAGCTTTTCTTGATCTTGCTGAAGCATAGTTGGTTTTAGTTGTTCCTTGGTAAGGATAAATTGCTGCTGTGCTCACTCAATTCCCACCTTCACCAGTTTCAGGTAGGCACGATTCTCATCATATCTCCTACGGCGTTGTGGTGGGGGGGGTACTGGGGAGGGGGAATCACTTCCTCAGAGCGCTTACTGGTGCTGTTGGGACAAGGATTATAATCCTTGTCCCCACACCAAGAGAAAACAGATGGATGACTATATAGCTCATCAGAAAATAACCGCAGTGCACGTAGCTTATTACTTTTTTTCTGTTTGCAGCACATTTGTGTGCCCCACAGAGATCATCTCATTCAGCGACAAGGCAAGCGAGTTTCACGACATCAACTGTGAGGTAGTAGGAGTGTCTGTGGATTCACACTTTACCCACCTGGCATGGATCAATACTCCACGAAAGGTAGACTCATACCTGTGACACTAAGAGCAACATTTCATTTATTCATTCATCATTCATTTTCTGTATCGCTTGTCCAATTCAGGTGCGCAGGGGCCACTGGAGCCTATTCCAGCTATCTATTTATTTAAATGGCTGTTTTAGAATTCAGTTTTAAGATAAATTTGTAAACGCTGAGGTTATTTAAATGCAGTTATCGCTGTAAGTTCCAACATTGGTGTGTGTACAGTTGTAGTGTGTGCGATGGGTGTCTTTCATCTTGTTTTTCAGACTGGAGGTTTGGGTAACATTCACATCCCCTTACTGTCAGACCTCAGCAAGCAGATCTCCAGAGACTACGGAGTGTTGCTGGAGAATCCAGGCATCGCACTGAGGTGGGGTCATCATGTTGTCTGTAAATGGTGTCAGTTCTCCTATTCTCATTTTACAAATTTTAACACCACTAATTTATATGTATACACATGTGTGTGTGCACGCTTTGGCATCTTAAAAGTGATACAGGATTACTGAAGCATGATGGTAAAATGATTTTTTTTTAAAGAAAAGAGAGAATGATCCAGTAGAAAAGTTGATAGTTTGTGTCAGGTGAAGCTGCAGCATTTCCACAGGACTGTTTTATTTTGTTCAAGGCACTGGCATGTATCGCTTACAGTGATTTTCATGATCCACAATTTAGGTGTTAATTTTCATACATGGAAAAACCCACATTTCCAACCTGAAGTTAATGCCTCGATAAACGTGAATCATCATCCACTGTTTAATACCGTATTTTCTGGACTATAAGTTGCTCCTGAGTATAAGTTGCATCAGTCAAAAAATGTATCATGAACAGGGAAAAAAAAACATATATAAGTTACACCAAACTATAAGTTGTATTTATTTATTTAAAATAGTGATTTTCGGATTTTTCATATCCTATTTGTAACTGCTAAAAATTACCCAATCAGTCCAATTCTAAAGTTAATACCTGTAAATGATCATAAACATCATAACTAAAGATAGACATGTTTTTTGAGGATTTGTTCCACTGCACAGGCAGTCCAGCCAGATGTCCAATATGAACTCCTCTCATTGAGAGATCATTTTGGGATTTTTGCCTTTGGAGCAGAATATAGTTGTCAAGCCTAGAGTGCCATCTTTTGACATTAGACAGTACTGTTTACTTCTTGGCTCATGTCAGTCAATATGAATTGATACTTAAAATTATGTTAAATTGTATATATTTTGTTATATAAGTTGCACTAGACTATAAGTCGCACAAACTGCCAAACTATGAAAAAAAGTGTGACTTATCATTCCAAAAATACAGTAGATGAAATTTTAGGTTAAACTTGATGTATAATCTAGAGCAGGGCTATTCAGTCCGGCTCCACAAAGGCCGCAGCCCGTCTGCTCGACTCCGCCTCGATCTTATGAACCGGACGTCTCGCTACCGCTGTTTTGTTGGAAGTGTCAGCATGCCAAAGGCCACTTGACCACACAAACCGAGGCCTCTTTACCTCATCCGCGAGTGTCGAGCTGAAATCTTGAAGAGACTGGGTTTATTAATCTGTCAATGCTTAATACAGGTTCCAATCGCTTGGGAATTTATTGAAAAATAGTTAATTTTTCACAGAGGATAATTCCAAGATATTAACCACAAAGGAAACACTAACTGAAGGCTGGCAACGTATCTTTTATTATACACCGTGTCAGAGACAAGACAGCTCCAGACAGCGCTTCCCTCAGCTGCAGTACACATCCACGGCCAGCAGATGCAGCTCATGCTCACGGTCTCAAATGTCTCGAGACTTCGTGTCGATCTCTTGGCAGCTGTATCAAATTGTCTGTGTCTCATGAAGCTTCGTTTTCACCATCCCTACCGCAGCCTTGCAGGTTCTCAGTGTTTTCCTGCTCCATCACACCTGACTCAAATTAATGCGTCATTGGTCAGAACTTGTGTTGGAGCAGAGAAACATTGAAAACCTGCAGAACTGTGGCCCTTGTGGGGGCAAACTGACTAGCTGTGGTCTCGTCTAGCCTAGAGTATTCATGCAGTTCTACTGTTGCTTTTGGGTTTTCAAAGCCACAACTGATCTTATGTTGATAGTGCTGGTCTGTTATCTCTGTGTTGCCTTAATGTGTGATGGTTTGTTTTGATGCCATCCCTCAGGGGCCTGTTTATCATCGATCCAAATGGTGTGGTGAAGCACATGAGTGTAAACGATCTGCCAGTCGGACGTTGTGTGGAAGAGACTCTTCGTTTAGTGAGGGCATTCCAGTTTGTAGAGACTCATGGAGAGGTCTGTCCAGCCAGCTGGACCCCCGAGTCCCCAACAGTGAGTACACCCAAGACGTTACACACACCTCACACCATTCAGCAGTAAAATATAACTGCATCTCCCTGTTTTAAGTTTGGCTTTTCAGAGAAAAATTATTACCATTTGGTAAAAAAATCTAACCATAATGGGATAAAAAAACACTTACTTTTAGCATTACATACCCAAACTAGGTGGTAGAAATGATTCAGTTTAATTTCCACCAATTCTAAGCAAGACTCATTATAGCCACTGGAAATTTTGCTTTCTCAAAAATTAGCAAAGGCGGTAAAAGGGTTTAAAAAAAAAATCATTAGATGTAGATGGTGGGTCAAACTTGGTTTTCATGATGACTCTGGTTTGATTAGGTGAAATTTAGGACAGCTTTATGAAGCAAGCCCAAATACATTCTTCTTAAATGTGTTAAATGGCCTGTTAAATGATTCTGGTGCCTAATAATGTCATTTATACATTTTAAAAGATTTTGTTTGTGCAATTTGATTAAAAACACTAAAAAGGCAACCAGTATGCCTTTTATTTACATGCAGAATGACGGGAATTTATGCACACAAGTTAATATAAAAAGATTAGGTTGATAAAAATGTAATCTTCGGACTTTCTGTCATTCAACACAATACTAGTTATAAAATACAGTTCTCTGGTCCTTTACAGAAAGAAATCTCCAAGCTTTCAAATGATATTAAATGGATCTTTGATCATGTCAATATAACCTTATCACATCTTGCGCTCCTCCAAATTTACCCTCCATGAACAACAGCTTTTCCAGAACCCTCTGCACTTTGGTAAAACAACTAATCCAATGTTAAATGAAAGTATCATGAAACCCTGAAGACGCTGCAGTCTGACTTGTAATAAGTACAAGCTCTTAGTTTTTGTTTTTCAACCTGACAAAAATATATCGCTTTCATCAAGGTTTGAACACTTCAAATCTCTTAAAATCCATCTATTTTCTGCTTTACAACAGGCTCTATGCATTTATAGAAAGGCAATCTTACGATAAACATACCTTTAAACATACAGTACCATTCAAAGTTTGGACGCACTTTCCCAATGAATCAAAGGGAAAGTGTTTATTTAGTTACGTTATTATGCAAACAGAGAAAAAGAGGTTAGATGCATGTAGCAACCTGTATGACAATTACTTAATTTCCAACTTTAACAGTTTGCACAAGTATCTGTCTGAATACACAAGGAAGTCATGCCACACAAAGGGCTATGGGGAAAAACGTCACCTAACAGCCAGAATTTCTGTGCTTGCTCAGGTTGATGCCTTAGGACAGGACAGGGTTGTCAGTTGCTCGTCTGCGCAGTTCGTAGAAGTTTAGTTTGCATAGAAGATATGATCGAGGCAGACAAAGGGAAACATCCATGGTGTATACTTGCTTATTCCGATGCAGGATTGCAGTAGGCTTAAGCCTATTACAGCTGCTCAAAGGGAAAAGTGTGGAGGGGGGAGCTTCTTTTATTGATGTGATTTGAGCATCTTAAACTAAAGCTATCAGCATTCAGTTCATCACAAACTCAAGAGACCTGTTGAGTTCACCCTGTCTTTCGTTTCAGATCAAACCAACTCCAGAGGGATCCAAGGAGTACTTTGAAAAAGTCAACTGAACAGTCCAGCGACCTGAAACTTTCAATGTTACAAATCTCAAGATCTTAGTTTACAGTTTAAAATGTACTCAGAGCTGAATAAATATATTCACGAACTATTTGCATTAATGTTTCATTTGTGCTTCTGCTGTACATTATCTCATTCATAACTTAGTTTCCTGAATGATTAACTTTGTTAACTCGGCTACTACTCCACACACTGAATTAGACTATATGAAGCCGTGAGTGTAATACCTAGGATCACTAACAAATCAAAACCACACTTAATAACCCCTGTACATAAACATGTTTATTTTCTTTTTACAGCAAGTTAATATGCAGGTTCAAAATGTCTCAGACATTGGTACACAACATGAGGTGCCAAAATCAACTTCAGTGGGGGAGAACTGGAAATTAGAAAAAGGCATTGCCACTTCTCATACAAGTAGGGTACATACTGTATTTACACAAAATGGAAAAAAGCATTTGAAACACTGCAGTACTGCGTGTGGTTATGAAAACATCTAGTTTTAGGTGTACGTAAAGTTCACTTTGTACAGTTTGTTTGCGGAAACAAAGCAGGTGCCTCGTTCCCTCTGACATTCACAAACGATGTTTCAGGTTATGCAACGAAACATGAAATGGCTTACCAGAAGATGTAGAGCCTTTTAAAGCTTTAAATAATATCAGAAAAACAAAAGCATCCTTAACCAGACGTGTACGGTGGATCAAAATGTAGCTTTACATTTTGAGACAAAAGATGTTCACCATCAGGAAATGAGAGAAAAATAAACTGACAGCACTGACTACAGTGGAATTTGATGATCAGATGATTTGGTGAAAACCTTCATGCAATTTCAGGCAAGATGTAACAGCGCCACCAGCCCCACCCCAAGCACCAAACAAAAGAAATTTGTTTTTAAACTAAAGGATTCATTAAAAAAACAAAAAAGAAAGAAAAAAAAAACACCCTGTAGTAAATCTGTACAACGAAAATACATTTGGGATCTACATCTAAAGGTACATTATTAAGGTTATATACACTCCCGCCCCATCCATATATTATCTTTACAAGTAGACTTCATTCAAACCCAAACATTAAGAAAACGGGACCAAACTGGGAAATGGGACCACATCAAACATCCATTTAAAAACCAGTTCTTACTGTACCTCAACTGCTGTTCAGTCCCTCTGCTCGTCTGTACAGTAAACTACAGCAGGACTAAAATCTCATCGACTGGATGGACTGCTACTGTAACAAGGAATTAAGAATAATCAAGATGGGGGAATGATTGAGCTATGACAGTTTTTTTTTTTTGTCATCGCTTGGCGGTGGAAGAAAACGGGAACAAACTACTGAACTGTGTAGTAACGATAGAGTGACTTCAAGAATAAAAAATAGAAATCAAGTCAGAACTCGGACACCAACCCAGCTTTCCCAGTATTCTGACACAACAGAACAAAGGCTTTCCACGCACTTCGGCCTCTTCACTGAAGAGAGCTACACCACTCAGTCAATATACATTATGTTCTCTGGTCTCAGGTGGGACTGGGTTGTAAAATAGAAGTCAGCCTTAAACATTCACCCAAACCTTTGTTTGCAAGCAACAGATAAAAACAGAACCTTGTGTTTGATATCTCATCCGCGCGTTTCCTCTTGTTCGCTTTTCAGTTGCGGTGTCGAAATTCATTTGGAGGAGAAAAAAAAAAAGGAAAAAACTACATTGTACAAAGTGAGATTCTCACAATCTCTTTGCAAGAAAGAAAAAGTAATAAAGAATGACTTGTGCCCACCGTCTCTCAGTACACACGTAGGCAACTCCATTAACATCCCTGTCTTGCAGCTTCGCTTCTTAGTCGATTTTCACATTTGTGTAGATCTTCCTCACAAAGGCACTTGTTCCCATGTATCCAACGGCACCTGGAAAGGGATGCACAATATGAGTTTCACCCGAGGCCAACAGCTTCACAATCTGCCCTTACTGTGCAGGTAAATCCATCACAGGGCAGAAAGATTACTGCTCAGGGTGTCTCAAAGGTTTGATCAGAGGAGGGGAGGAAAAAGCTCATCCTACATCTACAAAATGAGCAGACAGACGGTCAACCCAGAAGGCACCGGATGTTACTACACCAGAGCTGCTTCCAGACACAGAGGTGTCAGCTACGGTTTATTACTCCTTCACCTGAAAAACAAGTTCAGCTTGAAGCTAAGGGAGAAAAACAAGATACAGCACTTGAAGGGATATTTTAGATTCTTTTATGGTGGGCATGTATCGAGTACTTCTGTACAGTTTAATCTGACCTGCAGTAGACAGCAGGGTGTTTCTAGTTTGTAGAATCAAGCTTAACTGAGAGGTGCCCTGAACTAAGAGAGACAAGTTCAATTGAATGTAAATTTTACAGTACACTATTTTGCATCACTTATTTAGTCTCCATTTCCTCAGGCCTTTTAGCAGTTATCAGACTTGCATTGCAAAACATCAGGCATTATTTTAGCAAAGATTAAAGGATGGTAAGGTTTTGTGCTCATCCAGGTTTCTGTTTCCAAGTTGGCATTTCATTATTTTAGAAAACTAATTTGATGTATTCGTTACAGCTGATCAGTAGCAGGATATGTTGAGCAGCCACTGTGCAAGCAAAGACATGCAGCCAGCAACACACATTCCTCAGTTCAGAGAAAAAAAAAAAAGACACTTTCAATAACTTTCTGATACATGCGATACAGTGTTAAATTCACTATACATATAAAACATTTTACATAGGTTCTATGAAATTTTAAGTGCAAGTTATGGTGAAAAACATACTTGTTGTAGCCCCCAGATTAGCATCCTCTCTCTCAATTCCCTCATTTGTATTCTAACCGAGTGGACCACTGTCTGCTGCAGGCAAGATACTGTTCATAAGTATCTCAAACAGTTCCACTTAAAATGTTGGCATCATCAATTAGTATTTACATTATATACAACAATACATCTTATTGTTGAATTTTATTCGTTTTAAAATCAACATTGCGTTTGTACCTCCATTAGCCTTTCATTTATCATAAGGGATCTGGTAATTATGTCATCCCTGCATTTTTATTTCTTTTATTTCCTGTTTGTATTGGGTTTGTGCAAGCTAAATCCCACAAAATGATAAAGTTGGAGAAAATGTAAAAATACAACTGAATGAAACTTCATATTTTAAATAAATAGATACAGACATATTAAGCTTGTTACACCAAAAATATTAATAAATTACTCTTTAAAAGCTCAATCTGTTACTTAGGAACACCAAATCTTATTAGTTTAATCAAGTTGACCCAAAACTTACCACACATAATTCCTAGTGCGGTGCTGAACACAGCCATGTAGCCAAAGTAGAAGGACGTCTGAAACAGCCCGTACATCCTAAAGTACAGAGGGATGAAACGTGTCAGAGCTCGACATCTTGCTTACTTGATTTTATGTATTTTTATCATTTTACAGTGATAAAGACTATAACTCACTTAGTTTTGAAGAAATAGTAGTAAAAGGAGTACATGTAAACATAAACAGCAGTGGATGCAGCAGAGAGGAAGCTTGTCCACTGCCTGAAAAGACAAGACGAGCAAAAAAAAAAAAAAAAAACTGGTCAGGCCAAAATCATTTGTACACACAAGTTTAAGTGTAAAACCACAGTGGGATGACAATCCATTTACTTAATGACTGAGAATTCAGAGCCATGCGTCGGGTGGAACAATGCTTACCATCTGTAGTCTTCAGCATTGAGCAGGAAGTACGTACACACGATGGTGACACACACAGTTACGATGCAAAGGATAACCAAGACCAGCATCATGAAGCCGTACACATAGTAGATTTTGTAGGCCCAAAAAGATGTAAAGATGAAATACCTGACAAGGTGGAAAAGAGATCACATCAATATGGCTGCACTGCTCATCTTAACATACAAACGCCTTCAGGATCATGAAATACACGTACATTTCAATGAAAATGGAACCAAATGGCAGGATTCCTCCGAGACACACGATGACAGCCGGCTCCATGAACCTGAGAGAGTACAAGATTCAACATGTGGATATGATCATATTTTCATGAGCGTCAGATTTCACATTCAGAGACTAACTAGCAAACTGAAGACATTTTTTAATGCAGTCTTGCTGGTGGGAGAATCCAGTGTGAAATACTGCCACACCATCGACATGATTACTAGTTATTATATAGCATGTAGTTAGCTCCTTGTCTAACAGGTGTCAGGTGATCAGTTTTTCCTCACACCTCTTACACAGCAGGCTGCAGGCAGCAGAGTGCAACCGTTTTAAGAGTGACGAAGAAGAACCATCAGAGCAAACAGATCTAATCTGGAAATAGATTCCTATTCTTATAAATTACATGGTATCGGTTCAGTGCCTGAACTCCAGTACTTGCCGAAACCAGAATTTTCAGTAGTATCAGTATCGGAACCGCACTGCTTTTTCATCTGACAGCAGTGACATTTTTCATAACCTATAACTAAAATATTTTATACCACAAACTTTTTTTGTGAGAAACAAGTGATCACATACAGGGCATATAAGCAGAAAGTCAAAAGGGAAGATACATCCAGAACAGATACAATAACAGAACACAAAAAATAAAGGGAGAGCAGGAACAAGTTTTGTTGGGAGATATCCTATGTAGACAACTTTGGTGTTGGGTTAGAAAGAGGCTATACAGTCCATGCACACATATCAAATCAAACTTTATAAAGCGCTTTTTGTGCTAAAAGGCAACACAAAATGTTGACACAATAAAAACAAATGCATAGTGAAATAAAAAGCCTTCACACATCCAAGTATACCCCCCCCCCCCAAATTGTACACGACTTACAACCCCTAATTTCTGTCTCTTAAGTGAATAAGCATAAAAAACATTAGGAGTGATTACCATCTGGCTTAATGCTGCTATACGTGTTCTCAGATGCACACACACCACAAACCTAATGCCTGACATTTAATGGCAGATCTTACTCACTTTCGACTGACAGTTAAAAGGTACAGTATGTAAATAATCAAAGGTCAATGGCAGAAAAATGTGATAAATAATTCAAAACTGTGTTTTTATTGATTTTTAATCGCTTCACTTGAATAGCTGTTAGATGTTTATTTTCTTAGAATGAGTCATTTATATTCACTTGCTGGGCGGTGCACACGTGGAGGCTGCCATATTTGTTCCACCATTTTTACTACGGTGTCCCTAAATGGACAAAACAATGTGTGTGAAGTAAGAACCCTCTGAACTTTAAAACTGCTGTACCAGCTCTGTTTAATGGGAGTTACAGCACTGTTTGGGATCAGTAATGCCTTAAAAGACATAAAAAGTAGTTACTCATAGTACAGTCATAGCAACACCTGAGACCACTGGATTCACTCAGATATGAAAACATCTTAATGTCTGGGAGAATTTTGGCCACTAACGGCCACCGTACATTCACAACAGTGCTTGGAATGTGAAGTCATTTGAAAGAAAACGTCTTTTCTTTAAAAATACCATTGTTTACCACTAGATGTCAGTAATTCTTACATACTGTACCTTTAAGGTAAACATCGTCAAGATTTTGGTCAATTCCAACAGGTTTGAGATATCACAGCCGTTTCTGTAGTAAGTATCCATTGATGTACATTTTATGCAGTGAAACTCAGCTACATGTACTTTGCCTTAGCACCCCCCCCCCCCAAAAAAAAGACTACACAAAACCGACTGCTCTTAGAAACCAATGTGACCTTGTTGGCGCAACTCCACACCCACCATTTCTTCTCTGGGATCGGCCGTGGCACAGCGTTCACTCGGCAGGGGAAGTTTGGCTGACCGGAGAGATTCCTTCCCAAAATTGTTCCCACAAGGTTTAATGGGAGAATGACGAAGAAGCAGATGCAGCAGACTGCAACCTGCAAAGGAACCAAAATTATTCATTTTTAGTTGGATGATCTGAATCAAAAATCAGTATCTGGGGCGTTCTCAAATTCTTTAGCATTCATTTCACACACACACACTTGAGGCTTGGAGAGCTGCTGAATCTCCTATCAATCCTCAAAGTGGGATCATTTCATGTCATGACGGATTTAACTTTGGTCAACCTGTTCATTGTTCATTAGATGAAACAAAGGATACATTTGTTTACTCAATGAGGTGTGCCAACCTCATTGCTTCACTTGCTTATCTCCTACACAAGTTACTCCCCTACATCACAACTCAGGGACCTAGACAAGCAGCAAGCTGTTGACTTGAAGTGATGTCCTAAATAACATTGTAGGTTTTTATTTAGGAAGGTTTTGTGTTGTATAAAAACCAACCATAGTGCCAAATGGGATGGCTCTGGAGGCGTGGTAGTAGATCGCGATGAAGTTGATGAAGAAGGCAGTCCCACACACCATGGCTGGGATCATAAAGGCCCCAATGAACATTTGTTTGATCCATCTCCGACCTGTATTATTCAAAAAAGATCACTTGTGAGAGATTTCAAGGCTTTTGAGAAGAAAAAGCACACCAAATGGCTGCATCGAAAAGTGTGAGACACTGACTCTTGTTATTACCTCCTTGTTTTGCATACAAACTTCCCCCAAAGTAACCATTGACAGGAGAAGTTGCTGCATACACAAAAATGGCCGTGCTCAGCATAGATCCTCTCCTGCAAAGAGCAAAAAATTATGAGTTCAGGGCTGTGAAGACTCTTCCTCTATGCACTTATATTCTAAAAGAAAAATGAAGAACTTTCTTTATTTTCTGTTGTTTCTCTTTTATATCCTCTACACGCCATATCCAGAATGAGGTTTAGCTTGTCAGGATACTCAAACAGGACAAAGAACTTTTGTGTAATGTTTCCTTTGCTGGAACTGGTTGAACAAAATACTTAACAAAAAAGCAAACAAATCCAGCAAGAAACAGAACCCAAAACAGAAGCTGATATCTAACCCAAATCCCCCAATTACAACAATATGTCCTGTAGGCAGTCACTTACTCGGTGTAAAGATCCTCAACCATCGCAACAATGATGACGATGAGGGAGACGGAGAAGATCTGGCAGCCAGAACCAATGAGTGAAGAGAAGATCAGAGGATGGCTTGAAGGCCTGAACACGTCTCCATGAACCTGCTTCCACCCATATTCGTCTCCCAGGTCTCTGTCCTGTTCAGCGATCAAAAGCAAAATGAGACAAACGTCACAATTCACCAACAATCAAAGACAACTAACATTTTCAGTTTGTGAAAACTCACCATATCGTCCATTTCTTCCTCTTTGCTGTATCTGGCATAATCCTTTCTTAGTGTTCTCATAAGAATCATGGACACCAGACCCACCAAGAAAATGACCATCATGAAGGAGTTGAAGATGGAGAACCAATGAATCTTTAAAAAAAAAAAAAACACAAAAAAAAGGAAATAAAGAAAATCCCAATTACTTGAATAGTTATTATTCTATAAGAACAATATACTGAAAACAAATTCCTATAAAGAAAAAAAAGGATGGAGTGATAATGTTTTAAGTAAAAATATTTAAGATATTTTTGAGCAGTTCAAGTCTCTAAATTATCAGCTTACAGGAAACCTAAGCTTCACTATACAAGTCAGGACACATCTAAATCTAAAATTCACTCATATATCCATCAGATTTCCTTTTAGAAAGGGTGCAGCTGGGTTCCTGCCACAAGGCAGGAGGAATAAAAGAGTCAATTGACGGTTAGCCAGCTGATCAGCCACATTATGCTGGAAATACCATGGTGCATGGATTTGCACCTTTTGAAAGCATGCTGTGCCCATAATGCAGGTGATATGAAGAAATACACTGCAGATCCAGTGTACAATGTTTGACATACCCTGTGCTGGAAGAAGGATGGATCAAGGTATTTGTCAAATCTGTCCTCAAACTTTACATCCGACTTCTTCCATTTCACCTGTCAGGAAAGGTTTGTATTAATTAAATTACGAGCAACACAAACTATTACTACATGCTATATGAAAGGGATCTTTCTGTACTCACAGAATAAGACATTGCAATTCTCGTGTTTGGCATGAGTTTGACTTTGCCCTCACTGGTCAGATTTACATCAACAATTCTGTTGCCATTGAAACCGATCTCAAGTTTCTTATATGTCCACAGGTAATGATCGTCTCCATTTTCATCTGCTTCGCCAACAATACCTTAGAAATAAAAAAATAAATAGAGAATACATGGAATAAGAAACCATGAACAAGAAGAAGCAAGCTTCATAGCCCCTTTCAGACTTGCTCTGGAAAACTGTAATAGCGCAGACTTTGTCTTTTATAGCATTTGCATTCAGACAAACCTTCCTCTCTTTTACCTCAGAGCTGTAATGGACAGGCTAGCCCTCCATACCATAACAGCAGAAACGTTGCAGCACGTGGTTTTGGACAAGAATGAACATGAAATGTTATAGACAGGGATGAAAGGATGGCTGTTGCTGAAGGTGCAGCAATCGACCTATCCACAACATTTCTTGATATCTGAATGTGGCCAGGCACAATAAGTCAGTGAGGAAGCAATACGTTTGAGAAGACGACTCCGATTAAAGCTTGTTCCATACTCCACGAGGAGGGAGAACTTTGTTCTTGCCCGCAGGGCTGCAAGAACAAGAAAAAAAGTTTGTTTTCGTCAAGTCATTTCATACTCCACAAGAAGCTCTGTGACTGGGGGTGCGCGGGGGGACAACTGTCTTCACCCAGTGATCATACATTTACAATACACTTCGTCCGTGACAGGACGGAGTTGCGCATGTGGTGGTGTCTGTATTTAAATGCCACGTGTATACTTTAAATTTTCGTACTCTCTCACCACCTCGATCAGCTGTTTATTAGAACTATCTGTTCAACGTCGCATCTGTGGAAATGCGGAGGTGACAACTCTCTGCTTCAAACGTCTGTGTTAATCCCGCCCGCCTCAAATGTCCAACCAATCACACAATACGTCTCAGAGCTCCCTGAGAAGAAAGTTCTGCTCGGCTAAAGGGGTCGAGAACAAGATGCAAGACGTCCCCAGTCACGTCTGCGAGAACAAAATGTGGCCCTGAGAACAAGAAGAAAGTTCTTGCGGAGTATGTAGCAGCCTTTAAGAGCAGATGGACTTCACTGCAAATATCCCACAACTAAAGTCTGAAAACAGGAAAACAATTACAAGACAGGGAGTGGAGAGGCAAATTAAGGTGACTTGTTGCATTGCTTGATTATTTTGCAGTTGTGCATATTTTCTAATGTTCGACTCAGTTTCTATGTCAGCTGTTGTTAAGATCCATTCCTAACTGAGCCAATCGGTTTGATTTTTCTCTGTGTATACATGATAGCATACAACAGAAATTTAACAGGATCTCTCTAAAAGCTACTAAATGCTGCAACTTTTACACTATAGGAAAAAGAACATTTTCACATCTGCTCCAAACTATGCTTTGCAGCCTTTACAATGTAAATCTGCTTCCAACAACAGGATTATTTAGAGACAAGGGAAAATACTTCTATGAAAAGCAATTTATCACAAATTAAAACACTCTCTTACATTCTTTCCTTGAGAAGCAGAAAGCCCTCAGCCCTCAGATTCAGCTGAGCTGAATCTAACTTATGACATTGTGGCAAGTGTCACTGCAAATATGCAGAATAAAAAAAAAAAGAAGCTAACAAGTATGCCATCACTGTGAAAAACCTCAACCAACTCAGATATTTTGGACAAGTTACCTTGCTGACAAAGCAGATACAAGGTCAAAGTCTTTGTTTCTCTGTAATGTTTCTCTCTGCAATCAAACCATGAGTATATAATGTATAACAGAATTGTTTGAGTAAATGTCTTCACTCCACCCACTACCTGCAAGATCCGCATTCACAAATTTTGTTTAAGCAGCTGTAGGAGTGGCACCAAATAAAACCTGTCAGCAAGTAAGTCAATGACCACAAGGATAACTTGTTAAGAATGACAAGCCTAAGAAGAGACGGTCATTATAGTGAGTCATTAATATCCTCCTCATAGAACAATTCATGTGACCTCAAAAGCTCTTTTCCATGTGTGACTATGCCAACAGAGAAAGTATCAGGACTGCAATTAGTTGAGAAAAAACAAAAATCCAATATTCGTATCCTTTGTTTTAAACTGGTGTCATAAATCAATAAATACGAATTCAACAAACAAGATATTAGGGCTTTAGTCTGCATAAAAATTACAGTTGATAGTACTAACTAAACTTAAGCTTTCAAAATCTTAATCATTATGATTTAAAAAAAGAGATCACTGATGAGTGGTTTCTTGCCAGCATATTCCAAAAAATATGCAGCACTTTTCTGTACCAAATAATACCAGTCACTCAAGACGTCGGCTAATGAAGCAATGCATGACATGCTCTTCCCCAACAAAACCAGCTCTGCTGCTTGATTTACCTCAAGTGTTAAACCGAGTGTCTTTTGGTAAGCCATATGGTACATGACATGGTGTAAATGCAATGTTTTAAGAGCTGTCTGAAACTCATGAAGGCCAACCTGATGATGAGAACCCTTTTAACAGCTCTAAAATTAAGAATAAGACACTAATATGCATTTTATTTATTTTTGTGTAGATACATTCTTTGTAAATCATATAAAAAAGTAAGAGCTGTAACCAAATAACAAGTACAGTCTTCACCAGAGTCAAACCCAGATATCAACTGGTGTAAAAGTATCATCACTTACCCCAGATGGGCAGGTCGTCTATGTACATCTGGTACCAGTAGTGATTCTTTATGGCATAAACGAAGGCATCCTGTTTGGCTTTGTCCAACTCAATTTCACAGTATGTTGTCTGCATAACTTCCTCTGCAAAGATGATAAAAAATATTTAACTTGATGCAGAAAAGTGTGAAGCAGAAAAGACAGGCATTCAGACACATGGGGCAGGTATTATAAGAATGGTTTCATTGATTCTTATGTACTTAACAAGTGAAAGTTTGCTTAAGAGTAGTATACCTTTAAACTTAATATCCAGACCGCTAAATTCCAGCTCCACTCCCTGAAGAGCCTCTCCAAGTGTTTCGTGGTAATGACTGATGGTCTTCTTGGAGCCCGCACAGAAGGGCAAAGAGAAATACTTGTATGTCTCCTGTCGATTGTGGTAAGGCCCCACTGTGTTCATCCATAATACTACCTCCTCTTTATCTGTGTACTGCAAAGGAAAAACATAAGGGATTGCAGTAAGTATTTTAGGAATACTAACACCCGTTTTGCAAGTCCAACTGGTTTCATATTAGACTAAAAAAGAAAATAGAAATTACGAACAACTTGAAACATATGCTATATTCATAATACAACACATACATTTGACAGTTTTTTGAGGCAGTTGACGTTAAAGTAGCTATCACATTTGCACAGAACTGATTGGAAAATAATCACCATTACACTCCAGTTCATGCAAATCCATGAAAATATAACGCTGCTATCAATGAATAATGCACCCGAGCAGCACTAAAAAGTAATATGTGCTCGCTATGTTTGCTTAAATAACAAGGAAATGAACTCCAGACCAGTGATGTCCATCCATCCACTCACTCACCAGCTTTCATATAATGTTTTTATGTGGAAGATAATACAGCTTATCACCTTGCTAGCCAGTTGTTTGAGGGATGTCTGGGTTTAATATTTAAAACAGAATAAAAGAAAAATCAGGAGTTCTCAGCGTTTCACCCCGTGATATACCATAATTGTTAACGTTTCTCGTGTTTTTAAGACTGCATAATGCAAAAAGTGCCTTTCATAAAGCTAAACCAACGCTAGCCAGTTGCTAACTTGAAAACTGTTTCCGCCGGTGCTCAAGAAAGCTTGTTAAGATCAATGTGGAAGACGTGCTATCAAGCTAGCATGCAAACGTTGTCCAAAAGCACTTAGGCCGACAAGTGGAGACATGTTAACCTTGCTAAGTGAATAAATATCTGCCTGATAGCTCACCGAGCATCGTTTTCTGACCCTACAGGCCAAGTTATGAACCCTGTCATGTCTGCAAGTCTGTTTTCTCGATGGTAGCTACAGTTAGCAGGTTACACAGAGCACAAACGTCCATTATTTTCAAGGCTCCCCCTTTTTCGGTCGGCCTCGCAAAACGCTGTCTTACCGTGTGGTCATGTTCATCTGCGTCGACAGGTAATAAGGAGCCCACTACTGCGAGAAACACCGCCGCTGCCACCTTCCACCTGGAGCACCCCATTATTTTCGGTGAAAGTATGCAGAAAGATTGGGGATGTTAGCTTCGCTGGGCTATCCCACCTTCTTCCTGGTTGTATGACAGAGGCAATTTTCAGGGATGCTCTCGTACGCATATGGCGGAAGCACTCGCGAGCGCACATCGCATTTACACCGCATTGGCTGAACCGAGTCACGTGGTGCCAGGTCTCCATTCAGTATGGAATTCGGTGGCTCGGACGTTGAATTGAGGAACTTTGTCGGCTCATCGTCGCAGGCTTCAGCCACGTCATCCGACTGCCAAGACTGGAGCTTCACCTTTGACAGAGCTGCTGTATGAAACCGGATCCCCGTGCATAATAACTGACAACTCTGTTCACTGCTTCAAGAGACTTTTAGTTGTATGAACTTTATTTTTTAATTAGTATTTTATCTTTAAACTGTACTCAGTAAAGTCAATCTGTTAAAGCAGGAGTGCAATGTTTACCTGAGCATAATGTAGTATATAACCTCAGGGTAAGGTCTTTGATTTTAATTCCAGTTCTGTACATAAAGAGACACGGAAGTATTTCCCCCCCAATTCTGATCAAAGTTGAATTTAGCTTTCTTCGTCAATAAACATCAACTTCTACAGGTGATCCGTTTTTAACTACTTGCACTTGCTCTTGTACATAAAATTAAAACCTATGACTGTATAAATTATTTAATCTAAAAATAAAAACTCTTCTGATATCAGCAGAATAAATACACATGTACATAAACAGGATTTAAAATTAATTTCACTCCTCCTTACACTTGCAATGTAACTCTAGAGCTTGTGCCACATCAATGCAATTTACATTAAGTTTTCATGCAAGTGATTCTGACAGTGAGTCGTATCAGCATAAGTAACCAGATTAAATGGTGAGCGTTTACATTATGTAGCTGACTTCACTAATAGACTCATAGTGGTTCAACACACTCTTCAACACAACTTTAAATGATACATCCAACCACAATCAATTCATGTGGTGTCAAGGAAGGTTAAGTGGTGTATATCCCTCTGCAAAGGGCAAATGGACCCCCCCCCCAAATGAGACCAATGTCAATGCTTATGTGAAAACTGCTGCAGGTCTGAACTTATTGTATCTGATCTTTATTCTCAATATAGTCTGTGACCTAAAATGGCACAACTTTATCATTTCTAAATTCACATTTTCTTTTTCTAAAACCATCAGACTTGAGATAAAGGACAAAAAAAAAACCCAAAAACAAAAACCTGATATTAATCTTACCGCATTTCCAATTACTATTAATGATTATGAACAGAAAAAACAAGCAATTCACAATCTTAAACAATCACCAGGAATTTAGAAACACAGTTTTATCAATCAGCCTGAGAAATAAATTCTTTATAAAAACAAACGAACAAAAAAAAAGAACATTTATGCATTAAATTAGGGAATAAAATCAAGTCAAATATTCATGCAACAAAAGTGGAACGGATAATCAATTGAAATCAGCGCTCTTTCTGTCCAAGCTTTTTTCTTCCACTTCATTTTTCTAACGATGACACAAATTTCCTGTGGAGAAAGAAAACAATGGGATTCAGTGTCCATTGTGCAGGAATGAGACATATCAGATCAATAATCAAATCCAGATTTTGAAAAGACAAATGACAGCATTATTACAGCGAGTATTATCAGTAAAAGGTTGTCTTACTTTATGATGTCTGGGGTTTGGGGGTCTCGATATAAACCGTTGTGGAGATATCCCAGAGAACCATCAAATGTCACTAACTTGACTCTATCTTTATTCTGGGCACTTGCAGCTGCTTCATATGTCTGCAAAAGAATTTAGCCTATCTTAGAAATTTTTTTCAGAGACACTCATCGTAGCAATGAAAACATTGACTTATTTTACATCAAAGAAGAGCAGCTGTCTGGGCCAGTAATACCTGCTGAGCTATCTGAATTGGAACTAAGTGGTCATCTTCAGAGTGAAGGAAAAGTATCGGGCTTTTCATTTTCTTCAAACTGCAGAACAACAAAAATATCTGAAGCCATCACACCTTAGTAGTATTAACAATATCATCAGTGAATCAATTTCTAATATGATGGATCAATTAAGGTTTATCTTACTTTTTTTCAGAGGGGAACACAACTTTATTTTCCGCCCATGGTTCTGGAAAAAGGTACCCAATCCCTGGATATTTCCAGTAATACTTTAATATAAATTGAGAAAACAATGCAAATGTTAACTGTGGCAGTCGCATGAAACAAATAAATCAAATGAAGAAAGAAACCGACTAATGCAGTCTACCCAAATGAAAGGGTGAAAAGGTATATTCTGCCGATCACTGTTGAATGCACCCTCCAGGATCACACCATCAAAGACTTCACCTGGAAAAAAAAGAGAAAACTGTTGTTACACTGAGATGTTGGAAACACGTCCATTTGATTTTAAAACTTAAGATTTGTTTGTTTGCCAGAGTCCACTGGCTGCAAAACTTACCTTGTTCAAGCAGTTTAACTGCAGCGTTTGTCGCCACTCTAAATAAAAAAAACAACATATTCAGTTTTTCCAGTTTACTTGTTCAACTACTTAACTGGTACACGTAAATTTTTAGTGCTGTGAGCTCAGTTAAATCATTTCTGCCACTAATGTAACATGTCATTTACTGAGAGTTGCAAATAATTAAAAGTAATTCATTCTAACAAAGACTTCTGTAATATCACTACAGTCGTCCTCAAAGTTATTCATACCCTCCCATTAAATAATAAGAAAAAAAAAATCAGCCATCAGTGAAATAAGTTGAGATTGAAAAAAGTAATAAGTAAAAATTTTATGAAAATCATAACACTGATTTTAATTCTGGTTCAACAGAAGTTTAAAAAACAAACAAATGAAAAACAAACAAAGCATTATGGGGCTCCTGAACTAAAACTTTGCTGAGCAACCCTGTGAGGCAATCACTGCAATTAAGTGTTTTCTGTGACGTCCAATCAGACTTCTGCACCTGTTGACAGGTATGTTGGTTCACTGTTCATGAGAAAGGTGCTCGAATTGGTCTGGGACAGTTGTGTTAGTTTTCTTTTTTAAAAATCATTCTTTCAAACTACAATTAGAAAGCGATCTTATTGAACTAAGTATAATTTAGTAAATTTTTATTTATTATTACTTTCTTAGTTTCTTGTGATATGAATTACTATTGTGAATTTAACTTTTTAAAAAAAATGTAGGCCAGGTATGCATAATTTTGAGGACAACTGCAGGTAAAATTTCTTTCTTTCTTTTTTCACATTTTTGGAGCTTCTTTTCAAAGGTAAAACCACAACAATAAGCAAAGTCATTTCTGTTTCTGCAAGAATGTCAAAGAGTCATTTTTAACTGACCCTGTGCCAAGAGAGTGTCCCCAGATGACAACCAGGCTGTCTCCACAGCGTGCTTTGACCCAGCTGTACAAGTAGAGGGCATCTGTGGTCAGACCCAATTCAGTCGGCTCTCCTGTGGAGTCTCCAAAACCTGCAGGAGTTTCTGAGATTATCTGCTGTTCACTGATGCAACAGGGCTGTTTTTCTCTGCCACAAGGTGGCAGTCACTCAAAGAAGATCCTGCACTCAGCTCTGACCTGAAGCTGAACTGCTGTCTTTTGACTGCTTTACAGCAAACAGCTAATCAAGAACAACTACACTGGTCTGAGGGGACGCTAGGGCTGCGAACAAATGAAACTAAAAGGCTGTGCATCAGTATGGAGGGAAGGAAGCAGAGTTTCATACCTCTGTAGTCAGGCCCCAGCACGTGGTAACCAAGTGCACTCAGAAGCTAGTGATAGATAATGTTCATTAGTCAACAAAATGGCAAAAAAAAAAAATTGCTTTGTTTCACATCTTCAAAAAAAGGCTGGTGATCACTTACCTTTGCCACTCCCACTCGGTGAGGAGCGGCTCTGTGGAAATAATTAACAAGTGCCAAAAGTTAATGATTTTTCTGTTAACAAAACAAAACAAAACAAGTGAAACAGTTGAAAACTTTCTATCTTTTCAGAGGCAAACTAGAATCCAATGCATTATTCATCAAACCTTGTTCCCGTGTTCCCATGAAGATATATGAAGACTGGACTCCCATCGCTTAGCGAGTTCTGGTACCACGCCAGGTCCTTCCCTTGTGCCTCTTTCCACCGACTTTCAGGAACAGTATGCCTTGCACAGATTAAAGCAATGCACCACTCAGAGATACAACTGACTATAGGAATAAAAAAAGATAAATAAATCTATTTTTACCCTGTCTTAGTTTTTCCTGTCTATAGTAGGGGGAAAAATGTTTAATTACCATACACCAAGGGAAATCCCTTCCTCTGATGTTAAGTACATGTTGGTGGTATGATTAAGCGAGAAATCAGCAGGTCGGCTGAGGTCCACAAAGAAAGGCACACTGACTACACACAGGAAAGGAAGACAGGTCGCTTCTTTTTTGTGGGCACTTGTGAGATTTACAGCAGTTTAATAAGAGAAAGAGTGCACACGCTTACCTCTGTATCTGTAAATAAAGTGCTGAATTAATTCTGGGAGCACTTTCAGCGTGACAGGCACCAAAATGAAGATAACAAAGACAGCCAATAAACCCCTTTTAAACCACCCACGGGACCTGGAAACAGACAGTGGCAGAGACAAAGAAAGACAACTATATGACTATGAATATTTTGACCATTATTTTACATATTTTGTGTCAGTAGAAACCAGGGACTCCTGTGTGAAAAGTTTCCTCTTCTCCAGGTAACTTTATAACATCTGACTGACAGGTTGAGTTATAATCGCTATACATCACTATTGATAAACTTCACACCAGAAGGGCACTTGGAGAAAGCAGTCCTCTGCCAAGTTTAGTGCCACATCTTGCATTTTCAAACCCATTGAAACAGATTTGATTCCTTTTCTAAGACTCCACTTCTCCACAAAGTTTGAAAGAAATTGGGGTTGGCAGATTTTGCATCATCTTGCTTACAGAAAAACAAACAGTACTGGTAAATGAACTACCTCCTGCCTCAGCCTTAGAAATACAGCATTATTAGTCAGTGATGATTTTAACCCCTCCAATCAGAACAGGACTCACAACAACCAATCAAGACTCCAGCTACGATAAGAAAGCTTTGCTCCCACCTCTTTTCTTCACCTTTCACCTAACTTCTGTTGACTTGTGAAAACAAAAACACCACCCGAACCCCAATCAAGCAAAACCATAGAAACAAATCTAAAACAGGTACTGAGGAGGCTGCGAGGCCACTCTGAGTTTAGAGCAGAGCTGCCATGCATGTTTTACCAGTCTGTGGTTGCAGCGCTTATGAGGAAAATTAATATGGAAGAGAAGGACAAAATGATCTAATCAACACGGCAGGCTGTCTTCAGAGGGAGTCTTGCCTCCCTGGAGGCGACAGCAGAAAAGACGATGCTTCCTAGACTATAGCCAATTAATGGGCAATACATCCCAACCCCTTCCATTAACACTCTAATCAGCCTGCAGAGCCCCTTTAGCTGAAAACTGATCCCTCCTCCGTCCTCGGGGGAAACATATAGGAGGTCATTTAGTCCACAAGCCAATAAGCTGCCAAGAGTTAACTAATTCACTTTACAGTTCACTTGGAAATCTTTTCTTAAAAAAGCCCCCCCCCCCCCCCCCCCCCCACCACCCCAAAATTTTTAATAACTATTCAAGGGATGTATAATGTAATGCCACAAGTACTTTACAAAATCTTGTGACAAGGATTTTATTTAACTCTGTTTTTATATATTTAATCCAGCAGCAATATGTAACGCTGTTGTGAAAATGTGAAACATGGAGAAAATAATGAAGGAATTTCATTACAGTTTATAGATAGTTTTAGGTTTTTGACCACATTATAAGTCCTTAATTACACTTTCAGGATCTACATTAAGAATTGCAATCCAAGGCATTTGAATAAAGGTAATCGACTTCATTTTCCTTATTTTTGAAGGCTACTACAGTACAAAGGGCTAGAAGATGTCTTAAACAACCAGAAAAACGTTCTGTTACCATTCTGACCTGAATAGCTGAGAATCTACACTAACATTAGGAACTGCAGATTAATATATGAACTCCACTGCCAGTTTAAGTGTTATTTCCACATTATTTTTAGCTACACATTTCCTGCACATTATATATTTATTATGTCTGAACCATTAATGCTTAATGACCTTATATAGAGGGTTAAAGAAACCCCTACAGAATATGTCACTGAATCTGATAATGTTGGGGAAAAAAGTTCAATTGAAAATGATAAATTCCCCCCTGTGTGTATATACATACATATATATATATATATATATTTATATATATATATATACATATATATATATATATATATACAGTGGGTACAGAAAGTATTCAGACCCTTTTAAACTTTTTACACTTTGTTTCATTGCAGCCATAGAATTTTTTGCTAATTCTTAAAAAAAGAAAAACTGAAATATCACATAGTCAAACTCTTTGCTCAGTACTGAGTAGAAGCACCTTTTGAGCTCGTACAGCCATGAGTCTTCTTGGGAATGATGCAACTAGTTTTTCACACCTGGATTTGCTCCCACCTCTTTTCTTCACCTATCACCCAACTTCTGTTGACTTGTGAAAACAAAAACACCACCCGAACCCCAATCAAGCAAAACCCTAGAAACAAATCTAAAAATATATTCCCATACAGGTACTTCTTCAGGTACAGGTACTTCTTGGGATCTTCTGCCATTCTTCCTTGCAGATCCTCTCCAGTTCTGTGAAGTTGGATGGTGAACGGTGGTGTTCAGCCATTTTCAGGTCTCTCCAGCGATGCTCAGTTGGGTTTAAGTCAGGGCTCTGGCTGGGCCAGTCCAGAATGGTCCCAGAGTTGTTCTGATCCACTCCTTTGTTATTTCAGCTGTGTGTGAGGGTCATTGTCTTGTTGGAAGGTGAACCTTCAGCCCAGTCTGAGGTCCTGAGACTCTGGAAGAGGTTTTCCTCCAGGATCTCTCTGTACTTGGCCGCATTCATCTTTCCTTCAACTGCAACCAGTCGTCCTGTCCTTGCAGCTGAAAAACACCCCATAGCATGATGTTGCCACCACCATGTTTCACTGTTGGGATGGTATTGGGCAGGTGATGAGCAGTGCCTGGGTTTCGCCACATATACCGCTTAGAATTAACGCCCAAAAGTTCAATCTTGGTCTCATCAGACCAGAATATCTTATTTCTCACAGTCTGGGAGTCCTTCATGTGTTTTTTGGCAAACTCTATGCAGGCTTTCGTATATCTTGCACTGAGGAGAGGCTTCTGTCGGGCCACTCTGCCATGAAGCCCCGACTGGTGGAGGCTGCAGTGATAGTTGACTTTGTGGAACTTTCTCCATCTCCCTACTGCATCTCTGGAGCTCAGCCACAGTGATCTTTGGTTCTTCTTTATCTCTCTCACCAAGGCTCTTCTCCCACAATTGCTCAGTTTGGCTGGACGGCCGGGTCTAGGAAGAGCTCTGGTCGTCCCAAACTTCTTCCATTTAAGGACTATGGAGGCCACCGTGCTCTTAAGAACCTTTAGTGCTGCAGAAATTCTTTTGTGATCTTGTCCAGATCTGTGCCTCGCCACAATTCTGTCTCTGAGCTCCTTGGACAGTTCCTTCCACCTCATGATTCTCATTTGGTCTGACATGTACTGTGAGCTGTAAGGTCTTATATCGACAGGTGTGTGCCTTTCCAAATCAAGTCCAATCAGTTTAATTAAACACAGTTGTACTCCAATGAAGGAGTAGAACCATCTCAAGGAGGATCAGAAGAAATGGACAGCCTGTGAGTTAAATTATGATTGTCATTGCAAAGGGTCTGAATGCTTCTGAGCATGAGGTTTTCTTTTTTTTTTTAAATTTGCAAAAATTTAAACATTTCTGGGGTTTTTTCCTGTCAAGATGGGGTGCTGAGTGTACATTAATGGCAAAAAAAAGAACTTTTATGATTTTAGAAAATGGCTGCAATGAAACAAAAAGTAAATAGCTTAAAGGGATCTGAATACTTTCCGTACCCACTGTATATGTATGTATATATACACATATATGTGTGTACACATGGACATGAACAAGAAACTGTAGAAAATTATTATAGATAAAAAAATTAAAAAATTATAATTTAGAGAAATAAAATATTGCTTTTGAATTGTGGTTGAAAATAATAAAAAAACAAACTGTCCCAGACACATTGGGGCACCTTTCCCATGAACAATGGAGCAAAATACCTGTCAACAGGTGTAGAAGTCTTTTTGAACATTTCAGAAAACACCTGATTGCTGTGATTGCCTCAACAAAATTTTAGCTTTGGAGCCCCATCATGCTTGTTTGCCTGTTTTCTTTTTCTCTCTCTCTTTTTTGCATTTGTTTTTAATATTTCTTTCAAACCCCAATTCAAAATCAATGATGTGATTTTCATAAATTTTTTTATTTATTATTATTTTAGTCAATTTCAACTTATTTTACTGACAGCTGATTTTTTCCTTCTTTAATTAGAGGGTATGAAAAATTTTGAGGATGACTGTATATATTCATTTTTTTGTTATTATTTACATTAATTATTGTAAATATTATGTGAGATTATGTGAAAATACTACCATGACCTGTTGGTAACAGATTCAAATTGCTGAAGAGTGAGAAGTGATTAATTTTGACTATGTTAGAGAAAGAAATTTCTGTCTGAAGTTTAACATGTTGCCCTGAGTGCCAAATGCTGGCTCTTGAGTGGGCTTCTTGCATTTTCCACAGTTTTTGCAGCAGCTGACTGCTTGGTAGAATCTGTGGTTTGCAATATGAGCCATGACATGTCTACATCCCACACACTGAATCTACAATCTACAATGATGTAAACATACGTAAGGTGTAAAATGAGAGCTACTTGTTAATTTGAAAAATAAAAAAAAAAAAGCAACAAATTCATCCTTTCTAATCATCACCTGAATACTGTAGGTGTGCATAGAGTGGGGTGGTTACCTCTAAAATGAACAAAACATCTAAACAAACTCACCTTTATCATTTGTAGGCTTGGTTTTAGGCTAAAGGTTAGAGCCTGGTTAAGATTAGGATTAGCGTAAAACATTCAGTTGTGATGGGGAGGGGAATCTATAATACAAATGAGTAACCACAATGGAGGCAGTAAAAGCGTGTGTGTACTTAGATACTATACAAGTTATTAGAAGACAGTTACTCAGATTACAGATAGTCATTAAGTCATGGTCCTCCAGTAACACTTCTCACTACCTAGAAATGCTGTTTTATATTACATTTTGTTAATGATTATCAAGTGGATTTTTTGATCATGCATTTATGGGAACCTGCACCACTTCCCCATTTGGACTTAAGGAAAAAATAAGCACAGTAAACACTGTTGTAAACATGTTGATTGTTATGACAGATTAAAATAATTTTGGAATAAATAAAAATAATATTTCACAAATTAATAACTTAATAATCTTTCCAAGATGTAACTTTAAAATGGGATTAATAAAATCATGCATGTTTCCAACGTGGTTTCATATAGCTATATTATTACTTCCCTAATAATCATATTTTTACTGCAATGTTACGATTTCTGAATTTAACTTCTAATGTTCTCTGCAGACTTGATAGTGCGCATCAAGCTCACATGTGTCATGTGTCAATACGACATTTTTGTAAACTAGGCTAAAACTAAAGGCGTGAACTTTAAGCTAGCAACAAAAACTCACTGCTTCCCCTCCTTCCTTTGAGCTCTGGCATTCCTCCGGATTTCACTACTCCTGTCGGAGGACGACGCAGTCTGTTTCACGGCCCTTTTCTTCATGGTCAGAAATATTCCACCACAAAAATATACTAAAATGTTATTTCAAATCTCTGTCCTGACCTGCACTTTCAGACTTTGACCAACTTTTTATCAAGTGAAGTAAGCGCTATGAGAGGGAGGTACCGGGATTTAAGGTAGCACCGTTTTAACTAAAATTAATGAGAAGGCAATACATGTCACAAATGTCGCCACCTTAAATAAAACACTGATACTTTAGTAGCGGTCTCTTACGGTGCGTTTTCTGTAATTACACAGTCATTATTCTAATACTGTCGTAGAGTATTACATACACACAGAAATGCCACGAAGCAAAGTTAATTTATTCAATCACACTTATTATTTACATTAAAAGTCCATTGTAAAAAAAAAAAAAAAAAAAAAAAATATATATATATATATATATATATATATATATATATATATATATATATATATATATAAAAAACAAAGGAAACAGGGTGAAAAGATTCATCATAGGTTTCAAGGATGACATTTCATGGCTGTATCTTTGGAGGCAAGTCCAAAATTGTTTAAGGCATGTTGCATGAGCTTTTCCGTCATAACACCTCACATTAATTAACATCACGTTCATAATACATCATATTAAATTAAACTCTTCTTTTTTCTACAAAAGACTCGTCTCTGACGGAAGCCTACTAAATATACAGCCATCTTCACTTCTAGCATGCTCTGCCTCTGTAAGGTGCTCTTTTCATACACAATAATGTGCTGAACTATTTCCAGTTAACCAAATTAGCTGATGCATCTTTTTCTTGCTTTCTCTCTTTTTTTACTTCTGTTTTTACCTTTTTGTTGTCCTTAAATCATCTTTTTTCAGACATGTTGGTACAATCAAATTAAAGATGTGTTGATATTTTTCTTGAGACAGTAACACCTCTAGCATGCTATGCTATGCTATGCTATGTTCTTTTGTCAATAAAATATTGGTTTATGAGATTTGCCAGATCAATCCTCTCTGCTTTTACAGTGTTCCAACTTTTTGGGAAATAGGGTGGTATCTCTTTTTTGGTTGCTGCTGTCGTTTTACCAGTAGGTTACTCCCAAAGAACCATTAGCCAAAAATATATCGTATCTTGGCATGTTGTGCAGTGTGCCTTTAAAGATTTGAGAACACTGAGCAAATGCAGGACAAAAAAGAAGCTACAGGCCTACAAACTACATTATCTGAAGACAATGTCTTTAAGAAATCAGGAAAAATTCCAGCAAAGACCTGATACAGGTCCTGAGAGATGTATCTAGACATTCAATTAATCCATCTACTGTTCACTGAAGTGTCATCTGAAACTCTCTATGGGAGGGTTTCTGTGAAGAAGCTAATCTTAAGGAAGGGAAACGAAGAGAAAAGGATGAGGTGTGCAAAATGACACAGGACCTGGAGTGAAAATAAATGAATCTGGGTCTTGTGGCAGGACTTAGAACTTTGAAGGAAGCCCAGACAACCTTTTTGAATGTGGCTCATGATTCTTGCATAGTACTGTATATGATCTATATTTGCAATAGCTAGCATTCAAACTCCTCATACAACTCACTAACTACACCAAGTGACCATCAGACAAGGACAAACTCCCTGCCAAACCTTGACAGATTTGATGAACATATATTCTTTTTCTGAGCAAGTAAATCACTCTGGGAAAAACATTTTTAGTGGCCATGATGTGCAACCTTACACTTACAAGTATAAATGTTCCATCATTTTCAAATTATCACCTTTTCTGGCCTCAAATCTAACTCATCCAAGTCGAAGGCCGTTTTGGAAGCATACATTGAGTGTCTGATAGATTTTCTATTACAAAGAGATAAATCATTTGCTTTAGATTTCTGGTCCAATAGCCCGTGATATGTTTGTAAGAAAATAGTAATTTAAGCCTCAGTAAGGACAGGCACAAGAAGAAGAAGGTTAACATGAGCAAGGATTATTGAACAAAGCTGATGTTTGGGTTAAATCACTCTTAAAGGCTCTTTTAATACACGTTTGCAAAATTCTGCACACATCTGAAGGCTGAATTCCCAAATTTCAGAATGTTTTTAATATAGCACACAATAAAATGTCAATTAAAGGCTAAAGATGTCACAAAAAAGGGTGTTGCAGATGACGCTTCAGTAACTGTGTGTTTTGGGCTGTATAAGAGAACCAACAGAAAGAACATTGGCTGCAGTGGAGCCCTCAGGAGCCTGATGAGTCAGGTACACACCAAATGTCACCTGAAATTCACAAAACAAACAAATTGAAAGTTTTTTCATGCATGTGCACTTCACCCACATGCACACACACACATACAGCATCGACTCGAAGGAGCAGTAATTGCTTTTGACCCACCTTCCCAGTGCGGTGAGCAGACAGAGACATAAGTGGCTCCTTTGTTTTCATCCCAGTGTCCTGGTCAATTCCAACCATCTGGCATCTTCCACACTGTCCTGCAACCTTTTTGGTTTATCACACAGGGAGCACATTCATTTCAGAAAAAGAAAAAAAAAATCTGCTTTCATCAGCGTTTAATGCTTTAGAAGATTTCAACGTTTATCTCAAAGTGTCAGCTCACCACAAATCGAGTGTTGCCAATAATCAAGTGTGACCAATTATCCTCCTCAAATGGTTCTACTCCAGCGATGACTAAATTGGCTCGGAAGCGCCCGATGATATTCTGTGTGTCGAGGAGCTGATCGCCCTCACAGCCGTCCTGCCTGAGAGCGGGAATGTGGAAATTGCATGTTATTTTTTTTTCTGCTTTTTCTGCTGTATTGAAAATGTAGGGACGTCGATGCATCCTGCAGCAATTCTGAATAAGATCTCATGTGTTCAAACCTGATGCTCATCAGATTCTGAATGAACTTCACGCTGGCACGGTTGATCATCAGATACTGAGCCTCATTCACCAGGGAGAGGGACGAGGAGGTGGCAGCTGGAAAAGAAACTCTATATTACCACAGAAATTTATGATTTATGCAAAAATGGAGAAAACTGAGGCAAAAACTAGAGTTAATATGGACCAAAATGTGTTCTGAAATGTGTGTGCATGAGATAAAAAAAAATCTCAGGCAATTAACTACTAAATGCTGGTTAAATATCAATATTTAGAATGATAAGATCATTATTGTAGATATTTAATTCAGATTATATATCAATAGAAGCTGACTGATCAAGTGAATAAAAGATCTGACAATAATTGGCCATATTCAGGCGATAATTACTGTGGATTTGACTATGTTATGATCAGTGTTGCTTATTAATTTACAAGGTTCTGATGCCAAATGCAGACACAGACATTAAAGATTTCCCCCCTGAGAGTTCACCTCTGATCAGCTGCTCAGCCTGTGAACGTGGCTGCGGAAAGTTTCTTGCAGCTCTGCGGGGAGCGGCTTTAAACCTGAGAGAATAGCCTGGATGATGTTATCAGGAGTATCTCACACTGGGTTTGAAGACAAATATTCAAAAGAAAGCCTGGATTACAAGCACTGAAAGACACAGGCCTTTACCAGTCAGGGAGGATTACATGCATCCGCTGCTTTATGAGAAATGAACAATGGAAGAATTTTTCTTTTTCAACTTCAACTACACCATGGACTAAGATCCAGGATATTTTGAAGACTGTCAAAGGACAGATTTAGAAAAGACTGGATGAAGAGATATTTTAATATATGGTTTGTAATTCATACAAACTCATAAAACACTGAGTCGTACATTTCCAATGATGCAATTCCATCATACTGGAACTCTCAGATCCTCCCTGGCTGGTAAGTATCCACATCTTTTAAAATGTGCTTCATTTGTATCAGGCTCAAGCTGATATAACCCTGCTTTCAAAGGGCAAGTGCTAATATCTGCAGCTTGAAACTGAACTAACAGTATCAAACTGATGCAATGCCGACTTATCTCAGCATTTTACTCATCCCACATAAATCTTTGAGGTGCTCCTTTACATCATCCATTACCATCCAAACACGTATATCTTTTAGAGCTCATATAATTGACATTTACAGGTTAATCACTTCATTTATGCTTCTAAAGTAAGCCACAACAATATCAAAGTGACTTTTTTGATGTGAAATATTGCAGCCCTTTCTGTTTTAAACACTTTTTGTTGTATTTCTTGTTTCTTTAAGACAGATTCTGTTTACTTTTAGTTTGAGCATGCCAAACTAGCCAGCGACAGGATTTATGTAAGTGTTAAATGGTGATTGGCTCGGTGATGTACTGACCTGTTCAGGGTGTACCCTGCCTCTCATTTGGGCTTCTCTGCTTATGCTGCCAAATCCCAGATAAGCAGCAGAAGATGGATGGATGATGCTTAAAAGTTTTTTTTTTTTTTTAACCTTTAACAGTTTTCTAAATGTCTGCCTAAATTAGGTCTAAAGTGTAGTCCAATTTCAGCGCAGATCCTAAAGCAGATAAAGTCAACCCAAGAGTCATGTTTCTGGCCAGCAGGATGTAACTTTTACACATAAAAACACAGGGATCCAAGTCTGATGTGCACAACATGTTTGCAAATCCCAGCACAAAAACACCTAATGGTGAGGGCTTTAGAGAAAGAGTTGTTGCTCATCAGCCTGGAAAAGGTAACCTCTTACTGTAACAGTTTAGATCGCAGGTGTGAAACTCTGGTCCTTGAGGGCTGCAATCCTGCAGGCTTGTGTTGTTTCCGTGCACAAGCACACCTGACTGAAATTAGCAGGTTGTTGTGAAGAAGCTAACAAGACGCTGCTGGATCTTCACATTAAATGGATCCATTTAATTTCAATCAGGTGTGTTGGAGCAGGGAAACAACAAAAGTTCAAAGTTATTATTGAAGAACTGGACAAGCTATCATCTTGGTTCAAGTCTAATAAACTTTCACTCAACATTGAGAAAAGCTTTATATTTTTTGGAGCAAAACCTCAAACATTTAATTCCTCCATGACAATCAAAATTGATTATACTTCTATTAGAAATGTTCGTTCAGCTTGTTTTCTTGGTGTTTTAATAGATGAATCTTTATCATGGAAACCTCACCTCAGCTTTATAAATACAAAAATAGCCAAAGTTGTGGGTATGCTAGGAAAAATTAGACCCTTTATTAACACAAATGTTGTAATGATGCTGTATATTTCAATGATATATCCATATATTGATTATTGTAACATTGCATGGGCTAGTACCCACAAAACCAAACTTGAGCCTATTCTTCGACTTCAGAAACGAGCATTAAGAATATTATTCAGAGTAGACCGGAGGCATTTATCTCTACCATTGTTCATCAAAGCAAATGTTCTTAGTTTTTATCAAGTCAACCAATTACAAATTGGACAATATGTCTACAATTCACTTAAAAATCTATTGCCTAAACATTTAAACAATATCTTTTCCTTTAACAGTGAATTCCACCAATACTCCACCTGAATTGGTTGTCTTATCAGTGCACTCTTCTTTTATCGAACTAGCCAGTCTCAGTTCAGTATTCTCTCCAGAGGATCCAAAATATGGAATAATTTGCCAGCTCATTTCAAAGAGCTTTCGCCAATTCAATTAAAAAAAAAAGCCCTGAAAAAAAATTCTCCTTAATAAGACTTATTTTCCACATGGGATTCCTCACTAAGGTAGTTCTGATGTGTATAATCCCATTACAAGAACATATTTCTATATGTCCATAATTGCCTTTATTCATTTACATATGTGTATGTATGCATATACTTTTTTTCCCCCCAAGTTCTTCTTTAGTAGCCACTGAATTACTCTTATTTGATGCTTATTCTCTTATGTAATTTTTAATTTTGTGTTCTTCTGTTGAATATAAAAGTGAGATAGTTTATAACCCTTTAAGGAGTTTTTATCTCACCTGCACAATCTGCGTTCTTTCGTTGATTGTTTTTAAAAAAACGAAACAACAACAAAAAAAAAAAAACAGCAGCCTATGAGGACTGGAGTTTGACACCCCGGCTAAGATCAGTTTAATTCAATTCAGACAGATAAATTCCCTATAAACAGAGGACATTCAAGCCCATTGTAATCCTACCTAGGACTTATCGACGAACAAAGATCACTCCAATAGCAATGTGTAAAGATCTGAAAAGCCACAAAAGGTACCCGAGTCTACGACTGTAAACTAGGGGTCTCCCTCAAAATGGTCAGTGAGTGTTCATGTGAACAAGCCCACCATCACAAAAGCACTGACTAACAATAGCGAGCCTGCCAGGAGTCCAAGGAAAGGGCTACTGATTTCCCATAAGAATACTGAGGTATAGATGGTTTCCCATTTACGAACATTGGCAGTTGCGCGCGCAACCAGGGGACAAAAGCCTGTGTTTTATACTGCAGTCTACGGCCAAACACGTACTCATATCATTCATAAAAATGTAGAGTAACCTGACGAAACAAACATAGACCGTTGTGTTTTAAATAATATTGTATAAATCTGTACTTTGATGACGAATAAAAAATACAGACGCAGTGTTGCTGTTTTTTTTTTTTTTGTAATACTTGTATGATCCCTGAGGGGAAATTGGGGCTCTGCATTTTACCCATCTCTGTACTGTGAGTATCGGAGGGTGGTGGGCTGCTGCTTGGGGCGCCCGGGGGGTGGTTGGTGGGGGGTTGGGGACCTTGCTCAGGGGTCCACAGTGGTACACCCAGGAGTCATGTCGGGGAATCGAGCCCGGGTCCTCCGCGCCCAAGCCCACGACGCTACCACTGGGCTATCCACTCCCCAAAAAAGATAGATAGATTTTGTGTTTCTATTACCATCATACTAACTTGGCATCACCCGGAAATGACATTTTTTGGGGTTAAAACATGGATGTTATTAGTGTTGGACCTCATTTGAAATTTGTCTGAAAAACTTGACTTAGAGAGTGGCTTAAACTTTCGTTTAGATTCTTTGTTAAAACCAAAATAGGCCACAACAGTCTGCCGTCTACAGCAGGTTCTGCTCCGGTGTCGTCTTCACCACCTCCATACAGGAGCAACTTTCACTAGTTTGGGATTAAACCAGGTAAAGACGACATCATCACTGCGTTCCGAGAGGAGGCGATTCCAACTGTTAGGGACTCACCTGCAGTTGTGCTTTATTGTGTGAAATCCTGGTCGACAGTTGACAGACTAGCTAACTGCTAACAAGCTAATGGTATAAACTCAAACGCCATCTGATTTAGGACCCCCATACTTCGTATTAAACTGCGGGATGCGTTGTTATGCAGAGTGAATGTTTGTAAATGGCTCCACAATCAGTTATTTCTTCTTTTTATTTTCCGTGTCTGAGCCTATGGTCTGAGCACACACAGCTTACAGTGTTGTGATGCAGCCATGAGCCATGAACTGATAAATGACTGGTCGCGGTGGTGATACTGGTGTTGTTACAGTACCAGTCTCCGAACTAGAACACAGAAATAATTTCTGCCACCGTGGTGGTTTAATCCGACATGGTGATCATGGTGAAAGACTAAATAAATCATGTATCTGAACCTGCATTAGTTATCCGGGAGGATTTCTGAAGACAGTCACTCCTACTGTCCCATTATCACCATTTTCAATTGTTGACATGCATTAACGTTTTGACTTTTGCAACCAAACAAATACCAGGACTCAAACGTTATTTTTCCCCGACACTTTCACGTCATATCTTGACCTCATCTGGATTAAAATTCGAGTCTTGCATGTAAACACACGTCTTCTCATAGTTCAATAATGCTTTTTTCTGTGTTTTCTTGCCCCCTGGTTGCGTGCGCATCCTATCTGTGATGTTGCTCGGAAACCCATCTGTGCTACAGTTCAAGATCAATGGTTGTTGGATTTGAAAGACCAAAATAGGCCTTTTTGGTTTGAGTGAGAAATTTTATGAAAGGAGAAGGAAATGACTACATTCTTGCAGAGCTCTATTCCAGATGTTAAAGAGACCAGAGGCAGGAATTGTGCAAAAGCATGTCCAGTTTTTTAATGCTAATACTGTAGGTGATGAAGCATTAAAAACCAAAAAGAACGAGCCCACCCACATTTCTCTCTGCTGCTGTGTGCTGCATAATGCGCTGCGATTTGGTGGCTGAATTTCCCGCGCAGTCCTGCCGATGTAACGTCAATTGACGCAGGATCCGCATCCCCAACAGTTATGATACAGAAAGGAGACGGTCGCGGTAAATTCAAACACTTGAAAGGATAGTTATTCTTCTGCTGTCAGCAAACAATCCAGATCAACTGAAAGTCCAATAAAAATTGGCGCTACGAAGAAAAAGACTGTCAGCATAGTATACAACTGTATAGCATCAGTTTGTGCACGCTCCCATGCCGGCTTGACTGGTGGCTGTTTCAGTTCACAAGCTGTTCAGTTTGTTTAGTTGTGGAATACACTGCATCTGCTGACCTAATTGTATGTTTATTGTATCAAATCTTCTATTCTCAGAGAGTTAAAAAGAAAAAGTGAGATTTAAAGCAGAGACAAATAAATAAATTTATAATTCCTGACTTATTAAATGAAGCAGTTGTTGCATGGGTGAGTGCAAATACAGCAGTTACCCGCAGCACCAGCCGCATGACTCGCGAGTCTCATTTCTTAATCCTGCCTCTAGTTCCTTTAAAACACAGTTACTGTAGGATCCTGGTTTGTGCCTGTCTTGCTGCATCTGACCTAGGATGTCTTTGTATCATGATGAAACAATGAAGTCTGAGTCATAACTAGCAGATTCTAAAAGAAAATGTCAAGACATCTGTCCAGGAACTAAATGTCAAGGAAAAGATGGTCCATACTACATGACAACATTCCGGTTTAAAGAAAAAAACAACTTCAGTCTTGTTGCCACTGCAAGATTTTAAACCTAATTTTATGAATGCAAACACATGTTAGAGGTTGCAGATAAATAGAGACAAGGCCAAGTGACACAAGGTCAAGGGCAAACTTTGAAAAGGAAAATAGAATATGAAAGAGGGCATGATGAAGACACTACAGTCTTCTCTGCATATGCAGCAGATCTTGGCTAAATATTGGTGAGAACTTGTTCAGATGGCCTCAAAGCTCCGTCATATGACTAGACAAGTCAGTCAAGGCTGTTTTGACCTCCCACAACCCAGAACAAATCAACTGAATAAGACAGTCATTTATAGAGCCCTCAGTCACTGGATGACTTACTTACTAACATAAAAGCATAAAGGGCAAACATACTGAAAAAAATGCTGAGGAGAATCCACACAGCGGGATTCATTCTCCATACTCGCTGTACTCTGAACTTATAAATGCACATGTAACTTAGAAATTGTAAGTTTAAAACACACTTATTGGTCTTGCTACTGAAAAGTTCAGGTTGGCTGTTCATTCGCCCCTAACCTCTGATATCAATAGGGCATTATGGTCCAGACTCGAGACTCAGATATCAGCTCCGATACTGACAAATTAGCTGGATCAGATGAATGTGGCCGATCCAGCATTCCGATCCAGTCATTTAATAATATATATATATTTTATTAATCCCAATTAGAAAATACATTCTCTGCATTTTAATCCACCTCAGGTTGAGCCTGAGGGTAGTGGGCTGCCAATTGGGGCGCCCGGGGAGCAGCTGGTGGGGGTTGAGGACCTTGCTCAGGGGTCCACAGTGGTTCACCTGTGTGCCATGTCAGGGACTCGAACCTGGGTCTTGGCGTGCCATTACCACTGTGTTCCCACTCCCCCAAGAATTTGAACAGAATGAATGGAAGAAAAAAATGGGGGAAAAAAGAATGGAGTTTCTGTTTTTATTCGTATCATAATAAATATACACTTTGTTATTTGTTAATAAATAAAATTGAGTACATTTATGTGTTCAATTTCTGTGTTAATTTATTACCTTTGGTTAACAAGGCTAAATGTTCATGTCAACATGATGCCTTCCCTCTCATGGTAATGTATACGTTTCATTCATTCAACAGTATCAGATCGGTATCGGGTATCGGCCGATACGCTCAGCCCAGTTAGCGGTTTCGGATTGGATTGAAAAAAACTGGATCGGTACATCTGTAGTCCAGACAACCGCTGCTCACTGGATAGCCTCTATTTTTCAGATAATTTTCTTTAAACCCTAAAGATAGTTGTGAGTGAAAATCCCAGTAGGTCAGCAGCTTTTTAAGTAATTACACAAACAACTATGCCACTTTCGAAGTCACTGAAATTCCCTTTCTTTCACTTTTGCTGTCGTGTCATTGGCTGATTATTTGTTTTAACAAGCAACAGAGCGTGCATACTTTATGTAACTAGTAAAGTGGTCAGCGTGTGCATATGGTGAGTATACATTCACATACAATTTTCATGCTCACTAAAGCACAATAACAACTGTGCATCTTTTTATTTTTGTTGGCTTGTTCTTTTATCTTTTGTCATAATTTCTGATCTAGAATGAGAATCAGTGGGATGCATTTTTCTCTTTTAGGTAACAGTGATGCCATGCTAAAACATAAAAGATAACCTAAAGTTCAAGTAACGAGCATCAAGAATGCAAGTTCACAATCACGAGTACTCTTAGATTCCAGTGTGGTAAATAAATCCTGTGTGAACTAAGACATGCAAGGCAAATCAGATGTAACACTTATATAAATACCTTCACGTGGCTTCCTTTTTCATTTCTCGGGTGAAATCGGGACTTTGTCTTATCAGGCGGCATGTCTGTCCGAGGAAGTCTGACAGCCATGATGCAGCCTCGTCCCCACAGTCAACAGTCTCCACCCTGGGAGATGGAGGACAATTATGTTAGGGTGGACTTTGGGGAAATCTACACAGTTTTTATGCTGCATACTTTTTGCTGCAACATCTAATCCTAGAAGAAATTAATGAACTGATGCATGTATCAGGTTAGATTAATATGTCTAGCCCATTGTTTGTTTCACAAAAGTAGTAGGAAACAGGATTTTCATTAGAAGTTGAGAGTGGGTGGCCTTATAGTGTGATCCACTATAAAACAAAGGTACCCTGCACTTAGAGAAAGCACTGATACAAGAGAAAATATAGAACAAAGGATGTGTGAGGCTGCATTTCCTCCTCCTGCTACTTTCAAAAGTCTTAACATTGCCAGCTCACCTGTCACCACAAACTTTACTGTGACACACACGAGAGCTGGAATGCAATTGAATGTCGTTTTCAAGTGGAACCGAAATGGTATCCATCCCTGCAGGGCAATGGGGAAAAAAAAATCCTCTTACAAATTTATAGGAGAAAATCCACCTGATTTAAACTTCCCTTGTTAAGCAATACACTTAGCGAGCCATGGACAGACTCTCTGACCTGATGCCTGAAGGAACAATTTGTTTGAGGGAAGGTGGACTTGTGGGCGAATGAGGCATAAGCGTGTCTCTCTTTTCTGACTCAGGCACACGCCGTTTCCATTCACCACCATCCAGCCTCTGTCGTAGAGTAAACCCAGCGGTCCCACCGGCCAGTCGTGCACCTGCATGAAGAGCAGCGCTGAGTCAAATCAAAACAGGCAGAGGTGGAAAAAAAAGATATGAAAGAATAAAAAAAAAAGAACTGATGGGCAAGAAAGATTGGCACGAGCTCTAACCTCACATGCAGCGCAAGATTTGATGGGATATATGTAGATGTTGGTCAAAGTATAAGCCTCTTCACAGTTGATTGACTCTCTGACACCAAACCCTTTTATGGATGCTTCATTTGGTTTCCTTTCAACCACTTTATCTGTTTCTTTATTAAACATTTGGATTGAAAAGTATTCATTTGATCTCTCTGATGCTGCTTTGGCTGTTTTCAGCTCCTGCAGTCTCACTTGGTCCACAGTGACCGGTTTCTCCACGAAGCACTCGGCCACAAAGCTCAGGAACTTTTGACAGTCTTCAAACGTTGACATGTAGCCAAAGGACAGTCGAACGGATCCGGTCGGCTGGCCGTCCACCAAGTCGATGCCATCTCCGCAGACGTGGCCTGCCTTGAAGAAAAAAAGACTGTTTAATTTCCACCTTTGCGTCCCTCTTAACAGATTTGGACACTGTTCCTTCACCTTCATCTCTCACCTGCAGGTTTCTCTTCATCTGCTGGCTGGTGATTCCCAGAAAGGCCTGACAGGCGCCGGTGTTGCAGAAGCAGCCAGTGCGCACATGAATATTGTACAAACTGGCCATTCTCTCTACCTGAGGGAAGTACAGGATTAATTGAAATATCCAGCAGAGCTTCCTACTTATAAACCGTCAATAATCAAACTGTTATAAAACTGAAATTTGTTAAATTTACTATATTCACCTGTGAGTACCCAATTATTTGCCCATTCGAATCCAGGAGGTTGAAGTTGAGGATCGCTCCCTGAGTGACTGGACTTTCAAACTGACCTTCAGCGTATATCTGAGCCACAGGTTTCCCGTTGCCATGGCAAACGCTTGAGAGCAGCATGTAAGTGTAACGTGTCAAGCCAAAAGTATGCTGCTGGATGTTGTGCATGCTCCCTGCAGGCGAAAAGGGATGAAGATGGTAATGCTTTTGATATTACTCTGAAGTAGGTTATCATGAAGACTAACCTGCATGTGCATCATTACTCTGCAGTTAAATGAGGGATTTTAAATATCAACATGCTCCATCACAGTACCTGTTATCTTGTAAAGAGATTCAAACCCATGATTTAAAGCAATTATGTCCAAGAAAGACACTGTCCCATCTTCGAATCTTAGCCATGTAAAAGAAAAGATTGCATTTAAGAACAATGGTGCTGAGATGTGTAAGTTTTTCGAGAATATCGGGGATTTGACAGACTTTGTCCAATGCTTTACCTGTCAGAAATGTTTGCAGCCTGCACATAATAATCTTCTCCAGAGAGGTAAGCTGCTGCTGTGCCTCCTCCAAAATAAGTCTTTTTTAGTATGCCTGCTGCGTTGTTGCGGACAAGAAGAGCCCCCAGACCTGTAGGGAAGCCAAACATCTTGTAGAAAGAGATGGGAATGAAATCAGCAGGGCACTCCTGTAGGTTTAAATAGGAACAACTGACAAGCGAGGCAGCATCGAGCAGCACAAACCAGCTGCCTTTGTGGTCGCATGCTGGGTATAGGTGTCTCTCCTTTATGCCCTTCACATGACTAAGTGGGTACTTCCTCCCTGAGAAGTTGCTCTGTGCTGGGTAGCAGAAGAGGTGTGCTGTTTGGCTAATAACATCTTCACCTTGAGCCCCGTCCTTTGCCTTGCTTTCCAGGTCCTGCGGAGAGACAGGCAGGGCAACTACCCCCAAGGCAGAAGTCAGTCCTCTCATGCCAACTACAGAGGTATGGTTGTCAGTGAGGAAGGAGAAGCGACTCCCCACTTCGCTCTCAGTCTGTGGACACCAGGGAAAGCTCTCAGCCACTAATTTGAGAGCGGCTGTGCAACCAGAGGTGAAAATCACAGAGTACTCCTCCGGGGTGGTGTTAAAATGCTGCAATACTCTGTAAGAAAATGATCTGTTTTTACTACTCAAGCCCAGCAAAGAGGCCCTCTGGTTCATTAAGAAGTGCCTGCAAAGCTTTTTACCTGTATCTGACCCGCTCCATGGTGTCATGTGTCAGTCTGCTGCTGGGGTTGTGGCTGTGAGGATTTCCTGTTAGGGAAAATCAATGCTTTAAACTTTCTGACTTTTTATTAATGCACAAATAAATAAATAAAAATCCTCAAAACTTCTTTTCTCACCATACATATTCGTTGAAATGTCCAGGAAATATTCCCTGAGCAGAGACTCGGGATACAGAGTGGCTGCAGCATGATCCAGATATGTGATTCCTGCCCATAACAACATCAACAAAGCAGCCATGTAAGTGTGAGTGGGGCCAGTCACCCCCCCCCCCCCCCACTCCAGCTCCGGACTCTACACGGACATTACCTTTGGTCCTCGGGAACTCCCGCTCGACGACGTCGTGGAAGTTTTCCCCGTAACCGTAGTGACTCCAGAGCTGCTGGAAAGTTTCAAAAGTGCAGAGTTTGTGGAAGTCCATCAGCAACTGTCGCCGAGCAGCAACAGAGCTCACCAGTGTCTTTGTAGATAGTCCTGCGCTCACGGCCGCCCGCGTGCACTTACAACATTGTCAGGTTCTAAGTCCAGTGATCAGTGTGTGCTTTGAAGTTGACACGACTTTGCAGGCCCCATGCTTACTGATAGGACTCTCCCTCTCTCTCTCTCTCTCTCTCTCTCTCTCTCTCTCTCTCTCACACACACACACACACACACAAACACACACCCAGACATGTGAGAAGTCTCCGTCACTTGACCGACTCTCACAAGTACTCTGGACAATCGGTTGTCAACTGAACGTAAAACGTGTTGATAACGAGTTTTAGCTATTGTAATAGCTGTTTTGTAATCCCGCGGCATATTCTTAACTATTGATTCAGATTCTATCTATCTATCTATCTATCTATCTATCTATCTATCTATCTATCTATCTATCTATCTATCTATCTATCTATCTATCTATCTATCTATTAGTCGTCCTCAAAATTATACCCTCCAATTAAAGAAAACGCTAAATTTACACTATAGTGTTCTAATAACAAGAAACTAATAATAAATAAAGATTCACAAAATTACAATTTAGTGAAATATTGCTTTTGAATTGTAGTTGAAAGTAATTATTTAAACAAACAAAACTATTCCACACACATTAGAGCACCTTTCCCATGAACAGTAGACCAAAATACCTAAAAGTCTTTTTGAACATTACAGAAAACACCTGATTGTAGTAATTTCCTTAAAGTGTTGCTCAACAACATTTTAACTTCGGAACCCCATCACGCTTGTTTGCTTGTTTTATTTTTTGTGTGTTTATTTTTAATATTTCTGTTGAACCACAATTCAAAATCAATGTAATTATTTTCATAGAATTGTTATTTAGTATTACTTTTATCAATTTCATTTCATTTCACTGACAGCTGATTTTTTTCCCCTTCTTTACCACATTGGGTGCCAGAACAGGAAACTGAGGCCTGGACCTGAACCTGGAATTGAACTGCAACATTCAGATGGTAAAGGCTCAGAATTTGGCATAAACAATAAAACATGAAATCATGGATCCATCCGGCCTTGCACCAACAGGTCAGGCTGCAGGTGATGGTGTAATGGTGTAGATGAAAAATGTATTGCCTGCGTTACATAAGACTTAAGTTAAGACAAAAGATTTTTTTAAATGTGGTCATTGTTTTAATGGATTTGCACAATATTCTTTACAGTAACAATGCAATGTTCTGATTTTATTGCATTATATTTGACCGTAAAATGATGCTACAGGATTTTCACAAAATGAAAATATTTATTCAGGTTGACTTCACTGCATTCAATGACTTTATTTAAATTACATAATATGTTATACACATGATCTGGATACTGACAACACTCTTTTTATGTGACCAACAGTTCTTTAATTCCAAAAAGAGAGGGACATGACATGGTTGAATGAATGACACTTTCCTGTACCCACCCGTCCAGAAAAGCACAGCCAAATGATGACAGTCCCCCCTCCCTATTGTCCCACCAAGATCTTTAGCGTTATACTTTACATGTATTATTACTGCACATTATACTTTGTCCTGCTATTTATTAATGTCCAATAGGTCAAAATAAGTAGAGATAAACCAAAAACAACATATAGACCCATAAAAGTCAATCTAGTACATTTTCTACCATCACTGTTGCAGTGGTCCAGTTACAGATTATTTTCTGACCAGCCCCATGCAATTTTGCTACAGAAAACTTCATGTGGAGGATGCCCCTAAAATATTTTGACAGGGGAGTGGCTCAGGTGGCAGAGCAGGTCGGCCAATGAACGAAGGATTGGCGGTTTGAATCCCGATCCCCCAGCCAGCTGTAGTTGTGTCCTTTGGTAAGAAACTTAACCCCATCTTGCCTCCAGTTGGGGCATCACTGGTGTTTGAATGTGTGTGAATGTTCCGGTAATATACAGTATATATATATATATATATATATATATATATATATATATATATATATATATATATATATGTATATATATATATATATATATATATATATATATGTATATATGTTCCGGGGCCGTAGGTGCAAAATGGCTGCCATGGTTCCATCAGATTGCCCCAGGGCAGCTGTGGCTACATACGTAGCTTACCATCATGAGGAGTAAATGAATAATGGATCTACTGTGAGTGCTTTGAGGGCCTAGAAAAGTGCAATATAAACCTAATCCATTATCATTATTAATAGAGGGCAGGTTTGTGTAGAGGATAAGTTCAATGATGAGGCAGTATTCTAGGAGAACATCGCAAGTCAACCTCCAATAGGGTTGATAAAGAAGAAGATACTGTACCTATATCCAAAAGGATGCCAAATCAGGACAATTGCAGAACATATGTAAGGAGGATCCCACATAACCATTAGGGCTGTAGCAATACACGATACGATACACCAGGGGTGCCCAAGTCCGGTCCTTGAGAGCTACTATCTTGCACATTTTTGCTGCGTCCCTTCTCCAAACACACCTGAATCAAATAAATGGCTCGATACCAGGCCTCTGCAGAGCTGAATGACATGTGCATGAGCTAATTAGCCATTTGTATCAGGTGCATTGGGGAGGGTATTTTCTAAAAATTCCAGGATAGTAGCTCTCAAGGACCGGACTTGCATGGGCACCCCTGCGATACACGATATTCAGTTCACGATACAATTCAATATAATCCAATAACCTTGCATCATTTTCTGAAACAGTGGTGGAGCCAGAAATTTTTCACTGGGGTGGCTATAAGTAGATACCTCAGAGCACATGTATATACAGTATATATTATATATACATTCAACTGTATAGGATAGCTAGTGTGTAAAATAAGAAGGAAAAGTGGTTTGGAAGCAGTTTTGGGTCTCCCCTGTGAAGCAGAAGCTTTCTTTTCCCGATCGCAATTTCTCAGCAAGAAAAGCTTAAAAATGGGATTTTCAACTTCTGCATGTCCAATCTTAAAAATTCCAACTATAGCTAGTGTCTAAAATAAGAAGGAAAAGTGGTTTGGAAGCAGCTTGGGGTCTCTGAAACTGCTTGAGTGCTGCCCGGTTTCCCATTATAATTAGCCTACATGTGGCTAATTATAATGTTTGACAATTTGGTAACTTAACCAGCAAAATATTATAAGCAGCTTCAAAGCAAGACAGTCTGTAGCAGCAGCAGCTGCACCGTAGTCACATGACTCTAAAAGGAGTTCTGGGATATGAAGTTCTTTTAAACAGTCACTTTTAAACCTGCTGGACCAGTGTTGATAGAACAAAATCCAATGAAATCTTACGAGATCTTGTTGTCCCCTTACACCCCTAACAACCATAGCATAGATCACAAACAGGAGCCTCATGAGGTGTCGGTGTAAAAAACTGTACATTCTATGTATGAATTTGAAGTGTATGAATTTATGGCTAAGGTTCTTTGTGTTTCATTTAGATTTTCCCATTTATTTTCATATATGGTGATATTTTAAATTTTGAGTGGAAAAGTTTTAAATTTGCTTTTCAAGGAATTACAGTGATAATCCTGTGTATTTAGGTAATTATTTAAAGAACATCTTAAGACTCACTCAGACTCTGTACAGCCTGATCTTACCTGAATATGCTACAGGAAAAGCACACTGCTTACAATTTCACAGACTGTCAAACAATCTCATCTGTAGTTAATCTTCTAATGTGTAAAGAAAGACTTGAAAACAGCAGGAGAAATGGCCAAGCGCTTTGGCACACTGCTGGAATTAAGTCGAAGAGCGAGAGAAAAACTAACACAAGATTATATACACATTATCACACTTCAGCAAGACTGAAACTTAAAGAGGACAGTGTATGTTAGAAGTGCAAAACAGAGATAGGAGCCTCTCTGTGTTGTCTATGAGAGAGTGTATGTTTGTGGCTTTAAACTGTGGAGATTGCTGCTTTGGTTCAGTAATTTCATTGACTCATTGTCTATCTGTTAAGGGACAGATCCCAAATACCTGAGTATCAGAAGACTCGTTTTCTGTCATTATAACTGGGTTGATTACAGCTGCCAGGAATTTGGGATGCTGGAAAGTGAACGTATCGTCAGATTTAATGGATTGAGTAAATGCAATGGTTGAGGCTGCATGCTCGGTCGATTGACTCTCCCTTGGGATATTTTTTGGACTCGTGTACAGGCTGATGGAGGTTGATTTTTTTTCCACCAACTACTGTAGCCTGTGTTTGTTTGTATTTTACTTTTGTTTTTGTGAGGCATTGCTTAGATGTCTGTGCAACACCTGAGGGTTCAGCCTTGCATTTTCCTTTTGCTTTCATTTTGCCTTGTCATTGAGCTGTATTTTGTCTCAAAGGATCAAAATTCGATAAAATAAAAAAGTTAAAAGAAAAAAGTGATTTCTTCTGTGACATTTAAAATCTACACTGCTATTAGAAAGAGTAACCAGTATGAGGCATCCCTTTATAGAATCTCATCCTCAGTGCATGAAGGAGGACATTAATCAAACCTGACTGGTGCTCAAAATGTCATCAAAAATAATGGTAAGTTCACATAAATCCTGTGTAATGATCTTTATATGTTAGACTGGCCTGAAACCTGCCAAATTAACAAATCAAAGATGAGAATGAAAGATCTGCAATGCATCAACTGAATAGCAAGTATCCTTATCGTTCAGAGCCTTGTGCAATAATCTACTCTGCTGTCAGTAACTGTAACAGCAGCAAGCCTCAGTAATTAATTTGCAGTAATCCAATTGCATATAATCCTGGATTCTGTAAGCTCACTGTCACACAACGTACAAGTAGAAGAGAAAATTATTCCAAAATGACACGGTATGAAATAACAGATCATTTTATGATGTCTGAAGGCCAGTAAACAATCATCACATACAGTACTCATGACCTTGAGGGCTTTGACAGGATTATTGTGGCTCTGCTTAGTTTATATATATATATGTATTTACAGTATATACAAAAAAAAAAATCATGGTTTGAAATTTTTTTCAATAAAAAAAAAAAAACATTTCCATGCCTCTTTTTATCTCAAAGTGCTTTTGTCCAGAACGGCTTACAGGGTCATACTTTACATGAACACCAGAGTAGTTCCAAATGGCAATGAATCTGAATGTACTGGAACACAGATCCACTGAGTTTTCACCACAGAGTTCATTGTCAGAACACAAGCTGACAAAATAAATTAAAAACTATGTATTGTTTGATATTCGATACATGGTGCCCATGGTTCAATACACACCCATACAGTTTGGTTTAATATGAATACATGTATTGTTGCACCCTTTATATATACATATATATGTATATGTATATATATATATATATATATATATATATATATATATATATATATATATATATATATATATATACTGACTGACTTATTATTGTGATGTTATCACTTCATATAAATGTTATATTGTTAAAAACAAAAACAAAACAAAAAAAAAAAGAGTGAGCTTCTTGCAATGTTAAATTTCCCTTCTGGGATAAATAAAGTATTTTTCATTTCATTTCATTTTCATATACATACGTATAGATGGGTTTCCGAGCAACAGCACAGATAGGATGCACGCGCAACCAAGGAGACAAGAAAACCCAGGAAAAGCATTGTTGAACTATGAAAAGTCGTGTGTTTACATGCAAGACTCAACTTTTAATGCAGATAGGGTCAAGATATGACATGAAAGTGTCGGGGAAATATAATGTTTGAGTTCTGGTATTTGTTCAGTTGCAAAAATCAAAACATTAATGCATGTAAACAGTTGAAAACGGTGATAACAGGACACTTCAGAAAACCCTCTCTTATGCAGGTTCAGACTACATGATTTGTTTAGTCTTTCACCATGGTCACATGTCGGATAAAACCACCGTGGTGACAGAAATTATCGTTGGGAGACTGGTACTGTAACAATATCACAGCCGCGATCAGTCATTTATCAGTTTACAGCTCACGGCTGCATCACAACACTGTAAGCTGTACACGTGGCTGTGTGTGCTCAGACATGGAAAATAAAAAGAAGAAAAAACTGATTGTGGAGCCGTTTACAAACATTCACGCTGCATAACAACGCATCCCGGAGATTTAAAGGGACAAGAGGCAAGATTAAGAAATGAAACTCACGACTGGCGCAACTGGGGCTACACGTAACTGCAGCCAGGAGCCAAGCCGTCACGGGAGCGTGCACAAACTGAAGCTATAATGTTGTTGACGACGCTTTTTCTTCGTAGTTACACTTTTTAGTGTCTTTCAGTTGATCTGGATCGTTTGCTGACGGCAGAAGAATCCATAACTACAGTGTTTGAATTTACCACGACCATCTTCTTCCTGTATCAAAACTGTCGGGGATGCGGATGCAGCGTCATTTGACATCACATCCACAGGCAGCGTGCGAAATTCAGCTAACCGATTTGCAGCACATTATGTAGCACACAGCCTGTTCAAGGCAACAGAGGGAGACGTGGGTGGGCTCGTTATTTTTGTTTTTTAACACTTCATCACCCATAAGTATTAAAAAACTGGACATGCTTGTTTATTCTTTTGTAATTCCTGCCTCTCGTCCCTTTAATACGAAGTACAGGGGTCGTAAATCAGATGGCGTTTGAGTTTACACCGTTAGCCTTGTTAGCAGTTAGCTAGTCTGTCAACTGTCTACCAGGATTTCACACACAATAAAGCACAACTGCAGGTGATGACAGTTGGAATCGCCTCCTTTCCAAACGCAGGGATGATGTCGTCTTTGCCTGGTTTAATCCCAAACTAGTGAAAGTTGCTCCTGTATGGAGGTGGTGAAGACAACACCGGAGCAGAACCTGCTGTAGACGGCAGACTGTTGGGGTCAATTTTGGTTTTAACAAAGAATCTAAACGAAAGTTTAAGCCGCTCTCTAAGTCAAGTTTTTCAGGCAAATTTCAAATGAGGTCCAATACAAATGATATCCATGTTTTAACAAGAAAAATACCGTTTCTGGGTGATGACTCCCTTGCCAAGTTATATGGTAATGGAAACACAAACATCAAAATACAGATTATACAGTATAGTTTAAAACACAACGATATCTGTTTCTTTCATCAGGTTACTTTACATTTTTATGAATGATATGAGTACGTGTTTGGCCATAGACTGCAGTACAAAACACAAGCTTTTGCCCCCTGGTTGCGCGTGCAACTGCCAATGTTCGTAAACGGGAAACCCATCTATAGCCAGCCCTGATATAAACCCTTATATAACCCTGTAACCCTGAAACAGTCCCTTCATAAATGAGGAAGTAGTCATACTTTAAAGGGTTCTGGTTCTGTTAAGGGCATTTGGTCCTTTTAATCAAAGCAATACAACTTAAAAGTTGCATTGAAATCCTTGTTTTAAAGTGAATGTAATACGTCCTGCTTAGATGTCTGATAGACAGCCTTAAGGCCATCATTGTCTCCGTGCAATGTGCTGAATGGTAATTAAATATGCCACTTATGCTTCACTGATTCATTTCCTTCACAATTTTGGAGCTCAGCTGAATACATTTTTCTGTGCAGAAGGACTGTATTGTATCCAGTATGGCCTCATTACAAGGGCAGAAGGGCTTGGGTTGGGGGAGGGCAGAGGCCGCGAGAGAAGGGGAGGGGGGGGGCACCCCACTAAGACATTGTGCTTAACATCACTAAATACCTCCAACGCCACATTGTCCTTTCCAGTCCTCAATTAGTTGGGCTCCTAGTACAAAGCACTGATTTCATACAGGGAGATTTATTTTAAGAAAAATCTGGCCCTGTGCAGGCAGGAAGCTCTCTGAAATCTAATGAAGGACACAGCAGTCATGCAGAGTTGTTAGTCACAAAGAAACACTGCTAAACAAAGCGTCTCTTCACTGTGTTGATGACTGCAAAAGGCTTGATCTGCCCGGGTTTTTCCTTTTTTTTTGTTGTAGTGGTATTGTAACTATAGACTGTCTGCCACTGGACAGTGTCCAGCCGACGAGAGCCTTCTTGCCCTGCCCTGCCAGGCCTCCTCAGCTTGTGGATCTTCATGCAGAGGAACGCCTCTTTGGTGGCTGTGACAGGGAGAATTAGACGAGAGATGCGGGTTCACTTGCCCTGCGTAGGGGCTTATCTTGGGCTAAGCTGAGGGACTAATAGCAAAGCCTGCCTTCGCTCTAGCCGGTCTGAGGGCACAGGGAGCCATCTGTCCACTCTGTGGATAACTGACAACAAAGGGAGCAAACACTGAACACGGACTACAAACTATAAGGCCATTCATTTCGAAGATACCAGAACCAAAGAAGAGGAGGAAGAATTTTCTATGCAAGGTCAGTCCTTTACACTCATCATTATATCTACATTATAGGCCTCTGATTCAACAACAACTGCAGGCTTCTGGCTGTTTACTGATCAGTTTTTATTGGTAAAATTGTTGTAGATGATGGTAAACTACAGTAAGGTTGTAGAATAGCCAGAAAGAAACTTGAAGTTGTTGGTTCTGTACTTTGAATGGAAGCTAAACAATGTGCGGCTTTGTTTTAATGCACCACCCCTGACTCCTATTAGGTCGAGATCATTTGAGCGAGTTGGTTTTCTGTACTCTGCTATGTTGCAAATCTATTTTTTTCTCATAGACCTCTTTCCTTAAGATGGTTAAAACAAGAATTAATCAACAGATTAAAGCTGACGTGATGAAAATGTGATGTTATAACCTTTGTGCTGAGGGAGAAATGTAGTGCTGTATTGCCTCGTGCTTATAGTCTGATATGTGGTGGCTCACAGGACGCTATAAATAGTAACCACTCAAGATATTTAAGAAGTTATTAATCTCACTCGGTTGGTAAAAAAAAAAATCATTTGCTGTGATAAAGATAAATACTTGACATGTGTTGTATAAAACAAACCTTGTTAAAATCTTTATATTTTTTGGAGGATTGCTTGGAGCAAAACTGTAAGCAATAATATTACATAATTGAATAAATTAATCATTAAAATAAATATATGTTTTAAATATTGAAATATTCTTTGTGTTAGGCTCATATTTGGAAAACATTGTCAAATACAATCCCTCAAGTAATCCACTTAGACATTGTTCTCCATTTCCCTCCAGGATTAAATCCCTGTATTCTTCTTCTTCTTCTTTTTATTGTCTGAGGCAGACTTCTGTCTGTCAGCGTTCAGGGAGTCGAGTTTCCCCTAGATTATCTGTTTTATCGTGTATACTCTGTGGGTGCTGTTCTGCACCAGGGTTTTGTTCAGAAGTCTTGAGCGTTGACTTGCTGGAGGTGACAGAAATAGGTCAAAAGGGTTTTAGCATTAACCAAACAAATCCTGGCCTATAGGATTAGAGCGAGATGTTGCTGTTTATTTGATGTATTCATTGTAACTTTATAATGATAGACAGAGGGTAGAATGCTGTAACCATGGCTCTTGTAAGCAGAAAAATACCCCCTCACTTGTTTATGATATTGTTTGGGATAAGCTCTTAAGCTCTGTTAGGCATTATCAACACTGGAATGTGCTAGGACAAAAATATATAGCAAACAGTTCAGAAAAAAACAACAAAAATGTTTAATGTGTTTAAGTGATATTGACACTTTGAAGTGACAGACTTGTGCCATTGGTGGTGTGTTTGAGTCACACATTCATTATGGATCTTTGTTTTTTAGGTGTGGGATGGCTGCAGAGAGTTCTGTAATTATTGACTTGTGTAAGTATCACAGGTGAGAGCTGTGGGAGGGTCAATGATCTTGTTTTTAAAGAGTGGTTTTGCTTTGCTGCAAAGAGTACAAACTACAGCATGTTAGTGTAGCTTTAGCTGTGCACATAGACGGAGTGAGACAGCTAGCTTTGCCCTGTCCAAAGGTTAAAGGATCCTTGACTGGGTGCAGAAAGTCCTGAGATGCAAGAGAGCCAATTTTGGTATTGCAGGGTGGTTAAAGAGGGCTCATTAGGATTTATGAGGGATGTGCTATTTGATTGTTTTAATAGGAATAAGACTGGTTAGAGTATGAACATTAAAATTGGTCAGGGTCAGTGAGTGATTTGTTAAGAGGGGATTATCTAAATGATGCATTGCTGCCCCCACACCACCAACTAGCACACATAGGAGGAGACAACTCTGCCAAAGGTCTAAGGCCAACCCTTGTTTCTGTATATAGGAGAACAGACAAATGGTGTAGTAGAAAAACTAGTCAGAAAGTTGTGAAAAAAAGATAAGACCATCTTTTTCCTTCAACACAACCTGAAGCCTCTTTGTTAAACTCTCTTGTAATTTCTGCGGGTATTCTTCAGAGATAGCTCTCCAAGCTCCTTGAGGGACTTTTGTTCTGTTCTCTGTCCAGATAATCTCACACTACTTTGGTAAGGTTGAGGTCTGGGGAGGATTCATTACTCCATCAAACCTGTTGTCACTGATTTTCAGTCAAGTTTTTGTCATTTGGCATACTTTGGCGAAGTATGCAAAAAGGGCCCGGGTGGGATGTGATCCCAGTTATACGCGTTAACCAGTCAACCTAAGGGACATCCCCGAAACCAAGTAGCCAGGACGCACGATCACCTGGAAGCATAGTGACAGCTCTCAATACCTCAGCCTTTTCTCCATGTTTCCCTTTGCTTTAGAATGGCTAGAGATGCATCTCTTCTTAGGTCCTGTGCCAGACCCTCCCCCCCCCCCCCATTTACTTGCCTGTCACCTGTCACCTCTACTTTTGTCCCACACTTATTCAGTTTCCTGAAATTATTTAAGGGTGCACATCACGCTGAGATATGTCCGATTATGTCTTTGGGAATTGTCTTCTTGGTGCAAAACTTGGTGCAATGTCTGTCCATTGCATTCCATAGATGTCATAGTCTTTGCAGCTGACGGCAAGTAAAGAAAAGTACAAAATCAAAATGGGTTATTTGCTAACTTTTTGTCATGTATAGACACAATATTGTTTTGTCCCTGGAGTTAGGCACCTTTTTTATTCTTGAATGATTCACTGGCCAGTGTTAAGTTGCTTAATAAACAAAAAACGAATTCTTCTGAAAAGAAGTAGGGACATGCACTGAACTGGAAATGGGTGAAACAGCAATCAATGTCCAAAGCCAAACTTTGGAATACCTTCAGAAAGTTTGGAGAGCTATCGCTCACGACTTCTACAAAAGATTACAAGATGGTCTGGCTGCCTGGAGCCATAATATAAAACATGAGAGCGATACAACAATTTTGCACAATACTATGGGTCACATTTTGCTGATGTTGTTCAGAAAGATGGAATTGTCTTGATTAGCACCTTGAATTGCATACCAGTTAAGAGTATGTTTAAGAAAAGGCTATAGAAGTAAGTCAGTCAGGCAGAGCAGTGTGTAATGTCTTTGCCACCCTGTAGAAAGAAGATTCACAGCCTGGTGACCAGAAATGGTGTCAGACTTCCTTAATAGTGAAAAATGTTTTTGATTTTTACAAATCAGCTTTGTATGGATCATAAAATGCTTTAGCTGTAGTTCATCATGAGCCATCAAATTCCCATATCATCAGGTATGCTAAAACCTTTATTAAAAACCAGCACCTTGTACACACTGGTCAACAGCATGCTGCCATGTTCTCTCCCCCTCTGCCAAGTTCTCAGCAAGTAAATCCATTGTTTGCATTAAGGTTTTAGGCGCATGTTCATATGTTACAGCTTACTAGGTCCAAATCCAAGCAACCTCTAGTTGAATTAATTTTTGTCCTGTTTAAATAGTTTATTACTTCAACATTCTTTATTAAATCCTGTCCTAAAAGTAAATGGAAAAAAATCACTTCTCGGAACCACACTGATCTAATAAACACTGTGACCTTGGTTCTTTATAGAGCGAGAGTCATCTCTCTGTCTGTTATGGTCCAATAAGCTGCCTGTGTCGAGACATTCTTTATTTGTTCCGCAAATACAAAGAATTGGATACGCAGCCACAACAGAAGCAACACTGTGTGGGTGTCTGTGCGCCATTAAGGGACGAGTCACACACACACACACACACACACACACACACACACACACACACACACAATCACTTGATCCTCAGGCCTCCACAGCACAAGTGACTTCCTTTGTATCTTATCTTATCCAAGAGAGTCACACAACTTGTATTTAGCTGGAACTAAAGACATCGTCTCATGGGAAGATTGCGCATCATGATAGTGTTATCTTCCTCTGCTCACAACTGCATGATCAGAAGACAATGGTTCATAACTCCTCTGAGAGCATCAGTTTCATAGTTTTTTATTTCTTTTTTTTTTTTTTTTTAAGGGTATTTGGCTCCTTATACCAGCATAAAAAAGACTGCTCAAACTTTGGAAAATGTTCCACTTAGTCTGCAGTAACTATTGTTGAGGTAATGATGTGTAACAGTTCAAGTAGAGATATAGCAGTTGCATTTAACAGTGATGGTGCAGCGTACATTTTGTTCACAGATGCTTTTACATTTCCTTTTTCTGGTAGTTCTTACAGTTTCAAAACCTCTAAGAACAGACTGAGCCAAACTCGGCCACAATGGCTATTTCAAAGACATCACCTTTACTGTCTGTATTAAATCCTCTCTAGTTTTTTCCCGTTTCACTTTGTCTGTCTTTATGGTGATGATGTTTACATTCATATATGGTATGATAGAGGTTAAGTGCAGCACCATTTCAGTGGGTTATCTATATTCCTCCTGAAAGTGCTTTTTAGGCAAGCCTGACTTTTTAATTTTCATTTGGACAATGAGCCATCTTCATTTTTTCTTCACCAGTAACACTCGGTGAAGTGGCACAGCAAAACAAAAGCCACAACACAACACAGTTAATCATTACACAACTGAAAGTTACCCACTTTCCCTTGCATTGCCAACCTGAAGCTGCAGCTTTTGTGTTTTGTTGATGCTTATTTTGTTGTGTTGTGACTAACTGTGTTCTGTTGTGGTTAAATTATTGCGTTGTGGTTAATTGTGTTGTGTTGCGCTTAATTTTGCTGTGTTGTGGATAATTGTATTGTGGCTAATTGTGTTGTGTTGTGATTAACTGTGTTGTGTTGTGGTTAATTTTATTTTGTTGTCAATAATTGTGTTGTGCCTAATAGTGTTGTGTTGCAGTTAATTTTGCTGTGTTGTGAATAATTGTGTTGTGTTGTGCTTAATTTGTTTTGTTTTGGCTAATTGTGTTGTATTGATGATTATTTTGTTGTGTTGTGAATAATTGTGTTGCACTTGATTTGTTATGTTGTGCCTAATTGTGTTGTGTTGTGGTTAATTTTGTTGTGTCGTGGCTAATTGTGTTGTGTTGCGGTTAATTTTGAAGTGTTGCAGCTAATTGTCTTGTGTTGTAGCTTTTATTTTGTTCTGACGCTTCTGGGCCACCGTACACTTGCACTGAGATTTACAAATTTGAATTTAAAGTCTCACAAGTGCTCCCTTTACTATGACTCCAAAAGTATTCTAAGAGACCTTGTAGTTGCAGAGATAAGCTAATTTATTATGGATCTGCAATTCTCTACTAGAGGTCTATAAAACAGGCTCAGGGCTCAAAAGAAAATTCTCGTTGAGGACAGGAAATGACTAACTCCATATTTCCTGCGGCCAAACCAGTTTACACCAGTAACTCTATTGTCTTGACTTAATTGGAATTTCATCAAAACGAAGCTCAACATAAATGAACACACAATTTCATCTCAAAATTACACAACTACTCTTACTCTGATACCTGAGGAAGGCTTTAGCACACTGGAACAGAATACAGATTCGTATAGCAGGAATATGTGCTCGGATCTGGCTGATTTCCTCCTCAATTTTACACATCATTTCCTGAACATCCTGAAAACATTAAACTACTTGTGACACACAGACAATGTCTCTCTTGTTGCAGAGTGTTTACTTTGACGCTTTGAAAACACGGGGTATGTCCGACAAGGAAGAAATGGCTTCAGATGGGAGTCTGAATGTTACACTGACGCTCAGGCTGCTGATGCACGGAAAGGTAATCAACACCCGTGTAAATGATCAAAAAGATCTGTTGTATTTTTCCAATAATGACTTACCTTGTGGTTGAAATGATTAGATTCTCCTTTAAATGTGATAATCTTAGTGCTGCCTCTTGCTCAGATGCTTCTGTTCTTTTTTTCACAGGAAGTTGGCAGTATAATTGGGAAGGTAGATTTAATTTACAATCCATCTGCATTCATTAATCCTTAAAGATTTTTTCAGATTGTCTTGTTATCTTGTACCAAAACTAATCAAGCTGGCTATTTTCCTGCACGCTTACAGAAAGGAGAGACCGTAAAGAAAATGAGGGAGGAGGTGAGCATTTGCTTTGACATCCTCAATGTAAAGAGAGGTGTTTTTTTTATGAATTCTGGCAGATTAATTACAACAAATCAAAGCCACTATACTTGTGAACTTGGGTCTCTAGAGTGGAGCTCGCATCAACATATCAGAAGGATCATCTCCTGAGAGGATAGTCACCATTACAGGACCCACTGAGGGAATCTTCAGAGCCTTCTCCATGATTGCACAGAAGTTTGAGGAGGTACGGTGATACAGATGTGCGAATAATCCGAATGATCAACTTTTTTCCCTCTCCGTATCGCCATGCGTTTGCTATTTTACAAGCAAAATCCAAGAATATTGCTTTAAAGCAAGTGAATGCAACATTTATTCAGTCATGCAAATAAAGCTGATATACTACAGTCAACACTAAAAAGAAAAAATTGCAACATAATTTTGAATTTTCCCTCAGGATATTACTGCTGCAATGACAAATAGCAACGTGACAAGCAAGCCACCTGTGACACTTCGTCTGGTTTTCCCAGGGAGCCAGTGTGGCTCGCTGATTGGCAAAGGAGGCTCGAAGATCAAAGAGATCAGAGAGGTAGGAGTTTTCTTCATTTTATTTTTCGGCAGAAAATTGTTTTTCTGCACCCAAACAGGCACAAAAAACCTCCTTCCTGGTGCTCTGACACCTTCATCAAAAACTCCAGTCAAACATTCCTCTGCCATGACATTTTTTTCTTTTAAATCTTGCAACAGTTCCTCTCATTATGCCCTTAACGATTGCTGGTGTTTGAATACTCATTCTGAATGGACAATATTTGTGTGAGTCTCTTCAAATATTGGAGCACACGTTGCCATTTGGCTTGCAGCTGCTCCCTGCATGTCAAAATGTGCTGGGTCATTTGTGGGCACTTGAAACAGAATTTCAGCGTGGATGATGGTGTGCTCTTTTCAACAATAAATAGCCTTTTGTTTCCTGTGTTGTCTGCTGATGTGAAGACCACAGGCGCTCAGGTTCAGGTGGCAGGAGACATGCTGCCGGACTCCACGGAGAGGGCTGTCACAATCTCTGGAACTCCACAGGCCATCACTCAGTGTGTAAGGCACATCTGCTCTGTGATGCTAGAGGTGAGCACTCTGCGTCAGCAGATGATCTTTGTATTCAACAGCTCTATTTAGGTGTCAAGTATATGTCACATTTATTTAGGATGTGGTGGAAGGTGTTTAATGGCACAGTCCGGATATTTTTGCAGGTAAAGTGATGCTGACAACTTATACTGCTTGGTTATCCTGCTCTATCTGATTTAATATCATAAACAAATATCCAGTGTGTATATATGTTGTCATCCTCAAAATTACTCATCCAATTAAAGAAAATGCAGAAATAACAATAGTTATTCAAAAAACAAGACACTTACCAGTTATGTAACAAGTAATAAGAAATAAAAAAAAATCCTAGATTATAATTTAGTGAAATAAAATATTGATTTTGAATTATTGTTGAAAAGAACAATTTTATAAACCAAACAAACAAAACTGTTTCAGACAAATTAGAGCGTCTTGCTCATGAACAGCGGACCACAATACCCGTCAAGAGGTGTAATCCCATTTAACGTTATACTTGACTGCAGTGATTGCCACTAAGGGTTGCTGAACAAATTTTAGTTCAGGAGCCACATCCTGCTTTTTTACTTGTTTTATTATTTGTTTGTTTGTTTTTAATATTGCTGTCAATTCAAAATAATGAATAATTTTGAGGATGATATGTTAAATTTAGTTAAATTTTTAGTACAACTGAATTATTTAGGTTGCTTTTAATTTCTATCTGTACTTCTGCACATAATTAATTCTGTACTATTGGCCAAGTGTTTCAAATTCTCTGTTTGGTAATTATCAGCCCAATCTTGCAAGCAAAAGGCAGCATATATGTTTGCCTGCATAGCTATCAAGATCATAGTAATGTCACAGTCCGCGCTTATAGATAAAGAACATCAGTGTTACATGACTGGTAAGCTGATTCATGAATCAAAAAGTCTGTAAGCCTTAATCTTTGCTGAAAAAAAAAAAAACTTATCAGTTGATCAGGTTGGCTCATTAAACATCCTATGTGGTTTGCATGTTTTAATATGGGAAGAAACTGGTACGTTAATTAACAGAAGGCCTGATGGATGATTTTATCTGTGCACAAAAGTGAATACCAAGATGCATAAAGACAAAGTAAATGCAATTACAGGTCAAATTAAATGTCAGCATTAGCAAGTATAAAATTAAATTAATTCATCATACAAATTGTACATCATGAATGAATCCGGTGCTGTTGTCCATTGTCTTCAGAGGAGAGTTATAACAGCATCTAGACATGGGACACAAATATGACTTTTTTTTTTTTCTTTCACTGTGGAATAGTCATTACAGTGGAAAAGAAATAAAGATTAAAAAGCCTGCTTTGCCAGCTTTTCATAGGTTTTGAGGGGAAAAGGCTATACAAGCCTTAAGGGTGAACTTCTGTAATTTCCCATATACTGTATGTCCACAAGGCGACAGGTTGTGGTGAAAGTGGTCATTTCAGGTTAGAGATGATAAAAAACTACTGCCGATGTGAATACCTACTGTATCCCTTATTCATCACAGATTTCAAGATAGAGCAAAGAAAAAAAAAAAGCTAAAATGGGTTGTCACACATATCTGAAAGTCTATTGTCTCTTTTTTTCTTTTAATAGACTTTTTGTCCAAATAAACCGGGTAAAACATGAACATCATCAAGCGGCCACACTGTAAATTGTAATATTGGTTTTAATAGAATCTATCTAGTAGATAGAACTTAATTTTAACTTAGTTGTTAGTAATACTTATTTCAAATAAGATGTAAGAACTTTGGAGGGCAACATGTTACATAACTTAATTCACTGAAGTTGAATCAGCTGAATTAAAATGAGTACAGGGAAATTAGGAATGGTGAAGGAACAGTTTTCCCACAATGCAGTTCACTTTTTTTTTAAACAATAAATTGAAGATAATTCACAAATGAGGGATTTGTAAATGATATTGGTACTGTCATGTGACTGCTCTCAGCTTGTTTGTTTGTTCCTGTATACGATATCCAGCTACTATCCAGCAGCTGATGCACCGTGACGGAGACGTATGTGGTCTGATATGAGTTTTAGCTAAAACCCAGCTAGACCAAATTCTTGCTATGTAGTAAGAATATTTTTTGAGTTCATTAATTACTTTAAGTAAGATGAACTTGAAAGCGTGAAGTTGATAAAAGACAAAATGAAGATTGTGCGAAGCATCTCATATAATTTATGTGAAAATAATCACATCAAGTTTCTTTCACAACCTCATTTACTTACAGCTTAATCAGATTTATCAAGTTAAAAAAGTTCTACAAACTTAAACCATTTTAGTTTATTCTACTTAATGACTCATTACTGAATACTTTTCTCTTTTTTTTGATGCAGCAAGTTTGCGTTTTTTTTTTAAAGTAAAACCAACTCATTAAAATTTACAGTGCAGAAGACAAATATGGAAGTTGTAAAACACAGAGCAAGACATGATACATTAATGCCATAACATGATGTTGAATGCTCATATCACTCTGCAACAAGTTGTTAAAGGGCCCCCCCCTTGCTGGTGTTAGGCTTGCTACAGGGTTCCCTGTTCTGGACTTCATATACAACCAGTTAAAGATAGAAACCATGTACCAGCCTTCCAATGACAAATTTAAACAACTTCATTTTATAAGATGACATGAAAGTGTAGCTGGCTACATTTTACAACATCCATATTCATTGTCTTGTTTTTTTTTTTTTTTTTTTTTTTTAAGTAATAAAGATATTTGACAGTGTTTTGGTTAAAATACATTCACTTTACATACTGGGTTAACTGTTGAAGCTCTCCGTGTGGTGCAGATTCTCCTGCACGTCTTGGCCCAAATGAAATGTGCATTTATTTCTTCTTCCATTTATCTTATTTTTCTGTGTTGTTTCTCTGAATGGAGCTCGTGCACTCATTCAGTGGTTGCAAATATTTAGGCTGCATGCAGAGCAGGCGTTCGTTGATGCTCCAGACATAGCAATTGCCCAATTGTTGGCTCGGTATTTCAGGTCCCTAATGTAATCTGACTTAAGCTGCGTCTCTGTATTGGGAAAGGGAGGGAATAAAGCAGTATTTGTACAGTTTTGAGACTTCAGTGTTAAACTGAAACATCTTGCGCTGTGGATCAACACAGCTATTACATGTTCTGTCTTGAGATTGGGTCGCTAATAGTTGTTAAACACTACCATGGATTTGATGAACATGACTCCGCAAAGCAGAGATCTTAGCTTGGATTTTTGTGTAGCATCCTCTTGATCGTCTGATAATTCTTTTTCTTTTTAAAGCTATATTCAATGATCAAAATATTCAAATAGACCCTCGTCTCAGCTCTGCTCACAGCTTTCTTTGGTTCAGTCTCACAGCTGATGAATGAGGTATAGAAATATTCAGTGAGAGTTATAAAATGTGACATAAAATACAGCAATGCCAAAGAGAGTTCTTCCTCAGCCTTGGGAGTGCATAATTTTTCTCCTCTTTCTGGTTTGTATGATTGTGTCTGCATAGTCTCCACCAAAAGGGGCAACAATTCCCTACCGGCCTAAGATCCTGCCAGGCGGAGCCCATGCAGTATTAGCACCACAACACTCTGCACAAGTAAGTAACCAAGATAGATAAATATATAACTAAAGGACACTTGGCATTACGTGATGTCTATTTTCACCGCTGCAGGGACACATCTTCACCAAGAAGCTGTCCATGTTAAAGTGTTATGAGCAGAATAATAATGCAATGACCATGTTAAGAAGTGCACAGCCAAAGATTAATGTGGCAGAGATGTGAATAACTGACATTTACATGAATAATTGCCCCGCAGTGTGAAACCTGTCGTGTGTAAAGTTCATGTTTTCCACAGGCTGGCAAGCTGATGTCCTGAATTTGGCACAGCCTGCTCTGACCTATCAGACATCTGTTTATGGTATTGGATTTCTTGCCATGGTCAAAGAGGGGAAAAAAAAGCAGCAGATGACATTTAGATGAAATTCCACCAGATCTATATGCATTAGAGCTCCGGAAAAGTGGAAGGGAATAGATTTCCACTGCCCTGATTTCACTCTTCATACTGTGTGACAATTTTGTATTTCAGGTGACATGCTGCAACATGTCTGCACCGCCCAATCCTATACCCACATCTCATCTCTTATTTGTTGCAGGCCTTTGCAATTCCAGGACAGTATGCATTTGCACATCAAGATGTAAGTATTCCCATCTGGGTGACTGACATCCGTCCTAATGATCTTCTCCTGCCCAATCCTTCCAAGCCACCAATACGCCCTCTATGTACCCCTTTCTGCAAAGATGAAACTTCAGTAACCCTGATCTTTTGACATTACTAACACTAACTCACAGTAGCAGCATGCATTGATTGAAACCGAAGTGACAATCGTAAGAGTTCATAATCAGTTGTAGCTGTGTAGCAGGGATGTGACTGTTATTTTCTGATGACTTCTACTTGAAGCCAGCATGCTTTCTGAGGGAAATGAATCTCTTCACACTGACACTGTCTGTGATGTTTGTGAACTTCAGATTGGCTCTGTATTGTAGTTGTCAGCTCCTCTGAAATAATCCAGTTTGATTGGTTAGCTCTAACTTCCTTCCTACCCTGCAGTTGACCAAGCTTCACCAGTTGGCTATGCAGCATATCCCCCTCCCTTCCCTTGGGCAGAGCAACCCTACCTTCCCTGGTACGTACCCACGGCTCCCCGGGGGAAGTCCATCTATCCCTCTGTCTTCACTCCTCTTCGAATCACACCATCAGTACACTGCTGTCACTTCAGCGAGGATCAAGGATGCCTCCTTTCTCTCAGAGTTTACAGACTCACAGGTTTTCTTATTCTAGATGGTGACTTTACAGAGATGTGCTGAGAATAAATGACGTGTCATGTTTTCTTGTGACATTTGCATCTGTTTGCACATGAAAATAAGATAAAAAAAACAAAAGAATAATGAAAAAGTGGCAAGTTTTAAGGTTAAGCCACCAAACTATTTTATGAAGAATCCAAGCAACTGAAATATTTATATTCCAAAACAACGACAAGAGAAAAACAGCAGCGTTATCTGCAAGGGAAATGTGAAAAATGACCACAATATTTACACTAAAGTAAATATTTGACTATTTCTCACTTCTTTCTTCCCAAATTTCATCTTCATTTGCCCACTTATCCCCTCCCCCAAAAGAAAGAAAACCCTCAAAAACAACCAAATCCTAATCTCTTGACCCCCAATCCTCCACCTTCACAACATTTCTCCTCCAAATCTAACATTGTCTTGGCCAGACCATCCCTGACCTCAACCATCCCATATACTCATATATTCTGCCACAACTAACTACACACAACACATTACAGCATTTTCAATATTTACATTTGAGTGTTGCGATAGTTAAGTTGAGAAGTAGCTTTCATAATTGTAGCAATATGAAATCTGTGTGTAGAATATGTGTTAAATGCAGATATGGTTTATTTGCTGGTGTAAATATTTTTTGTCATATGCTATTTTCATACTCTTAATTAGCATGTAATAGTAATAACATAGTCAAAGTAGGGTAATGTTATGAAAGAAACCATTACTATTATCCAGTTGTTATATTTCCTGTCCCAATTTGCAGGATTGGATGCTTCTGCACCCACAAGTACACAAGAGATGGCAATACCTAATGATGTAAGTGCTACATTGTTTGTACTCACCCACTAAAACCTGCACCCTCATGCTGTTAAGTTCATTAAAAACCTTTTTGGAAGATGACTGCAATGAGAAGTTTTGGGGTATGCACCTTGTTGCTGAAGAAAATAATTTACCCTTTTTGTTGACTGATAAGTAAGGTAACATCACATACTATGACGAGGAATGTGCCAGTAAATGACTGTTTTCAGATTTATAAATAATAGCTGTACTGTTTGCGGTGGGAATTAGGCTCCTTGCCAAAATTGTGTTACATGTTTCCAGTTGCAAGTTTTAAGGGGAATAGTTTCAGGGAAATAGGCTTATTCAATTTTTTTTCTGAGACATGGATGAGTGAGACTGACACCTCTCCCATGCCTGTCTGCTACTCAGCAGACAGCCAGAAGCTTAGTCACTGAAATAAAAGTGAAAAACAAGCAGCCCATGCCTGTCATTTTCCAGTTCTTGTTATACAGTTGTGCCAAAAAGAAAATACAACCCTTTCACTTGTAAAGTTTTATAGATGAGGACATAAAATAAAGAAATAATCTAGTCCTTATGAAGTTTTAAAATGGTATTAATCTACCAGGAACAATGTCAAACCTGAAGATTACTTTGGTCAAAGTGGAGAAGACTGGCCATAATGCAAAGCAAAAACACCCCATCCCAACTAAGAAGCTTGTTGATTGATGATTTGGGCTTTGGGATCTGGAAACCTTGAAATCTTTGAGTCAAACTTGAACTCATCCATTTAAAGGAATAGTTCACCCACAGAATGATATAACTTTATTTTCCACTTACCCTCATTGTGAGCAAGACTCTGGAGCACTTTTTTAATATGTCAAATGCAGCCGGCGATCAGGAAGGCTTCTTGTTTTCCCCCAACTTTCATATAATGGAGTTCGATTGTGCCTGAGCCAAAAAGGTCCATGAAAGTCCACAAAAACTTGTCAATATTCCTCCATACTGCTCGTCCAATGTAATCCAAGGGTCCTGAGTAGGTAGCGTCCAGAATTTATTCGAAATGACATCATTTAGTATATTTTTAGAGCCTAAACAGTATTACATTATACTTCCGCGAAGAACGCATATGCATGTTCACGACACTAGGTAAAAAAAAAAAAAAAAACTCCCCCTTCCCCTTTTAAAATTAATTTCCCCCCTTTGGGGAATTTATTTTTGGTTTTTCTTTTTCCCCTTTTTAATGGAAAAAAAAGTCCTTCCCCCTTTTTAAAAATCTCCCCTCCCAGGAGAAAATATCCTCTCTTTGGTGTTTTTTCCCCTCAGTCCCCCCCTTTCTGTTTGTAAACACCATTCAAACTGAGAGCCCCTCCCCTCGGGCTAATGGCCGCCTCGGTCTTCAGCCTATTCAGCTTCAAGCCTCTCCACCACCTAAAGCTCTTTTCACCGAAAAGTACTTCCTTATCTTCGCTACTTCCGCCGTTTTTCTTTCTTTTTTTCCTTCCTCGAGAGTTTGAGTGACTTCTGTTTGCTCCAATCATGAGCTCATTCCCACACAGCATCATGCCCTTAGCTCTTTCATTGGCTCGTGATATAAACAGAAATCTCTGCCCAGAAATGTCCGGAACACACCAAAACAAAGGGAAAAGTCGTATTACAGACAGGGGGAGGGAGTTGCAAACAACTCAGCACTGCACAAGAGCAGAGGCCCAAAGGTGTGGATTGATATGGATTTTACTTGCACAAGTTTAACATTTATTTTCATGGGGTAAACTCTGGACTCTACCTTGAACAAAATATTCTGAAGTCAGTGTGAGGGTGTCTGCCTGACAGGTAAAGCTTAATTGAAATTATATGAGGACAATGAGACTGTAGGATAATTTCAAATTCAGCACCAAATCTGCAACTCAGTGGCTAAAATAAAGTCAGTGTGGCAATAGTCCAAAGTCAAGACCTCGACCAGGTTGACATATTGTGACAGCTTGAGAGATACTGTATGTGCATAAACCATTGCCCACAAATGAAAATAAAAAGATGCTGTAAAGAAAAGATAGATAAAATTCCTCCACAGTGATGCGAGAGACTGATGATGTCAAACAGAAACTAATTTAAGTTGCTGTAGCTAAAATTGATTCTACAAGCCGTTGATTCATGGGGTTGCACTTTGGTTTAGTTTTTGTTAAATGAATAGTGACACTCTGTAAATTGCCGGGCATTTTTTATAGGAACTTGTGGTTGTCCGATGTTAAGAACTGCTAAGGACCACTGAAACTGACAAAGTTTACTTTCTTTTTCTTGTTGCTGTGTTTCTGTCTAATCAATCTAAAATCAATACACAAGCAACAAGACGTAGTTTTTCTTACAGTATTTGATATTTATTATATTATTTATTTACTTTGTGAGGGGGGTTGGGGGGTGGGGTAATTGTGTGTCAGAGTATTTTGTGGGCTGGAAAAGTGCCATCCTGAAGTCTTGCTGTTACCAGGCAACGGGAAAAGAATCTAGAAAATCAAAATGGCCAAACATGAAACAGTCATGCACGTAACCTTTCCTAAAATCATAAATTGTCAGTCAACACCATGCGTCAAATACACAAGCATGATTTGACATGATAATTGGTAAATGTTGGATGTGCTTGTGCAGAGACCCTGGGGCTGTTTCTTTTATTTCCATTCCACCATATTTACCTCATGGATAAAAGACTATTATTTAATCTTCTTAACTTTCTGCAAAATGAATTAACAGATAACCCAAAATATTGACAATTTGCTCAGATTAAAAGTCACTGCTCAACTTGAGATATAATATAACAAGAGTGTTTTCAGATTCAGGTAATTAAATAGGCGCATGAACTTGTTTGCTGCTGTTGCAATAATACAATAACGTCTTTTCCTCTAAAGAGAACTGCTGGCTGTTGTTCTGCTGCAACAGCAGCTGCTCCTATTTTCTGCTTTCAGATGTAATTCCTGGAGAGCTTGGATACATGAGCTGTTTTGTTATTTACATGTTTCCAATTTCCCCCTTCTAGTTTATTGGCTGCATAATTGGAAGACAGGGCAGCAAGATCAATGAGATTCGCCAGGTCTCCGGAGCTCACATCAAAATTGCCAGCGCTACTGATGGCTCAGCCATGCGCCAAGTCACGATCACAGGCTCGCCAGCCAGCATCAGTGTGGCCCAGTACCTCATCAACGCCAGGTAAGACAATCCGCAGGGCAGCCATGTCCAGCGGTGGTTCACATCGCAGCCTGATGATAAGGCAGCCAAACAGCATGCTGTTGTACGAGGGCAGATTTGTCGAGTTCAGGGTGAGGCTGGATTTGTTCCAGCTCACTGCTCCGTTCTCTTGACTGCATTAAAATCCTTTTTGTCTCTGCTTTTATAACACATTCCCTCTTTGATTCTTGTGTTTTTCTCCTCTCTCACCTCCCTTCTCCTTTGTCATCCCCCCCCCCCTTTTTTCATTTTTCTCCCACCATCTTCTCTTAACCCCTTCACCATCATCTCAACTCACCGGCCTGCAGCTTAGAGATGGCTAAATACACCATGCAGGCTGCTTCCTCTGCGACCCCCGTTGATCTCAACATGAGCTTCTCTCAGTCTGCTCCCACTGCCTCCACCGCAGCTACTTCCATGGCCGTCCTGGCGGCCACCACCCCAGCCCCCACCACCATTAACGTCCACTCTCCTTCCACCTTACCAGCCATCCAAAACCCACACTACGCCGTCCCTGTTTCCAGCCTGCTTGGCATGAAAACTCTCCCTTTCCTGGCTGTCCACCCAGCAGCCACTTCCAGCCTAACACAGGGTTTATCCCCTTACACTGCAAAAATGCCAACCTCTGGCGTCAAAAAATCAGAGAGGCAGAAGTTTGCTCCCTATTGATGCCATATTGATAAGTCTTATCAGTGTAGCTGACAGAAAATGTCTTATTAAAAGATGGCAGATAATTTAATAATAACATATAGGCTGGTAAATAGCTTACACCCGTGTGTAAGTATTGTAACACTTGTTTCTATAAACCAGGAGGAGACTGGGCAGAGACTGGGATGACAGTAGTATTAAAACACGTCTTTGGTAATTAAAAAAGGCAGAAGGGGTGCATATTAGCTCAGTATTATATGGGCATGCATAACAATTAAGGTGGGTAACTCAGGCTGTATTAGTACACAGGGAAAATATATTTTTTCAAATGGATTCATGTTCCAGAGCTTTATAATAACACTTACTCCAGGAGATGTCTTCTCCATAATTCATATATTGACTTAGTTTTCTATCTGTGTACCTAGTATTCTTTTTTAAATTAGAAAATGTAAACTAGTATGATATAAAGTGCTGCTTCGTCGGCAGAACACTGTGAAAATGTTTGTCTTCTACAATAGAAATCGGTGTGTTAAGTATTTTTTTTTTAACAAGGATTGCTCCCCTTTTCTGTCATGTGTCCTCCTTTCCTTTCTCCCTCTATAGGCTCTCATCAGTGTTAGCTGGCTTGGGTGTTCTGTAGTAACGTTGCACTGTTGCAGCTCTGATGGGATTATCTTAAAGCCACAATGGATTCTAGTGGATTTCACTCCACCCAGTTATCCTGTAGAGCAGGACTGGCCTAACTCATTATACACTGGTTCTGTAAACTAGCTTGTTTTCTTAAATCTAAACAAGAGGAGCATTTCAACTTTCAGCATCTGAAATGAGCACTGATCAGTTATTTTGAGGAATGTTTTATTCATGTGTTTCTGATGTGGGTTTATTCCCAAACAATGCAGATTTGTAATATTTGTAAATGAAATGACTTTGAAATAAAACGGTTCTTTTTATGAAAGCAGTGTGGTTGTTTTGTTCTTACACTAACATTAGAGAAAGCACGTCATCCTTTTCCACATTTCCCCAATTCCTTAATATATACCATGACTCTTAAACCCGATTTAAAGGTTTCTTGACTCATCAGGTCGCTATTCAAAGGTACCAAAGAGCACAACCCAAGATGTAGGTTGTAAAAGCAAGAAGCGAGATTTACCTGCAAGCAGGGTCAAGATGACAACTGGAATTACTGCCCTGTGGTTGTATGCCTTTAAATAGAAAAAGCATAATTTGCACATAACTCAAACCTTATGATTTAATGAGAAATGCTCAAAGACATTTCAAATAGTGAAACTGAGCAATGTCATTATCATAAATACAATCCAGAATGACAGCATCTTTCTTCAAGCATTAACTTATTCAAGAAGGACTCAGGCGAAAAGGACAACTGACCTATGGTCTGATGAGTCAAATACTTGATTCTTTTTTGGTGATCATCGACCCAGGGTACTGCAGGCAGGCGAGGGGAAGGACCATCTGGCTTATTATCAGTGTATAGTTTAAAAGGCCGTATGCGATAGTTTGGGGGTGCATTAGAGCAAATAGCATGGGTAACACATACCTCTGAAAGCATGATTAATGCTGAACGGTTTGCAGAGATTGTGGGGCAACTTCTGCATCCAGAAGGCATTTTTATTTCTCTCTCTCTCTAAGGTCTTAGTTATGTCAGCACAATAATTTCAAACCACATTATGCATGTGTGGAAGAGATTGAAGTTGCTAATCTGGCCTGCCTGCAGTCCAGACGTGTCCAGTAAAGCTCCCCTTATGCTTGTCCAATAAAGCTCATTCTGAGGGAAAACGAAGTTGGATGTCTGCTTCAAAAATGGATGTTGCTGCAAAGAAAGTACAAAAAATGTGGATGTTTCCAACATTTCTTCAACTTGGCACCACAGAATATTAATACCATAACCATATAGTTTCAGTGTGGACACACAAGATTAGAGTACTATATTGATTTGGGTCTCTATGCCATCCTGTTTTAATCAGTTTTAGTGTTTTGGCTGATTGAATTGATGTTTGTTCACAATATCTAACTTTATTCTTTAGTCTTGAAGGATAACTTTCTTTTTTTTTTTCAACCTGGACCTTATTTTAAGAAGTTAATATGGGGATTTACTCACTGGTAAAATTTCTGTATTACTTTGACTCCTTCAGGCGATATTTAGATAAAGTTGCCTTCTGGTGTACATCTATATAATGGTAGACATGGGGCAGACTTTATATGAGGCATTATCTGCAGAAAAATTCCTTCATTCCACCAATACTTTAAGTAGAACGAACAAACTAACAAGTACAGTTGTCCTGTGAGTTCGGAGTGTCGTGGATTACAGTTTGTTGGTATCTGTGTAATGAGCTGCTTTTCTCAGCTGTACTGCAGCAGCTCGCGTTGGGCACAATAATTTCAAACCACATTATGCATGTGTGAAAGAGATTGAAGTTGCTAATCTGGCCTGCCCGCAGTCCAGACGTGTCCAGTAAAGCTCCCCTTATGCGTGCAACCTGTATAGTCTATAGAACCCCCCCCCCCCATAACTAATGGAGAGCTAACTCTGAACTCACAGGACAATAGTACTCACTCATTTCTTTATTTAACTTAAAGTATTTGTTAAATGAAGTTTTGCTGAAGATAATGCAGACAATTATATAGAAACTGCCCCATCTCTCCCATTATATGGATGCACGCAGGAATGCGACTTAATCTGAATAACGCCCGAAGGAGTCAAAGGGATGCAGAAATTTTACCAGTGAGTAAATGCATGTATAAACTCCTAGAAATAAGATCCAGGTTGGGAAAAAAAAAGAAAGTTATCCTTTAAGAGTACATTTATAGAGTCTAAGCCAATGCTTAAAGGTACCTACATGGTGGCTTTAAGGTGACTTATTCATAACCCTGTTATGAATAAGTTTGACGTGCCCTTTACCTTACAGCTGGAGAGTCTGCAAATGCAGATCATTGCAATGAAAAGTTGGTTAAGTATCCACCTTCTTTTGACCAAATAATACAGTTGTTCTCCACTGCAGAATGTAATGCACAAAATCAGTAAACACTGTTTGGCCAAATATGGTGTATTCAAAAACTGGTATCCCACTCCTCAAGTGAAGACAAATTTTTCTGGTCCTCACTACAAAAGCCTAAAGCTGGATTTATACTTGTGCAGCATCTGCGTCCAGTCAGGTCTGCATAGCTGACGCAGGGGCAGTGTGTGCTTTTACTCAAGCGTAGGGTTTCTATTCCAGATCTGCAGGCGACAGCAGGGCTTTTATTGACCAGGAAACTCCACAGAGCGGAGTTTGTCCTTTCACCCTGATTTTTCGCTTCAGCTCCAGCATGTATTTCCTCTTTTAGAGCAACAGTAGCGGCTGACATGCATTCATTTATTCATTCATTCAGCTGCAAAACCCAAATATCCGAAGGCATGTAACCACACTGACCAATCACCAGTAAGTTCTTCCGCATCTCTGCGTTTGCGTAGCTGGGATGCATGTCGGGTCTAAAGAGGTGTGCATCAGGTCTCTGCGGACCTACGCAGAGCCTACGGTGGTTAGACACAGACGATTCAAGATTATAAATCCAGATTAAGAAAAACTTATTTTTGATGGTCAAGATTGGTTGTAGAGTTTGGGTTACAATTAGGTTTTGGTTAGGGTTAGGGATAGGTTTAGTTATTATGGGTAGGGTTATATTAGTTTTTCTTATGTGTCTAATTTCCAACATGGAAGGAAAACAGCTGACTGTACTGAACCACCGAAGCTCTTGACCAATCAACATCTTTGTATGCCCCTTTCATGACGTTGCCACAGAACAGTCACAGATTCCGAAGGGTAACAGATTTTTCTATAACACTGCCTTGGCATTCACATGGATATATTTGCAAACACTGATGGACTCCAATCAACAGAATAAAATGGACCATCGAGCTGTGGTCAACCCAGAGTCTGATATGGAGTTTGAAGTACATGCGGTACCACAAAAACCCTGACAAGTAAGTAAATTAGCTAACAAGTCATAGGCTAATGGTTAACATTGACCTGGCAATATGGTATCACTCACCAGTGTTGTAGTCTGTCAATGAGGTGTTTTTATTGTGGGAATTATATCAGGTTTTAGAAGTAATCCCCATGAAAAAAACTCTTCAATGTCCGAGATTCATGAAGCTGGCAGGAGTGAAGTTCACACACAAACTTGAGGGTTTTTTCTGCTCCTGACGACAAAATCTCAGTTGATCCATCGTCTGGAACAACAAATAAACTCCCACACAGAACGCAGCCACATTTTTTTCCAACTTGCTGTTATCTAGAGCTAAAAAATGTAATTGAAGAGAGGGAGAGAGAGAGAGAGAGAGAGAGAGAGAGAGAGAGAGAGAGAGTAGCTAAACTTCTGTTAGCTGATGGCTGCCTGTCTCAGAGAAAGTCGTCTGGCAGGCTGTGAGCTTCCCCCTCAGAGAGAGGGGACAGGTTAGGATTCTTTGAGTTTCTCTTGAACAAAGTGGGCGTCTTCCCACAATGCTGCTCACATGTATTTGGTGCTTTATGATAGGAGAAAGTTGGTGAGATGATTTCTACGCAGGCATTTCTAAGGCAGCCATTGAAAAGGAGCAAGAGCTTGGACTGAAAATCAGTCCAAACTCTAGTCCAATCTATATGAGTAGATTCACATAGATTTATCAAATATGCATGAATGAAGAAAAACAATGCCTTAAATTAACTTTTTAAAAGCTCATAAAACTCAGTTTTTCACAATGGTGCTATATGTGTGTGTATATGTATTTATTTCAGTTTCAAATATCAGTACATATCTCATAAGCAAACTGTGTGATATAAGATTATAGTTGCTTATGTTGTTGCCCCAAATGCAGCAATCTGGCATCCACCAGAGTCAGCCTTTCAAACACAGTTTGTTTTTCTCTAAAGAGGAATTGTGCCTCCACAGCCTGCAGATCCAGAACATTAAGCTGCACTGATACTGAAATGCAAGAATCAATAGAGAGCAGTAACGGGGGCCATTACCAGTATGCTGCATATAGAGATTTTGACAGATGTACAAAGACAACTCTCCACAAACTAGTCCATATTGTGGATGCAGTTGGTTGAAGGCTGAGAGCACAGAGCTCCTGCTCCAACATTCCTCTCTACCTGCACTCTCAGGGAACAACAGAACCAAACCAAGACTAACCTCACAGTAAATATTCAACACATGCTCAAGCAAAATTCTCAGGGGTCCTAAAAAGAACAACTTAACCTCCAGCAGTCCGCTCATGCATGCTACTAATGGGGAGGTGGGGTACAGTTATGTGTCTCCATGTCCCTGCCGCCCTGTTCCTCTTTACCCCCGCCCCACCGTGGAGCTGACCTTACCAAATTTTCAGCGTTAAAAACCTGGAGGTGGGCACTTCTGTTCCACCTGCTCTGTAGAATATGGGTAGTGAGGCATGTGAGCCATTTCCACAGCAAGGCTCAAAATGCTGAAGTGGAGATAATCAATAGTTAATGGGGGAGAGAAATGTAATGACAGTGAAGGATGACATTTCAACCTCAGGGAAGGTGTAGCTGCAGAGAACAGTGCTGCACGTATGCTGATGTGTGCCGGGGGCAGTTATGAGTTCGCAGCCAGCTTCTAATGCTATATTAATGATTTCCTTTTTCAACTTTATACTGGCAAGAATAAGGGGCCCCATTTATGGAGCAGGTTTCCGTCATTCAGTTGTTGAAATAGCTATTTAGAGGTAAATAACTATATAAATATTTTTCTCCCTGGAGCATAATCACTTGAATGTTTGTGGCAAATTGGTAGGCAGGACTGTCACTCAGTCCCTGATGAAAAATCACTGCAATACTCTTGCAGGCCTGTTTCTAATTGTGTTTCACAGTGTTTTTCTACTGCCTCGTGTTGTCATGAAATATAAGATTTATAATGCTTCAATTAAAATTATTTTCCTTACTACATGCTGTAGATAGAGAACATTTTAATCTGCTTTCTCATAACATGTTTCAGATCTAAATTTGTGCCAGTAATTCCTTTGACACCGAATCTTTGAGCCCAGTTACTCCAAAGTGAAACCAGTTGCAAACTCTGCGTGATGTCATGCAGGAGATTTGTGATTTTGCAAATCCCCAGTGGTGTTGCTTTGCAGTTTTTCTCCATTGGTTTGGCTCATTTCTCGAATAAGACATTCTCAAAACTCGAAGATCATTTGGCTGAACGGTCTTACAGTCCTCACAACACCACAGCTCACTTGCAAAAGCTCATATCTCTCCCGAAACAGTTCATCCATCCTTCAGAACTAAATTTCTCCCCCATACAAATAGTCAGAGCCACTAAAATGGACAGATCCTTCTCAATCACTTTGTCTCATTTCTCTAAACAGACCGGACGTTCTCACCACTCTTGGTGCTTTTGCCAAACACCACATTTCACCTGCAGAAGCTCATATCTCTCTCAAAACAGTTCATCAATGTGTCAAAATAAAGTTTCTCCCTCATAGAAATAGTCAGAGCACCCAAAATGCATCATCCCTGTAGCATTGTGTAGCAGTGCAAGCCAAAATGTTTAGGTATTTTGTTACTATGGCAGAGGACCATGGAAATATCTGTCATGTCCACCTCTCAGTTTTAGCCCAGTCCTCCATTGACAATGGTTATTGTGCTAAGTTTTTTTTCTTTTTGTAACAGAATACAGTTATCTTTACTGAAAGAAAAAAAAAAAGAAGAAGAGGAGGATTTTAGGGTAAGAGTAGCTTCCAACGTTTGAAATCACACATTGCACTCATACTGCCAAGGAAATTATAACTGATATTTTTTTGTTAAGGGGTGTAATGCTGATTCATAATTTTTAAAAATTACATCCATCTGAGTCTTACCTCTTTATAAAAAAAAATGCTACTAGCTACTTTAGCAATATGCTATTGCTAAAGTGGGACAGTGTGTTATTGGCAAACTGGGACAGTCATTTGACTCATTCTACAGGTGGAAATAAGTTCTCTTTTTATTCATCCCTCATAATTTTTCTGTCTAGCGAGCTAGCTAGATACATAATTTTACTTAAATTGCATAAATAAAGCTTGCTACAATAAAAAAGGTGACCATGATGCTTTGCCAGTAGCCCTTGCCCCACCATGTTTTGCATACTCTTTAAATTGATATAAAACAAAAACAACAATGGCCGCCTCACACAGTTTGCTGTTTGTTCTTTCATTGCTCTAGTACAAAAACATTTTGCTTTTGTTCTCCAGCCTTTTTTTTTTTTTTTTTTTTTTTTTTTTTTGGCCTTTGTTCATTTATCGTCCAAAATACAGTAGGGTATTTTGAAGTGACATTTAGTTTTTGAATTATAGCCAACTATTTGTTCAATGTCTGCAGGGAATGAACTTTTTGTCCCGTTCTCTTTATGTCCATGAAAGTTCTTGTTAATATTTATATTCATCAGGACTGAATTGTTGTTGTTTCTGTTATTGTGTTTACATTAAAATGGAATGTTGCCAGTGTCCCAGTTTGTCAATATATAGTGTCCCACTTTACCAATAATGCCTGGAAATTTTGGTTTTTGGGTCAGTGTGTTTTGGTGAAGGGTCATCCATGCAGTCTTTAATATTTCTTTATTTCTTCTACATAGTATAGTAGAGATCTTAAGCTATTTAGAATGGTATCATATGATGGGCTAAGATGTGTGGTTCATAATCAGAAATTACGTTAACGTTACATTTTTAGAAAGTGTCCCAGTTTACCCATATTCACCCTACATGAAATGGACACAGTATACTGGTAATTATATTACCACAAAAACTTTACTCACAATTGTTTGTTATGGGCACAACTTGGATTGTCTGTCTTATTCACCAGAAAACTGAATCATGTGTCTTCCTTACATGCATAATGTGTTTTGCAATTGTTGTGCTGACATAAATGAGACCTTCTCAGAGACAGAGAAAAAATGTCCACATGGTGCAAAAGTTTCCCCATCATCTCTGCAAACTGATCAGCATTAACCGTACTTTTAGAGGTATGCATGTTACCCATGCTATTTGCTCTAATGCACCCCCATACCATCACAGACAGTGCCTTTTGAACTATAACAAGCCAGATGGTCCTTTCCCTCTTTTACCTGCAGTATATTGTGTCTATGATTACCAACAAGAATAAAATATTTGTTGTCCATTTAGCCTTAGTCCTTCTTTATTTATTCTGTAAAGCTGTTCATGATTTTCTTTATTGATTTCTACAGATCTGTATCTTTCAAATAGTATGAAAGGTTATTTTCATCGCTCCCAGGACTTCTTCAGGTCTTTAAATATCCTATTCTAATTTAAAAGAAAGAGGTTAGTGTGTTTAAGCTATTTGACATGACTTAGGGGCATTTTCAATAAGAACATATTTGGACAAATTAAACTGAATTTAATTAAACCAGTAACAGTGGAGCTGCCTGTACTGGCCAGGATCATCTTACAAGAGAAGTAGGTAATTTCAGTATGATTTCCTACATTAAAAAAAGAGTTAAATGCAACATTTACATGTGATAAGAATGATACTTCAGGAGTTAATAACTTACATAACTCTTGATTAAACCTGATCCTCTAAGAATTTGGATTTTTTTTCATGCCTGTTACATTTAATAAATGCATTACATAATTAGAAAAATTAACATTGCAATAATATGGCTGGAGATTTGTGTTTTGACCATGCTGAGCACCAGTACAAACTCAGAAAAGCGAGGTCAGACAACGCTTGTATTCCATGCAAACACTACAGGGATAAAAACCACATGTGCTCCACATGTTCGTGCACATGTTCCACATGTGCAAACGTGTGCTTTTGGAACATTTTAGTGTGATCCACATGTAAAAAATGTGTGACTCACATGTGGTCCACATGTTCATCACATGTTCATGTACATGTTATCCACATGTGCAAAGGTGTGCTTTTGGAACATTTTAGTGTGATCCACATGTGGATCATGTTGTTGCAGGAGCCACATGTGGTCACATGTGCACAAACTCGTGACCTTATGTGAACCACATGTTGTCACATGTGAAATTCATGTGGTTTTTTCTGTAACTCCTGATTATTGGGGATGTGAGGAGCTTCACAGCTGACTTGCAAGCAAGAAAAAGGAGCAGAAAAATAAGACTTTTTAAAATGTTTTTTCTGTGTCCCACTCTTCATTGAGATTCCTGCTTAAGTGTCTGTTGTTCAGCTAGAAGTGATTGTTATGTTTATAGCTGCATTTACATGGACAAATATTTCTTCCATCTGATTGAAATCAATCTAATCAGAGATTCCAGCTGTTTACTGTATATGGACACTACATAAAGATATCCAATGAATTTGCTTGTTATAATGATGTAAAGGTGTATTATAATGCTTTGATGCTCGATGTAAAGAGGATGTAGTTCTTCATCTACATGAAGAACTAGTTCTATTAAGCTTTTTGACCATAGAGATGGTCAGTTATCCTTACTGAACAACCCACAATGTCACGTCCGGTTTCTGCGAGCAGCGCCACAGTCTGGTCAGATGTACTGAAATACAGCGATGTCTTCTAATAACTCATTTATGCAGGCGCACTTGTTTCTATTATATAGATCATCATGAAGAATGTTGAAGAATGTCAAAATAATTTCATCAGTATTTAGAGGGTTTCAGAGTTTTCAACAAAAATGTATCTGCCACAGTTGCCATTTTTCAAGTTTATTCCAAAACTTGTAATGTCACTTAATCCCCATGTAGTTCAAGCATGGGCAGAAAGAACAAACACCAGAAACTATCTGAATAAGTGTGTACATGTTTGTTTTTTTTCTGTTGACAGATTGTGAAATGATTTAAAACCAAGGATCATCAATGTTTTTCAGGTCAAGGACCCCAAACGAATCCATCATTCAACTGAATGGCATGTGTACTGCGACCTTATAACTACTCAGTTTCTTTAGCTCAGTGAAAATGTCATCAAGATGTTTGAGCTGGTGACCCAGACATTGTCACAGAAATGCTTGGTACAGTAGTGCAGTGGGTTCTTCTCCCTCAGCAACACTGAAATACATTTGAAAAGCCCTTTTCTTGACTATATTTACAACTTTCATGAAGAATTTCATGACATCTGACAATTCAACACAGGCTACAAGTGAGTCTGAGTAGCTTATAATTAATCTAAATCACTTGCATAGCAACATTTTTCCAAACACAATTAGTCAACTTTTTAAACCAAGAGCGAAATATTTTGTGCACATTGGTAGTTCAATGGCATCTGTTTCCTATAGAAGGTGAATTCACTCTTAATTATCTGTATATTTTCAGATTGTCTCTCAGCTAAGCCCTGCTGAAAATCAGGTGAGCTCCCCTAAAAATATTCACTTGTGCATGTGTGTGTTTTATGAATGTGAGTGTGCGCCTAATTTGATCAATCAATAAAATTTTCTGAACGACGGAGGTGATTCATTCACTTTCTTTCAGCACCATTGACAGCAGCATTGTTTGTTTGTTGTTTACTGTGATCCATCCAACCAGAGACCACTTCATTTTCTGCTTTTTGTGGTTGTTAATTTAATGAGTTTTCTCATGGAGTTTTTTTTTTTCGGGGGGGGGGGGGGGGGGGGGGTATTTCCAAAAGTATCCAGCATCTCTCATAACAATGTCCATACAAATGGCATTATAATACACTAGCCTGTGTGTGGATAAAAGTTGCATGCTAATATCATCTTGTTCTGGAAGCAGGACACTTGAAGAGCCAGGTAAGTTAATCCTATGCTGGAAATGAACTGGTGCCTGCTCCTGTACGTTGCTGAATGTGTGCATTTCTGACTGAAAGATAACATCTGCCTCCATTCATTCATTACAATACAGTATGTTGAATTATATAATTTTTTATCCAAAATTGTGGGAAAAAAACAAACAAAAAAATAATCAACCAAAGAATCTTTGGATCTCTTTGGAGCTCCAGGGGGTCAAAAACCCCTTGTTGAAGACTTCTGCCTTAAACCACTCCTCTTGAGCAATAGAATATTCATTCCAAGTGTTTATGGACAGTTGTTCGGATCAAAAGTACTGCATGTAAACTCTGCTAATTTTGCAGAAAGCTAACAAGTAGATCTTTCTTCTATGGCTATTGTAACTTGCAGATGACCTTGTCAGCCTCCTAACTTGAAAATCATTTTTGGTTCAAATATGAAATGCTTTATAAAGAACAAACTGTGTTTGTAGCAGAGATGGAGAGGGGCAGAATCATCTGCTGCTGACTGGGGTCAAATGACCACATTCAAATATCATTTGCCAAATGTGAAAGAAGTGTTGAGTATGATACCATGGATATCATTTGTTAAATATATGCCTTTGACAGCCATTAATAAGGTTTTAAGGGATTAATGATTGCTGGAATGGAGCTTATTATATAAAGCTGCATCATGTTTACTTTGGAAGATGTTTTATTGTATTGCAAAAATAAATAACTATCTCATATGAAATGTATTCTTTTGTCACATTGACAGTCCCAAAAATGTGCAGCAATAACTTTAAATACAGTGTGTTATTCATGAGCTGTTTTGAGACCTGGTTGGACTGCAGCCTGTTCATAATGGTGCGATTAGCTTTGTTAAATAACATTAAATAACTGGTAAATAAATGATTCTATAACATAAATGTGTTATTTTGGTAGCTAAATAAGCAGGTGTAAGCATCCTAACATGATATGTGCATAAACACACTAAACATGCCCGCTGAATGTTGTGCTCAGTGTGTGTGGTGTTTTTACAGTACCTGCTTTACTTGTTATCGGTTGTTTGATAAACATGCTTAAAAAAACTTTGATAAATAGTGAAAACATAAAGAAAAGGGAAGTTAAAGTCATTCAAACTTGTTTCCCATACCAATGTGAAAACCTTGGGATTTTTTCTCCATCACAGCCCTTAAAGGTAGTAATTTCTCTTTTTGTAAACTTCTGATAATGATAACATAATAACTGGAAGTCTTTTTGTTCTTGTGTAACGATTTTACAAACTATTTTGGTAACGACTCTTCATAATAGTTAAATGGAGAAAGATTTTTGTTGAGCTGCTGACTGGGGGGCTGACAGGAGATGATGTCTTGATACATATTACACCAACAATTACATTTTCAACGTCCTATCTGCGTTCCGTTAGTCATTCAGCTTTAAACACTTGACCCTATAAGATACGTGTCACAGAAACCACTTTAATTCCAGATAATTAGGCGATCACAGCCAGCAGTGCGCGCGCATGTGAACAGACCTGTGAAAGTGGGGCTCACGCCTGTTCTCGTTTCACTGCGCCATCTAGTGGCCGCTCGGCTCAGCGCGACGTTTGAGCGCTGCTGCCTCCTTTTTTCTCTTCCCATTTATTTATTTAATTATTTGCCACCGTGAGAAATAAAGTGCCAGTGTTGAGCAGAGGGATCAGTAGCTCTTTCCGACCGCGGTGGATCGCCGGAGACGGATCGCTCTCTTTTCTTTCACTCACTGTGGCTGTTAAAGTTAAGCGTGACACGCTGATGACCTGCGAGCATCCTCCGGGGAAACTGTGCATTTCACCGGCTTAACGAGCGTCAGTTCCCATCTCTTCACTACAAGATCATTTGTTGCTGTCCTAGCTCCGCTGTCCAACAGTCCAAAGGCTGTGTCTCAACCCAGCGCACTGACGGATACGGACAGACTCCGAGGATCACAGGTGAATTATATCAATGACAAACAGCTTTTAAAAATGCATGCTGGTTTAACATCACCCACTTTCAGGAGATTTGATTGTCCAGTGTTCTTATTCTAGGCGCTTTTGTCTATACTAAGATAATTTGTCTCTTGGAAACCACAAGAACTGGAGCTAAATTATCACCTAATGCCACCTAATCCTACAAATGAGCTTGATTGAACAAACTAATGCAAACACTTGAAACCTGCTGAAAATGCTGCAGCACCTGTGGAGGCAACAAAGGTGTTACAGAAAGTGAACTGTGCAGGCTTTTTGTTATTTTTCATTTTTAAACAGGATTGGAGGTCTTAGTGGAAACGCTAAACACTGCCTGCTTATACACTTCAGGATGCAGCATCCATTGAGCACAGCCATCAACAGAGCAGGCAGTCGAAAGCCACAATACAACATATTTATCTTTAGATAAATTCATAACAAAGCAGGTGATTGCATGATGTCTCAAGTCTGATTTGGTGAAGATGTGGCTGCTTTTTTTGTGTGTGAATGTTGTGCTCATAAGATCATTGATGGGAGATTTGTTGATATTTTTATTTGACTGTTACTCCAGCTCAGGTTGTATTAAAAGAGAGTCAAACAGGCTGCTTGTCAGTCTGTCAGTGGCACGTCTTTGTGTCTCTCTTTCTTCTGTTTGAGCTGTGTGGGAAAATAAAAAATCATGCAGATTGACACTCCTTGTCCTGATGCATTTCCTGCCTCAGACTTTTCCTGGCAGGCTTTGTGCATGAGCAACTACTCACCTTGTTTCATTGCACATAATCTTAAGATAATATGACAGTTTTGCAAGGGCTGTTGGTTTTTCTATTGCATGTTTTAGGCAAACTTTCTTCTGATTTGGGTCACTCGTAAGATTTTACAGTGGAAGGATAAAATTCAATTAGACAGCCCTGCAGCATTCTTTACTCTCTGGCAGATGGCTTAATACTCTTGGATCCTGCCTTAGTGTCCCTTAATGCTCTAATTGGGTTTCATAATTTCACACTTTTCCCCTCGCTTTTTTCCAGTATAAAAACAAATTTTAAAGCATCATTATTTCAATGCTTTCTCAGCCCTGTCAGCTCCAACCCCACTAGCCACCGCTGTCTAAACATTTCACATCTCATCCCCTGTGATTCGCTTTGTCATAAATTGAAGTAGACCTCAAAGTAAATTGTTGCCTTCCCCGTGTGTCGTGGATGGCATGTTGGGATGTTGGCACTGTGGGAGTTGGAGAATCTGTAATGTGCAGTAAATGAACTGCACACGCTGGTGAGGGCATTTTTGTCTGTATGAGTTAATTCTGGCCCTAAGGAGATAGTTTTCCTCTCAATGACATATGCACAGGTTCTGCAGAGGAGCATTTGCTGGAGTTTTAACTTGCAAAATTTATGGGAGTGTGATTTTAGCTCGTTGTGCAAGCTTGCACTGGTTACAATACCAGCCTAAAACAGAAATCAAACAAGAGGTGATGCTGTAAGACAAGCTGCGCTTTAGTTAGATTATATTTACACATTGCTTCTTACTCTTTTCAAATCATCTTTTATTAATTCAGATTGCATAGCACTTGGAAACCAACAAAAGGATGGGTACGTTTTAGCATAGGTGTGGAAAATTCCTGGAGATGAGAGCGCTGCCTCGGTAAATATGCCCCTATTTATAGCATTATTGTGTCAATGTTAGAGCGATCAGCCTCCCTGGAAGAAACCTTTCTGAGTGACATCAAAGATGAAAGCAGGATGGAGGTCAGCGTTAACTCAACTTGACTGCTACCGTTTGCGTTATTGAAGCCTTGCCAGGTCAATTTATATGAATAATAGTTGCCAGTTAGTCAAGGCAAAGCTAAACTCCAAAGTAAGATCTCAGGTTGTTGCGTCGAGACTTATCATCCATATTCCTTCTGCTGTGTAATAAAAATCACAACAATTTATGAGTCATACTTCAGTCCGATGGTGAGCATCACTGAAGGGTGACCTAACAGCCTGGTTGAATCCCTGCTTGATTAAACATTGTTGCTGCACTTGAGTGGTCCTACCGGTTCTGGTCAGCAGCCTGAGCCGTAAAGGGAACTTTGGCCTTTGACAGAGGGATTTATAGCTGCACTGATGATAATGAACGAGTTGCTGTCGCTGCCAAACAGCGAGGATAATGCTGAGTTCATTCAGTCTAGGGCTAGAAGCAGAGACATTTAAATGTCAGTGGAAAGTGGAAACACCGTCACTTGTCAAAAGTAATAGCACAGGGACTGTCAGGATTCAAATTTGCAATGTTAATGTTGGAGCAAAATTACAAAATAAAACTTTGCTATAATGAGATAATTTAGGATTTTCTCCAGCTGCATAATCACAACTCTTACATTTAGTAAGTGATTAAGTGCACAGAGAAATAACAGTAATAGCATCCTAAAGCCAGAGCAGGTAATATTTTAGGTGGACGGGTGAAATATTTTGATATGTCAAAGCAAAGTACAATTCTTACAAAGTTTTGGCAAACGCAGTTCTCTTTTAACATTTCCCTGTCATAAACCTGAGCGTTTCCTCCAGACATGTTGATCCTCACAGACAACCCTGCTATTGCGTGACGTGATGTTTTTAAAGGAGCATTGGTGTGCACCTTTAATGAAACTGAAAAAACACCAAAAATGGCAACAAAAATATGTTGCTAAATGGATATAAGGAAACATTAAATAACTAACTTAATATTCCATATGATGCGTAGACCATTCACGTATATATTACATAATTTAGTTTTCTAGAGTCCCGTGCTGACAAAGAAATACAAAACATTATATCAGAGCTCAACATTAAAGTTGTAGATCACACTTGTCATTGAAAGCTGTAACTGTAAGATAGCAATACCAGTCTTGGTCCTGGTCTAGTCTTGGGCTGCCATCCTGCAGGTTTTAGATGTTTTCCTTCTTAATACTTGAATCAAACTAAATCGTTTTCCAACATCTTGTAGTCAAGTTCTGCCCGAACATCAATCTGAGTCATATTCAGTTTTAATCATGTCCCAGTACGGCAATTAGTGTAAATTCAGCAAGTAAAAACAAACATAAAAAACTGTACAAGATATATGATTTAAAAAGTACAAGAGGGAGCGATAATGCAGTGTGTTGAACCAACTGAATGGAACCAGCTGAACCAGTATGAGGTGTGTTGAAGCAGGAAGCATCTAAAACCTGCTGGACATCCCTACTCTAATATTTAATAACTTTTATAAGGAATATAACTCATAATTTATAAGAATAATATAATTTTTCATGTGATTATTTAGACCTCAAACAAAACCAATACAGCACAGGTTCAAAATCTGTAAAAGCAAAAGTATAAAAATTAATGAAGCAATCTCAAGAGTGTATTATTGACTAAAGAGACCTGGAAAGGTCAAATATTAGTTATTATATGAGGGCTTGTTTCTTGCATCTCGATTTTTATGTTTTGTTACATTTTAATGGAAATCAACTCCCTCTGCAGCTGAGTTTCCAGTAGAAACCCTCCTGTTGCTCAACGTCAGGTCTGAGGTTTAGACTGACTGCTTGCTTTAAGTGTCAGTACAGTGGGAACAAAAATAAGCTCTGCTCTTAAACTGTGACTAAGTCATCCATCTCTAATGATACAATCAGAGCTGTTTCAGTAACGTGTTCTCTTAAAATATGGAGTATTGTTTTCCAGGGTTGTGTAGTTTATTATCTAGTTTACAGGGTTCACAGCTTCTGCTTGCATCATTATTTATTAATCAAAGATACATTTAGAAACAACATTAGATAACAACTTAGCACAGCAGTAAAGATTCACAGAGGTTCTGGTTTAAGTGGAGTTATTATCATGCATTTTTAATCATGGCCTCTCTAAGATTCCTGACACTGTTGTGGTGCATCAAAATGCACGGTGCAGCATTTTACAATTTACAATAGAACTAGGTGACTGATTATAAATGAGTAACTGCCATGCAGACCTCTGTTTCTGAAGGCAGTATTTGGATACACCTTTATGGAGAATCACAGCGAAACTACTCGCCCACTCTGCTTTTGTGCACCTAAAAGGGAGTCCGATTTTAATTTTCTAACATGAGCAAGTGTTTGGTTTTCAGAAATAATTTTTTTGAGATGACAAGTGTTAATTAAAGAGTTGTTTTTCCCCTCACATAGCATTTTCATTTTTTATTTTTCCCTATAAAGTGGGTGTTCAAATGTGTCACAAGTGTGAATGAACTCGGTGACGCTTGCTTATGTAAACTCTGGTGTGCTTGTGATTGATGGCTGCATCCAGGCGGCAGCGTCACTTTTGCACAAACCGTGCACTGTGCAAACTGCGTGTGGATAAGAACTGTGCCTGGATATGGGTTTATAAATGTGACAACAGGACCGCGGTTGCAGTTTATTACATATTATGAGCTCATTAAGCACAAATTAATACTTGTCAGGCTGTGTCCATCTACTAAACGTTATTCTGCAGACATGGAGTGCAGACTGTATTGTGTCTTTAGGTCACTTCATCCTAGTTGTCTTGTTTCTTCCTGTCAAAATGTCCTTGCAAATATTGACTGAAAAAAAAAGGATGGAAAAGCGAGAAGAATTCTTTGTAGAGCTGTAGGCAAAAGATAAACCCGTGACCTTTTACCAGATGGCTCATATGTAACACTATAAATATAAGAGTGTTTGCCATCGCTTGAACCTGAAGAGTGGCGAGAAAAGGTATCTATAAAACCATCATAAAATATTTTACAGCACAGTACTTTAGTAAAATGACAATACTTCTATTTGGGTTTCAGTTTAGTCTATAAAATGTAATGAAATTAGTTGAACATTATGCATTGCAGTGGAGAATTTATTAGGCATTTGGAAAATATGTGCTAGAGGTGTTATTAAAATGTAACGACTGCACTTTAAAATTAAATTAAAGGATGTAAAAATTTTGTTTTTATTAAAAATAAAAATGTTGGAGGGCTCAGCTATTTTCTTTCCTCTCCTTTTTCTATTACAAATGAATGTAACACAAAGCCCAGGATCACTGGTTTATGCAGGGAGTGGTATTGCAATTATTCATCATTTATATTCATAAATGCTTGATCGGCAGGTATTGCCTGAATTCACTGACCGACTTATGCTTTTCCTAATTAACTCAATTTAACAGTTTGTTTTAAATGATAATGACTTAAATAAATAGATGTGTCACAATACCCGACACAAAAAAATCTGCTTGATTCATTTTCTGACCTACAATGAAAATGATTACACAAAAGAGTTAAAGATGAAGAACTAAATCATATGAGGAAATCAAAACAGCAAACATAGCAATTTACCATTGTATTGTAAATTACATTTACAATTTCTATTTACTAAAAATATTTCTACCACATTCCCAATCTGAACTTCCAATTTTTGAAGTTTAGAACATGGATCTCTCTCTCTTTCTTTCTTTTTCTTTTTTTTTTTTTTTTTACTTGTTTTTCCTTTGGTACATGGAAAAAAAAATGCATGCTGTAGATATAGTTGCACTGGATTTAATGAAACCTACAAAAGGAGTGATTAGAAGTTTTAAAGGGCCTAAGTTTTTTTTTTTTCACGTTTTCCTGCTTATTGGTATTATTAAAACACTTGTGAGCATGACTGCATACATGCAGGACGAGAAAGCAGGAGGCAACAAAAGAATTACAGTAAGATTTCATTCTGAAATGAACAAAGAGTACTTAAACCAACAAAAAACAATCAAATTCATGCAAAGACAATGGACGGATGGACTAAAGGATGCACCGATCCGATTCCCGGATTGGATATCAGCTCTCATATTTACAAATTAGCTGGATCGGATATCAGATGAATGTGGCCGATCCAGCGTTCCGATCCAGTCATTTCTGTTTTTATTAATATCATGATAAATGTACACTTTGTTATTTGTTAGTAAATAATATTAAGTAGATTTATAGAAGGGGTGGAAAAATATCAATACGCTGAAATATCGCAATATTTCATATGCTGATACTGTATATCGATGTTTAAAAACACGGTACTGATTTATTTTACCAATGAAATCTCGTGAGTTTTTGTTGTTCTCTTAGGAAATCTCGCGAGATTTCGTAACAGATCGATGAAATTTTGCAAGATTTTGTTGGCAAAACAGATTAATATCGTGTTTTTAAATATTAATTTAAGATCGGGATTTGAAAATACCACGATATTTCAGTGTATCAATATTTATTCCCCACCCCTAATTTATATCTGTCTTAATTTGTCACTTTTTTTCTTAAAAAAAAAAGGCTAAATGTTTATGTCAAGCTTGATGCCTTCAAGGTACACAGTTCATTTATTCAACAGTAGTATTGGATCGGTATCGGGTATATTGGCCGATACGCAGGTATCGTATCGGACTGGATCAGAAAAAACTGGATCGGTGCATCTTAAGGACTAACTGACTGGTGATAAAAGTGATAAACAATGATGTAGAGAGGAGCAAAGGTAGGCAGAAGATTTTTTGAGTGCACAAGGAGCAGGCATAGAAATCAGTAACAGGTGACAGCGAAGCAGGAAGAAAACCTCATCAGAAAACCACATCAGGACAAAAACCTCTCCCAAATAACACAGGAAGCAAGACTAATTGCAAAATAATAGTTTGAACCAAGGAGCACAGCTCAACTCAGAGAGCACAATGATAAAGGATCCTACAAAAAATTCCTGTATTGAGGCGGTGATCGGACACCAAACTTTCTGTTCCATTATCAACATTTCCTGAAAAATTCTTCCAAATCTGACATTTTTTAGTTTTTTGCTAATAACTTAAACAGTTGACAAACAAACAAATGTCAGCAATTACATTACCTCCTTGGCAGAGGTAAATATGAATCACAAAAACACAGAAACTCCTCCCCAAACCTATGAAACTATGACCATTTTAAAAGCTTTGTGGAGAAGATGAATTCTTTTGCAAGGAATAAATAACTCATCACTACTTCAGAGAGCATTGCACTTTGTTTTTGATTTGGAGATGTTTCCAAGAAAGTCTGTGTTTGGTTGTGACGGCTCTGTTTTAACTTCACTAAGGACCCAGTAATCCTGCATCAGTGGATCCTCCTGGCCAACAACACAGTTGCAAAATGTTTTGATTTGTTCATTATGTGACAGTGGATGGTCCTGTCACTATGCCTACAACTGATAATGCGTCCTGACTTCTTGGCCCCAGGTATCCCTTTGGCTGAATGGTTAGCGTGCATGACTGGGGGTCAAACCTTTCCTGGGCCCTCCCTTGTCCTGCCACAATTACATTTGTGGGGAGACTGTACAGGTGAAACTGTTTTAACACTTAAAAAGCACTATAACATCATGACTGTCAACCTTAATCTGTAAGTCGGACTGTTTCAGATGCTTGTATTCATAGTCATTCATACGGCTAATGCTAACAGCATTTGTGCCCTGAGGGAAAAGGTAGCTAAACAAAAGTTTGTGCTAATACATTTGTTTAATGGCAGCTAAAAATATCTGTTTGTCACGTCAGCAATTGAAAATTGAAGAAAATTGTTTCTTTATGTGAACATAAAACAACAATTGAAAACAAAGGTAACAGTGGGGAAGTGTGTTCACAGCATTACCTTTATAGATCTCAGCTGTAGACTCAGCTTTGTTACGGCAGGATTTGAGATGTTTCCACGTTCAAAAACTGAGTTTGCCAGCGATTTTACTAGTATGCATTAATGCGTCCCCGTGCACCACCAATCTGAAGACACTCTCCCCAAAATGCTTCATTCTTGAGAGAGCGCTTCCTCCAGGAGAAAGCTTTTCATTCAAATATGCAAGGAAAGGAGAGATTTGGGGAGGGGTGCAGGGGCGAGCAGGAGGCGAGCTGTCGACAAATCATGGGTGAGTCATGAATACATGAGGCAGGATTTATGCAGTGACATGGTCAGAACAGCAGGTATTTGACAGATGGAGAGTGATACAAATTCACAAGGCACCTTACGCTTATTTCCTCTCCAAGGCTTCACATTTGCTCGAACAGCAGCATGTCGTTTTGTCGCTTGACAAGTTTGACGCTCGGCACCCTTCTTTTAAGGTTAACTCGAGAGGTCAGTTTGACAGCTGCCTTCAAAAGAAACATAGGTTTAGAAATGACATAGATTTATGATACAGGCAGCATAAACCTGAAAATTAGAAAATTAATCTGAGAACAATAAGTTGTTGCACTACAATTTTAGCATTAGCATTTGTGAAAAACAGGCTACATCATTTTGCTGATGTATAGAATGGTGACTCTGAACAGCAGACGGAGTGGAGCAAAAATGGCTGGCTGACAACCGCCACAAAGTTAGAAAAGCTCGTCTACAAAAAGAGTATATTGCAGATGCTCTGCCATCTGCAACCACTGCCGTGTCTTATGAGGATCAGATGGGGGAGAATGCTGTCTGATGTTATTTCTATACCTCTTAAAAGCACAAATCTAAAACCACTGTGGGAAAACGTTGAGAAAACCACACACTCGGAAAAAGTCTGAAACTTTCTCTACCTGCAAGGTAAGGGTGTGCCTTCTGTGTGCTACAGAAGGGGGGTACAAGAGTCCCAAATAGTCACTTTGAGTGCAAAAAATTAAATCTGCTTTGAACCAGTAGGTGGCATTATATACAATTTATAAAACAAACTTTAAAAAAAAAAAGATCATTCTTTTAAAAGCTACTTTGAGATCTGTTTTATTAGAATTGGTGGTTTTCATAACAATAAAGTCATATTATGTTGCTTACAACTAAAAAAACAACAACATATTTTAGGATGCTTTATTCCTTTAAGAATAAATTAACTGATAAATGAACATGTCAGGTCCACTTTTGTTTTTAAGTCACTGTTGGGTTGGGTTAAGACATTAAATCATAATACAAACTGACGCATCATTACAAGTGGGACATTGAAATCAGACAATCTCCCCTGAATTGACTGTTTTCCTTGAATAATGCGGACTGTTGCAGATGTTTAAAGGCAAATTTTGTGCTGTTGAGGATTATTATCAGCCATGGATAAACACACATTTGGTGTATGCATGATTACCCGTCTTCCCATGAGATGGCACTGGAGTTAATGAGTAGTTGCAACACATTTACCGTAAATTTGAGGTTGTAGGACTGATGGAAAAAGCTTTGGGTTTATCTTTGTGCTTCTTCAGTTGCAGAACTGAAAACTAAGTCCTGCTCAGTGCTTCGCTTGGCTGGCTGTGGTCTCAGTAAGATGCAGCACAAATTTGTGCCCAACAAGGTATTTTTGTTGCACAGTGACAGACTTGTTTGCCAAGTGAATATGTGAATATGCTACGTCCAATTTTAAAGTTGTAAAAAAGCGTTGAATCGGCTTGCAAAGATTCATTGTTGGATTTCAGCAAGACACAACGCTGAAAAGTTCACTCAGGGGCCATTTTGAGATGCATTTTCAACACAATAAGCCACTGCAAACAAATAACCTCACCATTAAGAGGCAGAATTACATAGAAACCAGCAGCTTTTACAGATTGTACTGATAAAGGACACTCTTTGAGACCTACTTGGTAAATGTAGTTGTTGAATTAGCTCATTTTACTCTGTTATATGTTTTTCACAGGATTTGCAGGTAGTGAACAAAACAGAGATCTTCCAGTAGCCTCGTCCTTTAACATGTTATGAAGCTGTGGCCTGTTTATTTCCCTGTTGCCAACCAGCCTGAGGCCCACCCGGAGCTCGGTCCTGGCGGAGCTTTAGCTGGGGCAGTATTAGTGACAGCAAGTAACAGCCGTTAAGGTGGAGAGGTGAGACTGAGAAACGACAAATGAGGTCCTTTTACTAACGAGGCTTGGCCTCATCTCTCTCTCGCTCTCTCTGTCAGCTGCAGCAGTGTTATCGGTATGCACCTCGCTCTGCTTCCTCTCAGTTCCACAGCAGCTCCAAGGGTTCTGCCTCAAACACAGCAATTCAGGGAAAAACACTACTCAAATAGCGCTGATGTGCCAGCAGTGTCATCCTCTGCCCCTCAGACTGCAACCGAATTTCATGAATATCAAAATACACGACTTAAAACATATGGAGAGACTTCGGTTTCCTGTCATTCACACACAGATTTAAGGTTGCTCTGAGCATCGCCACATGCATAATTGTGTTAGCTTTCTATTTACCCCATGCTTAGTTGCCCTTTAAGGCTCCTAATCACTCTGTTGGAAATTAGCTGTGTTCCTTTGACATATTAATCAATATGGTGAACTATTAAGCTACTAAAACAAGAGCAGATGCGATTTTACAGTTAATTGTTGGGTCAGTCAATACGGACTAATCTCACCTTTTTCTCGGAACAAGTTGTATGTGTCAAAACCACTGCACTAAGTTAAACGGAGCTCAGCTATGGCACCAAACATTTGTTGTGTGGAAAATAAATGAAAGTAGGCCACCAAACACAGCGAAGCTTCGTAGCAGGCATTTGAATTTCAGGGCGCCGCAGTAAATCAAGTTAAGCAGGAGACAAAAACAAAAACATTGACTACAGCTCTCCAAAAATGTGCAGTCTCTGCACTTGATCTGGGGATTTTGCTTGAATTTGGCTGTTGTGTATCTCCACAGTGCTGAAAACCCTTGGGAAAGTGAGATTTTGTGGGCCTCTTTGCAAAGCTGGGGCAGGTTTGCCTTTAATTTAAAGTGAAACCCTACTTTACATTTACATTATGTTCAGTTTTCAAATCAATTCCCCCTTTTGTTCAGTTGACTCTGATACATAAGAAAAAAAAAGAGGGACATCGATCCCCATTCTTTCTTCGTAAGAGATACAGAGTTGTGTTGGGCTCAGGTCCCTCCCTAGCTATTTTCCTCTTCCTCTTTCACTGCAGGGACTGATTGATGCAGGGAAGTGTTACAGTATGAAGCAGTATTGATTTCCTAACACAGCTTTGTGACCACTCCTTTTCCTGATGATCCAATTCACTGATGCTACATGCTTGCATTACGCTCAATGGGATGTTTGCCTGACATGATGAAGTCAGCGCTCTTAAACAGACTAGTTTGAGAGGCTAAATGAGACAAAGCCAACAACTGGGATAAAAAGTGACAATGTACAGAGCACCTAACCCCAGCTTAATTTTCTCTTTCCAGATGGACTGGCTCACACCTGAGATGTGAAGTGTGTTATGTGAGCCAAGGTGTTTTCCCACCTCGCTGGTGGTGGGGAGAGATGCTGCACTCCGTTGCCATGACAGCAGAAGTTCTCTTTGTTCTTGGGTACCTGATGAGTGGCGCTCTGTGTAATCCTATAGCAACCTTACCAGTGAGCCGAGATCGTATAGAAAGGGTGTTAACCCAAGCCAGGGAGGACAGACATCAGGACAAGCAAGCCCCCGAGGAGCAGTTGGAATATGCTGCTCAGCAGCGACCAGAGGAAATCAATGATTTTGGACCCAATAGGACCGCTTTGAACCGTGTCAGGCCAAACTTCAGCTCTCTAACACGGGGATCTAAAGGTGGTAAGTCCCAGGAGTTATGGAGTGAACAGGACACCCTGAACCAAATAGATGAGGGCCCCACCAGTGATGTCACTCTCTCTCTGGACGCCATTGATGAGTATGCCTATCCAGACTACAGAGGAAAAGGCTGCATGGATGAAAGCGGTTTTGTGTTTGCCATTGGCGAGCAGTTCACCCCGGGCCCTTCAACGTGCCCTTGCCTCTGCACAGACGAAGGCCCTCTGTGCACCAAGCCCGAATGTCCCAAGGTCCACCCTCGCTGCATTAAAGTGGACACCAGCCAATGCTGCCCGCTGTGCAAGGAGAAAAAGAACTACTGCGAGTTTCGGGGCAAGATCTATGCCTCACTGGAAGAGTTTAAGGTGAGCCCATTAAGTACATTCACTCATTTCTGATACGTTCAAACTTGAAAGAAGTGCTGACAGAACACTCCTCACCATCAATGGAGTTTATCACAAGCACTACACAGAAACTGGTAACCTTGCCTTACAGCATGCAAGCAAGCACACAGGCAGATTTATAATGGCAAAGGTCAGCACTTGTCTTTTTTCCTCACACAACAGCAGAATATTACCGGAGGCTGAATTTAGCCATGCAGCTTCAGCAGTGTTTCCCTATTCAGTTTGTTGATTCACAGAGTTACAGTTACAGTAATGTTACAACTCTGCCGAGCACACTGCTGCATGTGGGCGTTTGAGAAAGACAGGGATACATCAACGAGGTCTGTTCTCTTTCATCTTCTGACACTTCTTTGAAACGTTTGACTCAGGATTGCACCACAGTCTTAGTTCCCCATCTCTGATGAGATGATGCATTTAACAGCACCTAATACTCCTTTTTATGTATGTCTCTCACCAAAAGATTGAAGCTAATATAGAATATCTTCCTCTCACTCAGTGTTGCCGACAGCTCTTTGTTAAGTCTGCGCTGAGGGAATTCTACAGAGGACTCCACTTCCACAAGCAATCGTCAGCCTTTGAGCTGTGTGGAGGGGAGGTGCTTTGAAACTAAGCAACAGGCAGGATTTTATGCTTGATTGCTACATTCTGGGGCATTGTGCTAAGTGCTACCGCTCCATTTTTCACTGTGGAGAGCCATGCGGAGGTGCAAGCCTCTGCAATGTACAGCAATGCTGACAGACTGAACCTTTCTTCCCTTGTTAAGACTGTAGGTGTACAAGAGGCTGCAAATGAAACAGGGATTGTAGAAACTGAATGTAAATCAAACTGTACACTGTTAGTCCCAGCCTTTGCCCCACATCTGGTCTATTTTGAGACATACAAGAACGCTTGGATAGCCATGTCATTTCTAACTCTGTTCACGCGCCGAGAAAAGTGGAAGCATCTTTCTTTTGTTTCCCGTTCCTATTGATTTCTCCTTATCTTCTGATTGAATAGTGAAGTTCAATTCTCGACTCAGCCCAATCTAAAATGAGGCACTCATTGGCAATGAAATTGAGAGTGCTGAGACTTCCCAATTGATGTGGCTTTGTGACACTGAATGCACACTATCCTAAACAATCTACACACGAGTCTTGTATGGAGCAGTATGCCTGAGTATGGGTGTTCACTACAAGTCTGTTTTTCTCATTTCTAGTCAAAATATCTCATCACACTCAAAATAAGACTAAATTTCTTAAAGAGAAACAATTCAGTGAGATATAAGATCCTGTTTTAAGGCAATGCATCTTAATTCAAGAACTTATCAAGAAAATTTAAGCAAAAAAAAAAAAAAAAAAAAACGGCCAAAAAGATTTTTAAGATTTCTTGAAATAAGATGCATTGCCTTAAAACAAGATCTTACATCTCACCAAAATGTTTCTCTTTCAGTAATTTTGTCTTATTTTGAGAGTGATGAGATATTTTGACTAGAAATCGGAAAAAATATACTTGTTAAGATTTGAGTTTTTGCAGTGTGCGTGTGCATTTATGTGTAATGCAGAGATACTCAACTGTAGCCAAACAGACAACTCAGCAAACATGGAGCCAGCGATAGCAAGAAATTAATTAAGAGGTAAACATTTTCTGTTTGTTTGTTTGTATGTGTTTGTGCACGAGAACTGTTCATGAGGGTGTTAATTACTGTTTATGTTCTCCGTAATCCAGGTGTCTCCATGTGAGAAGTGTCGGTGTGAGCCCAGCGGAGAGGTGTTGTGCAATGTGGCTGCCTGTCCTCAGACGGAGTGCGTGGACCCAGAGTACGAGCCGGATCAGTGCTGTCCCATCTGTAAAAGCGGTGAGCGTGGAAGCCATTTCTTTCAACAAAGCTGTGGTGAACAATCGGTTCCGGGACAAGTGTCCTATTTGTGGTTGCTGGGTACAGCACAGAATGGTATCAAATGCTTTTGCTTAAGAGCACCTCAGCTAAAATAATGAGGGCAAGGTAGCATTACATTCATTTTGTTGACAGGGAGCATGCGGCTTGCTGCACTGAGTGTGCAATAACTTGCCATATCAGGTTGGAGTTATTTAAATTAAGTCTTGTCAAAAATATGGTGCACGTTACGCAATCATGGCCTTTTTTTGTTTAAACAATAGGCTCAGGTGTCATTTTCAGTCGTGATGGCGACTTTAACAAGTTGCTATAGAGACTCACAGTCGTTTTGCATTATGTGGCTTTTTTTTCCTTCCTCATTTAGTTTATGATCCAATTGGTTTAAGAGCTTTGGTGGAGAAGGAGGAATTTTGCATCTCAGAGTCGATTAACTGAAGTTGCTTCGGATGATTCCCGACAGCATGTCCTAGATTATGTCCCCTTGTTTTCTCGGTGTGAGTGTAATGCAACATGGCAATGTCAGCAACACTGCTTCCTTCAGCAAAAAGAATGATGACTTGCGATATGTATGTCTGACTTGGAATCTTAAAGCGGTGCAGGCTGTCTCATTTAAACAAGGACAAATTATTTACGTGAAGAAAAAAAAAGAAAAAAAAATCCCTGCTCCATGTGAAAAATGCTTTGTCTGTATGTGCCACGTACCGTATGACAGAACAGCTAATGCCATTTTTGAGTTAAAGTGCAAGCAACATATTTTTATTTTCATGCTGTTTGTTGAAACCTTTACGTGTTGAATAATTAACGAAAAATATGAATTTCAAACTGTCTTTTGGAAAGCCTCACCCTCATATTTCAGCAAAAATGAGTGGGTTAAATAAACAAAACACTCACTGAATGCATTATTTAGCGAATGACTACCATCTGCTCAGTTAATTTTAATTACACCCAAAATATCACATTAGGATAATTAATTTTAAACTCATAGAACATTAGCATCTGCATGTAATGAAAGCTCATGACTAGTTATTAATCAGATGTTGCTCACTCCCAAATTAAAACCCTGTCTCACCACCTCCACTGATAACAGGTTGGAAAAATTGTTAGTCATAGTGCATTACTCTCTGTATTAATATTTGCCTGCTGTAATCTTGGGGAATACATGTTGGTCTTTTGTTCCCTTCTTTTTTTGCTGCACACCAACTTTTTACATATGCACATATTGATCACGTTGAGAAAATGCTTTGTCCAGACTTTAGGCAGTGCTCCATCTTTCCTCTTTTGAAATGCCCAGTGGACTTAGAGAGTTTTACTCGAAGACTCATCAGTCTATTAGACACATGTGGAAACAGTGCAGCATGTGCAGAGATGGAGCAGACAGCAGAGGAGCATGCATCTATATTCCAAAAGTTCCCATCAAATCTGTGAGCTCATTCGCCCGTTGAGGATTTTCCATTTTAAGATGGCATCAGTCCGTATTACCATAAGATTACCACACATTACCATTCTATAAACACATCAAAGACTCCAAGTTACCTGACCACAACTAACACCCCCACATAGAAATTCATGGATTACTATAGGTTTTGGGATTCTGTGGTTAAAGAAGCATTACGCTGATTTTACATAGTCTGTATGAAGAGTTTTGTAACAATTTATGTGACTTTGGAGGAGCTTCCAACAGTTTTGCCCAGGATGGCATCATGCAGCTTATTTATTTTTTGGCTTTGAAACTTGAAATGAAATCTGCAAACTTTTTGCAGGCATACTGTAGATGGTTGGACAGTTATGAGGGGGAGTAGCTGCAGGCTCTGTTCATGTTTTACCTCACTCTAAAAATCTAGCTCAACAAACTTTGCCTGGATGAGATGAAGTTTGATATCCAAACCTAATTTTCAAACAGAATTTCCACAGTCCAAATTATTTTGGTCCAAAATCAGCCATTATATGTTGGTTTCATGAAAGTACCAAACAACAACAGGGTTCTCTCAATGGGTCTCGTTCATGAAATGTGAGCAGAGTGAATTTATGTGTAAACTGCTCATAAACGTCAATTTACGTGAATCTCACTTTCACAACGGAACTTTTAGCAGTTTTCTTAGTGACGCGCCCCCTATCCACGACTAAACTAGCATCCATCTTGCATCGTACCTGTACTGTGAGCTCACTTCAGCCAGTAAGAGTCTTATCTTGATTCTTGTTCTGTCCTTTCTTTCCTTTCCTCTCCTCCTCTGGTAATGTTTCCATGTGTTTCTTTGTCAAATCCGACATGATGCACATTCAAAACACCCACTGTGTTCATATTTGGTTCATATCCGTTTGCTAGCACAAGACACGGTGTGCAACCAGTAGTCGGCTGCAACGTCACGGCCACGTCACGAACGCAAAAGCTACATAGTGCAGTTTCTGAGCCCCGGGATGCCGCTGGGCAGTGACGGCTCGAAATAATGAATGTTGGTGTGCCATCATAACGAGTCAGAAATGCATATTTTTAAGGTCTAAAAGTTACATTGAGGGTCTTTAAGAGTATTTAGATGACTTTTTTGTTACTTGAAGAAGATAACCAAATAGCCAAAGGTCCGTGTACATTCAGGAAGTTTGTTTTTCCTTTTGAAACACACAACAAAAAAAGGAAGAAAGCTTCCCTTGCTCTGATTTGCATGTACATTAAGAAGATTAAAATTTCTGGTTTGTTTCTTAAATCTGTAAAAAGCCAGCAGTTGTCTTGATAGTTTATGGTCGGCCAGCATTTTACTCCATCTGTGGTCTTTGAATTGAATCTACTATTCAACTCTGATATAATCTTTCAATGTGATGCCTCAACAGGGATATTGGTGGTTTATTGAGATGAAATTCTAGGTTTCCAAATTCATGCAGCTGGTCCTATATGAACCTACTGATCACAATGGTAACTGATCCTGAACTCATAACCTATTTTGTACAGGCTTCTTTTAATTTCAGATAAAATCACATCCTTAATTTTTTTCAAAGCTCTTCTCACTGATTTTGTTCCTGATGATTTCCCAGACAGCAATATTAGACCTATGTTGCACTCATGCAAAAGTTTCAAATCTAAGCTGATGTCTGACAATACAATCACAATGCAAGTGTTACACTGACAGTGAATAAATGTCATATTGTTCAAGTGACTGACAGAAAATCAACAGATTCTTAAAAAATATACTGGGGTGTTTGGAGTGGTGCAAAGACTGTAAAGACTGTGTATTCAGCAGAAGTGTAACCTTCTGTGATTGCCTCTTTATTAATTTTAAGTTGAATGTTTCACTGTGTGTGTCATGTTTTTATTTGAATATTGTGTTATGTTTAAATCTTTTTTCTGCAGCTGGCATGAATGTGAAGATCAGAGCAGGGACAGAAATCCTCCCTCTATTACTCTTATGATAAAACCTGAAGCAATTGATTGGCATCAACTGTGGTATCATTATATCTGTGCACTGCTCCCCACATATACTGATTTGTGGCAATATTATAAAGTGATGGAAAGATAGTAATATCACAGTAAGCATGATATTATCGCAATAAAGAGGATGGCTGGTAGAAAACTTAATCATGCAAATTTATGTGGGAATTGGTTTGTCTAGTCTTAGGGCACGCCGGTCAACGTTGCAACGTCCATCACAGCTGCACTTAAAATTCTAACTCAAACTGTTTTAATGTAGGATGAGCACTCAGATCTAACACTGCAAAGTAATGTAATATATTGGAATTAAATAGTGGACTTGACTCATTAGTTAGAGCAGCAAGTGCCCAGAAATGCAGTAAACTGTTGGCCAACTATGAACTATCAATCCAAGTGCTCTTTATCAATATGGATAGAGCTGGGGGGAAAAAACAACAAAAAAAACTCCAACACAGAATTATTTTCCATTATCTAAACGCATATGCAAAACAAAAGAAGGAAATGTTGCATTCCGTATGTGTTTATCATGGTTATGAAATGAATTGTTGTCAATCAAGCATACATGGAGCAGAGATAACCTTCAGGTTGTGCCACAACAGATTTCGTTATCCAATTTTCTACTTTGGAGTAAAAAAAAAAAGAAAATAGGAATAAAATAATAATGGGTTAGATTTATATTGCGTTTTTTTTTTGCTGACAGCAGTCAAAGCGCTCACATTGGACCCATTATTCATCCATTCCTTATTCATGCTTGGTGATGGTGAGCTACATGTGTAGTCACAGCTTCCCCGGGGCAGACTGAGAGAAACGTCCAATGCCATGTCTGTTCTATCCACCAACGAAACTTTCATAAACATACATACACATACATGCCAACACTGGAGGCAAGGAGGGTGAAGTGTCTGGCCCATGCATACAACAGATGAGGGAATGGACTCCAACCATTAACCTTCCGGTCCCTCGACAACAACCTGCTCTACCACCTGAGCCACTGCTGCCCCAGTCAGAGATACACAAGACTGTGCATGTGCACTTGTACTGGATATTCATAAAACTGTTTAGATACAGAACCTGATAACATTAAGAAAAACAGCCAAAAGTGTGTTTATGCAAAGACATTAATCTGTGGACTTACAGTTTTTTTCAATAGCTTACACACATTTTCAAAGACATTTTTTTTTTTAGAAATAGTGCGATATACTGTATAAAGGTTTTGTGTGTAAGCGATTGAAAAAAAAAACTTTAACATGTAAATGCATAAGCAACAAAGTTATGATGGGTGTCATATTAAAAATTGGCATTATCACAGTGAGAAAAATGATTTGGGGAAAATAGGTGCCTCATCACAATGGTGAACAGAATCCACTGAAAACCATATTCTCCCACTTAATCATGAAGCTTCTGAGCTTCACATTTAGCCATTCATTAGAGCCTTACATTTAGATGATGGATGCAGGATGAAACAGTTTATAAATCATGCAATTTACCACTCAGTCATCACCATAGTAGTACTACTATCAGTACACAATATCGGCAAGATATTGGCAAATATAAGTACATGTAGTTGTGCTTTGATTGAAAGAAAATGTGGTATCAATTAGGGTTGTCAGGTGAATAAAAAAAATCAATATAATTAATTACAGGATTTGTAATTAATTAGATTAATTAATTAGGTTAATTAATCGTATTAACCACATTTTAATCTCATATCTGCTAAAGCAGTTGTGGGGAACAATGGGCCGCATTCCTTTAAGTTTTCCATGCAACCCTGTTCCAACACAGCCTATGAAGTTCTGTACAGTGACTTATTTACATCTTCTTCTTCTTCTTCTTCTACATCTTCTGGTGTATACTGGCAGTTGGCAAACAGCTTTAGGTGCATTACCGCCACCCACTGCCCGGGTCATTCAGTGGGCCAAATTTAAGATGCTTGTGCTTGTGTGCACTCTGAATTAATCACAGTTATTTTTTTTAATGCATTAATTTGCAGTGTAATTAATTGATCTAATTAATGCATTAAACTGACAGCCCTAGTATCAATGCATCCCCTAGTTATTTTACAACTTTGCTACATTCAGCAGATATTATAACTATACCATACTGTATGTTGTAAAGAATTTATATGAATTTCATAACATTTTCCTGTTTGCTTAAAAAATTTATTGATATAAATAGTGTGGTCCAAGCTAACAATCTGAAAACCCATAGACTAACTTAGCTGTCACATTATGTAAATAATATGAAAAATGAATAATTGTATGACCTGATATATTTCATGGAGAAGTGCAGTGTTTACACAAAAACAAATCTGTGTGCATACATATCTTTGATGCAAATAATTATGTTTTCTGTGCTGTTTTAAAATATAAAGTATTACAAAGTATTATGACAGATTTTACATTTTTAGATACTATATACTATAAGAGATTTTGCTGCTTTTGGAACACACAAGACTTAAGTTTGCCCTTTAACTGGCCCGGATCCACAGTCTTTCTCTGGTCTTGGCAAAGGGCTGTGAACCCTTCAGAAAACTGAACAATTTCCATCCATCTTTTTGTGTCAATTGGTACAGTTAACTGCTGTATACAATGTGCTGAAGAGTCTGGCTCTGCCAAAAAAAAAAAAAAAAAAAAAAAAGGATGGACACTGCTTTCTAGTTGCATGTATTCTGTGATGATGTTGCACAGAAACCTGCCTATTCATCCATTTATTCATTTTCCATACCCGCTTTGTCCAGTTCAGGGTCACAGGGGCTTGAGACCTTTGCCAGCTACCACCAGGAGTCCCCATGGGGCAGGTTGACAATCCATCATAAAGCGAAGAGTAAAATGAGAAAAACACCCATGAACCCTCACAGTCACTCCTGGAGTCATGTTACATAAGCATTTCAGAAACATTCAGGGTTTTGTGAAGAAGAACTGTGAGGAAACTGTTTATAATGATAGAGCATGCAAACTACTGTATAGAGTTCTGGTAAATTTGACCAAAATACTATCTCCAACATTTAACCCTTTCATTGTTTTGTCAAATGCCATATCTGGATAGCTGTCTTTAGCTTTCTATGACTTTTAACCAGTCATGTTGCAAAATTATAAGCTTGATGGCTCTTTCTGAAATTTGCTAGCAAACTTCCTCCTCTGGGTTTTTCCCCCCAGATTTTCTTTAAAGGGCCCATATTATGTGCTTTTCTCCCCATCTGAAACAATTCTTTGATATCTTAATGTGATATCGGAGTCATAGTTCAATCAAATCCATCCTCAGTTACAGCTTCATACCCTCTTTATTCCTCCTTTCTCAAACGCACCTCTGAGTGTGTTACGCGAGCAGCCGCAGATTCATTGTCTCTCGTCTCTGGTGTTGTGCAGGACAGCATGCTTGTACGCAGTCAAATCCCCAGTGTTAAATTTGAGTTGTTAAGTCATCTAAACTCTTTCAGAGTAATTCTAACACCATTGAAAGTAAAATAACCACCAGTGCTGGTGAAAATTTTCAGTTAAACAAGTTTCCTCTTTCAGTTGATAATTGACTCTATGAAGTGTAACTGAGTGCACCCAGGAAAACTCCGCCCTCTTTGGCTTGAATATTTCCCATCATGCTTTGGGACTCCCCTGTATGGTCCTGCACCGTGAGTTAAGTGTATACTGTTTGTGATCCCTTTGGGTCTCCTTGATGTGTGTGTATAAGTGATAACATGTTGTTGAAGTTGGTAGTTGGGAGTATGCAGATTATCAGTACTTGCTTGGTAAGTGTCAAAGTACTGACTAATCTTCACTACTCTCGCAAGTAGATGATATTCAGGACAGCATTTTTGGGTCAATGCATGGTAGAAAATACTGCATTAATATTAATGCAAAATTCATAATCCTTTAGGATTCATCTCCAATACCTCAAAGCAGGCCTATTTTCATTTTTATACTTGAGAGCAACTCTAAGAGTTCATTTTTACTCTTATAGTATTAGGCATTTAACTCTAGATTAGTGTTGACTTAAAACTCTGAGAACAGTGTAAAATGTACACTGACTCCTTGGACCTAAATAAACACTGAAACTGGTGTACAATAAACTCCTAAAGTGTTAGATATACAGGTACTACCCCAAAAATTAGAATATTGTGGAAAAACTTCTTGTATTTCTATAATTCAACTTAAAAGGTGCAATTTACATATTGTATAGATAAATAATATGCAAATCAATATATTTCAAGCTTTTATTTGTTTCAATGTTGCTGATTAGGACTTGCAGCTTAAGAAAACCTCAAATTCTAAAACTCAAAAAATTAGAATACTGCATGAAATCAATTTAAAAAGGACTTTAAATACAAAAAAGTCGGGCCTCCTAAAGGAAAATCTTGCATCTGTACTTAGTACTTGGTTGGGGCCCCTTTTGCTTGAATGACTGCCTTAACCTGGCGTGGCATGGATGCAACCAGCTTGTGGCATATCTCAGGTGTTATGGAAGAAAAAAACATGCTTCCATCACAGCCTTGAGCTCTTCTTTATTGTTGGTCTCTTCCCGTTCAGCTTTCTCTTGACAATGCCCCACATGTTTTCAATGGGGTTCAGGTCAGGTGAGTTTGCGGGCCAATCAGGCAAGATTGTTGAACCAAGATTTTATACTTTTGGCAATGTGGGCAGGTGCCAAGTCCTGCTGGAAGATGAAGGTTTTCTGTACAACTGTCAGATCAGCATCTTCCTCATGATTGTGAATTCTTCTAAACCAAGACTTTTTTAAAGGCTTGGGGCACTTATGGAGGGGTTTTGGATTACGTACCTGGTTAGAATGTGACACTCTGAGCCTACAATACTGGAGCTTTTCACAGTATTCAAATTTTTTTGAGTTTTTGAAATTGAAGTTTTCTTAAGCTGCAAATCCTAATCAGCAACATCCAAACAAACAAAAGCTTGAAATATATTGATTCACATATTATTTGTCTAAAAAACATGTAAATTGCACCTTTTAAGTTGAATTACAGAAATACACGAACTTTTTCAGGATATTCTAATTTTTTGGGTAGTACCTGTCAAATTTGCTTTGTAGAGTCCTCTCTGAAGCCAGAGACCGTCTCAGTCTCGGGCAGCACGAGTTAATCAGGTCTAGAAGTGGACCGTGTTCCAGACTGGAGTGACCAGCCAGTGACGTATGAATGAAATGCTGTAGTCAGGCCAATCATAAAAAATGCTTTATTTAAAAGTCTTACAGGCTCAATAACTACAAAGTTGTTTTTTATGGGCATTTTTAGTCTCTTTATAAGTTAAAACACTCCAGAAGACCATTTCAAGCTCTTAGAAAAGTCAATATGCATAAAATGGGCCCTTTAAAACCAAAGACCCAGATTCTTTTTCTAACTGTGTTCCTCTTTTTATGCTGATGATTCAACCATTAGTATGTCTGTGTGATGACCATCCAAGCCAGGTGTCAGTAACAACACACTGAATACACAAAAATGAACATTCCTTTATTTGGACAAATAGGATTGTCAAAAAATAAATAAATAAAAGAAAGAAAGAAAGCCTCCCCTATTTTGCAACTCAGTGAAAGACATTGCCAAACTAGGTTAGTGGAATTAGGAGATTTGTAGATTTTAGAAAGAGTGCCCTCTTTTACCTGGTCATACTGTTTCCTTTTGGTTTGCTATAATTAGAAGCCTGTTCCTATCGTCACGCAGCCTCTATCAGCTCAGTCTCACACTCTTCGTGAAATCTACATAAGCACAGAGGTCCTTATGAAGAGGCAGAAATAGCCTTTGGCAGCATTTATGCCTCACTTGTGTTTTTAAAGCTGCAGCAGGTGACATTTATAATGTATTTTTAGGACTGTGCCAATCATTTAATGTGCTCTGACTCCTGCTGGTGTTGACTTATCATTTGCTTAGCTGTGAATACCAAAGCTTGAGCTGTTAATTAAGCTGAGTCGTGAATATCCGTATCAGTATGTGTTTTACAAGCTCTTACTGGATGAGGAATATGTCTGGCTGGGATTTCTGTGGATGCAGCTGGCCGGGTTGTGACAGTGACACCATGAAGTGTAAACACTCAATCGCAACATCATTTTTGCAAGTGTCAGAGTGTTAGAAAAAATGGACAGGTTGGTCAGGGAATAACCAGAGATGTGTTCCCTTTGAATCTGTAATTGCTACCTGATTGCATTTGCATTTCATTTCGCACAAGACTTGACACCAGAAAGTAAATGTAATGAGCAACATGTGAAAAGATAAATACCGAAGGGTATACCTCATGAGATAGCTGGGGGTTATATTAATTGAATGTAAACAGGAGTAAATGAGACATCACTCTTAATCATAGTACTGTTCATCCCTCTGCTCCTATCAATGTCAAAGTGATTATACATCAGAATTCACTTAGTCTTTTATTCATGATGTGTCTTCGCCAGGTATTAAAACTACTGTGATTTTAAACGGTGACGACCATCGATTGTCAACTTCTATCTCACAGACATTGTTGATCATTCAGAGCTCAAAACGAGACAGCGGCAAAGTGATGAAATACCGGTGATAAGGTTACTCAGGGTCGTCAGAGAGCTCTTCCTCTGGTTCTGTTGTTTGTCTTGTCTGCAGATGTTGTTTGAGTGTGGGCAGATGTTAAGACCTCCAAGGATCTCTGATGCCTCCAAAGTGTCACATCAAAGCTCAGCTTGTTAATGGGAAAGGATTAAATCCTCATCCAGATGGATAATGCCACCAAAAAGGAAAGGATATTGTGTCATAGAGTTTAAAAAGTGTACAGAGAAAACGATAAAAGCTCAGAAAAGGACAGTTTTTGGATCAAATGGGATTGAAAGATTGGGTCAACAGGGGGAAAAAAAAATTCAACAAGTCGCCCATTTATCTTGTATCCTCACTCCTTCCCATATTCCACACTGCTGATATAAATCACAATGAAGTATTTCAATGTTTGATAAGTTCATCAATTATGCGCGGGCATTATCTTGGCCTTTTCAGGCATGCAAAATCAATGCTCATGGCAGAGCACCCTGCCTCAGATGTGTTGCTTGTATGCAAGGAGACACTTGGGAAAGAGCCAGGGGAGGAAGATGAAAGTAAGAGGTATCGCTAACATCCACCCCAGACAGTTGTTCATGAATATCAAAGACCAGCTGTGAATGGAGGCAGGTTCTCATCATTTTTTAGTCATTATCTTCAAGCACTGGAACACATTGCAATTAAATGGTTTCATACCCTCTAAAGTTTGTGACTATCATTCGCTTACTGCTATAAAGTTTAATTTAACAATATTGATTCATGGAGAGCGCTTCTACTGAGTGAGCCAAGGAGTATGACTTTTTTTTTCCTTTTTATGCTTCAAATATACTGGAAATTTTGTTTTTGGCATATACATGAAGCAATGGAAGTCTTGTGGATTTTTCTCCAGCTGCATCTACTTTACTTTTGAGGAATGTTCAAGAGCAAAAATCAATGCAGAAGAAGCTTCTCTCACCGACACCTCTGCCGCAGCTCCATCCCTCTTTGCCTTTGCTCTTGCTAAGCATCTCCTTGGCAACGCATGAGGAAACAAATGGTGCTCTTCAAGACTCAGACATTAGGGTCAACACTAATCTGGGGGGGATGTGATAAACAGTCTGAACTGGAGCCAAAATCACTTCAAATAGAGCAGCACGAGACATGGTAGCCTGCTCGTTGAAAGAGAGATACAGACTCATTTAAATTAAGAGAGGCATGATTCATACGGGAACTTTTAAAATGTGACAGGTTTTATTTGGTAGTGAAAAACATAATAAAAGGAGTTAAAAGGAAGCTGTATATATGGAGATGAAATGATGCTGCTTGTCTATTTAAAAAATCTTTTACTGCGGTCTATCAGTACAGATGAGGGGTACTGTAGTATAGCAAATAGTATTATTCTGATGTAAGATCCTCATCTGAAAAGAATCAAGTCCAGATGTGTTGATAATATACATATAATGACACCATGATTTGGTTTTAGTTGATTAAATAAAAATGTAATTGAATGCAGCTTGATTTTTGTACAGTTTTGTCCCTCTCTGAGTTTCTTTATTAACTTTAATTAGGTTGCCAATGAAGGAGACACAAATCCAAAAGACAAAAATGAATTAGTTAGATAGCAATGATTATCTCAAGATTCCTATCACGATAATGTCATCATTATAACCTTACTGTCTAGTGAAAATCTGATAATGTACCAGTCCTCATCCCAGTCAGTTGATGGAAAATATTCTTTATTATAACAGACTGTTTGGTAGACCTTACATACTGATGCTATCTTTTATTACTTTGACTCTGATCGTGCTAAATTGTCATTCAATAGTATTTATTATGTGTACAAGTGTTCATATGAGCAAATAAAAGGGGTTGTTCTGTAGCATATCTTTTCTTCTTGGATGGTTTTCACATGTTTATGTGTGGGTTCTCTCTGGGTACTCCAGCTTCCTCCCACCCTCCAAAGACATCCTGTTATAATATAATACATTTTATTTGATAGCGCCTTTCAAAGCCCCCAAGGTCACTTTACAATGAGACAATAAAACACAAAAAATATGACAAAGAGGCTAAAAAAACAAAGAAAGCAGTTGAAAACAAGGTAATGAGATAAAATGATGTTAAAGATTGTAAGCAGTTTTAAACAGATGAGTTTGAGTTTGGATTTGAAAAGGGAGAAGCTGTTGATGTTGTTAGTTTATTCACTCTAAATTCTCCCTTGGAGTAAGTGTGATCATGTGGTTTGTCTATCTGTGTTGGCCCTGCGATGGACTGGCAACCTGTCCAGGGTGCTTCTCGCCTGATAATTGTTGGGATAGGCTGCATCTTTTCTGAAACTTTGTCGTGGAACAAGCGGTATAGATAATTAATGAATGAATATTCATTCAACCAACGGGATCCTGCAGATGTAAATGACGTAAAGCTACAAACAATAATTGCTCTAAAAATCTTAATTCAGATTTAAACACTTTTCTTATGCTTTTATGATTTTTTTTTTTTAATATATCAAAATTTTTAAATTAAAGATAAATTTAGAATCACAGCAATTAAACTGTGTTTAAAAAAACAACATAATTTTTTAAAAACATTTTTTTCTTATCTTTGCCTTTTAGTGCTTCTCAACCCTGGTCCTCAGGGACCCCTGCCCTGCTGATTTTCCAGATATTCCTACTTCAACACATCTAACTCAGATGAATGACTCGCTAGCAGCTTGCAAATAAGTTGATAAACAGTCGAGTTGATCTGAATCAGGTGTGGTGGAGTTGGAAACCAAGCCCTGCTTTAGAGGGCTTCCCAAGGAAAAAACGTTGTAATAACTACACTCTAATTCTGTAAGATTTTAGCCAAATGTTCCAACTTTTTTTTTTCAGTCCTTTTACCTGTATTTTTTAAAGTTCACGCATTGCATCTTGGGAACTAGAACTCTTCTCAAAGCTAAACATGTCTGGACTCCTGCATTCTGAGTCATTAAGATTAGTTTTCTTTTCTCAAAATTCAGCAATTAAGTTTCACATAACTTTAGTAGTAACATACACTTTTCTCCAGATTCACAGAACCAAGTGTACAATGACCGCAAGGGCTCATGGTAAATCCATAATCAGCAGGAATGTAATTTTCCGTGATTCTTACCCTCTGAATTTGTGTTATGTTCACTATTGCCCAATGATCGAATATTCTGGTCTGCTTGAATGTTAAAGTTGACGCCATAAGTGCAGTGGACTATATGGGGAAAGACAGCCCACCACTTCCTATAATATTTCATGAGGAGCAGAAACTAAAGATGCACCAATCCATTTTTTTCCGATCCAGTCCGATACCGATACCTGGGCTGAGCGTATCGGCCGATACCCGATACCGATACCGATCAGATACTACTGTTGAAAAAATGAACTGTGTACCTTGGAGGCATGAAGCTTGACATAAACATTTAGCCTTTTTTTAAAAAAAAAAATTGTGACAAATTAAGACGGATATAAATCAGGGGAGGGGAAAAATATTGATACAATGAAATATCGTATTTTCATATCCAGATTTCATATTGATATTTGAAAATGTGATATTGATCTATTTTACCTACAAAATCTCGCAGTTTCATTGTTCTCTTACAAAATCTTGCGAGATTTCATGAAAACCTGCCAGATTTTGTCGTTCTGTTACAAAATTTTATTAGTAAAATACAGTGGATCAATACTGTGTTTTTAAATGGCAATATATCGGCATATGAAAATATTGCGATATTTCAGTGTATCGATATTTTTCCACCCCTACTATAAATCTACTTATCATTGTTTATTAACAAATAACAAATTGTACATTTATTATGATATTGATAAAAACAGAAATGACTGGATCGGCCACATTCATCCGACATCCGATCCAGCTAATTTGTAAGTATCGGAGCCGATATCCGGGTATCGGATCGGTGCATCTCATTTAGAAACGATGCTGGTTAAGAACGGAAGTCTCTCCAAGATCAATTATAAGTCCAGTCACTTTTTGCCAACTGAAGTGAATCCTTTAATTGGACTAGCTGGTCTCTTTGTTCAATGTGGTGTCATTCCATGAATGCAACAGAGTACAGACTATGGAAATTTCACTTTACAGTTTCCTTTTTCAGATTAGTGGACATGTCTGTAAATGCAACCTGGCATGTGCTATGGAAGTACAGAATTGTTTGTTTTGGGATTAACAGAAGTGTTAATTGTAAAATATCCCGGTAATTTTCTGCCAGGACATTATCTGTTTTTCTGCAGCTTTCTTACAGTGTATTTCAAACAGGGACACAATTCCTTGGAATATTTCTCTTTAAGTTTAATTTTCAAATAAAAAGTTAAAATGTGTAATTTTTCGGAGGTTTATTTCCTGTCTGTTAGAGGAGAGAATAATCTGAATGAAATTTATAACCGTCAAACACACCATGTGTGCCCATGTAATAACAAAGCTAATGACATAGCCGTCACAAAATACCCAATAATACTGGATTTTCTAGCTGTACTGATTTTGGATTTGATGCCAGCAACAAATGGCAACTAAGATGAGACAGTGGCAATATAAAGTAGTATAAGCTGTAATGTAAAAACAAATGTAATCATGAGATTAATGAGGACAAACAGTCATTTACCAATGCTGCTGCCTTGTCTGGGCTCATTGCAAATTAACTGAGGCAACGTGGGAACCTCCTGTCCTCTGATGAAAGAAAAATCTGAAATTCCTCTTTGAAAATCATGAATGCAGCATCCTGCAGGCTAAAGGGGCCCAAGGCTCTTGTCAGATTTGAAAAGCCCACATCTGTGATTGCATGGGGGTGCATCAGTGCACATGATATGGGTAACATGTACAGCTGCAAGGGCACCATTAATACTGACCAAAGCAAGCTGGCTTTTAATGCATACTTCATGGGCCTGTTTCATATTTATCAGAGCTTTGTAGGTATTTTGTTTTATGCACATTAATCCAAATCTGGAAACCCAAAAGCTGACACAGCTTTCGGTCTCTGCAGGACTCATACCAGCATCCAGCTAAAGCTCATTCAGATATGATTGTTAAGTACTAATTAAACCACAGACAGAATATGGAGTCTAGAAGGTTTTCTGCCTCAAAGTCTTGTTAGTTGTCTTCATATTCTCTAGATTTTTATGCTGCTACCTGTCTATGATTGAGAAATTGTTGCCTGGGGTTACAGTTGTGTTTTTAAAGTTTAATTGACGTAGTAAAATATTAAAGAGTTTTAGAATACATCAAACATGACAGTATGAGAATATTTTATATAGTATATATATATGGTACATAATAACAGTGAATTATTACCTAATCAAGTATAATAATAATTTACATGATTTTATTATAAATTGATATTTTTTGATTATTCAGAAGCAGAAAATAGGGCACTAAGACGACCAAAGAAGTTTTTTTTTTTTCATTTTTCACCCATTGTGTCATCCTTTCATCAGATCCCTACATCTCATGAGGCCATTTTCTGTTACTGGCTCTAGCTGTTTTGATTATAGTAGGGAAAGGTCACAATAATGAAGATAATATTCACATTATGTCTTAACAATTACTGCTCTGCTGGGCTGCTGAATGATTTTTACCTTTAGTGTGCTTGTTATGTGTTATTCCCTCAATGTTCATTTGATTAAGAGTCAAAATTTATGTAACTTCAAATTAATTTTTTCTCAGCAGAGAGAAAAGTGGAGCAAAACTAAAGAAGAAAATTATCCAAGTTTGATATTTGAATCTTTGAGTTTTGTTTTTAAGTAAGTGAAGGTCACCCAATGCAATCTGTCACCTGGACACAGCTGTGTTGGCTAGTGAAGATTTGTGGCTCTGTCCCCGTGAAGGACGCTGATTATGAAGGGAGTCAGGAAGTCGGGCACAAAGCTTATCATCGGGTGCAGCAGCGAACAATGTATTAAAACAAACACTTCCAGTATATAAGACGGCACCTCTGTAAAACCATACTGTCTGCAGCTTTGATGCAAGGCAGTTCATATTTAAAAGTCAGGGTCTGTCTCACAGTGTCCCTGAGAGAAATGATTCATTTTGTTGTTAAATCCAGCAAAGTTCTCCCATTTCCCTGTCTTCATAAACCTGGTTCATTTTTATTCAGCATTTATAATGCAAATGTACGCAAGAAACACATTAAGATGAGCGCATTATGCCATTTTCATTTTCCATTACCTTATAATGCAGCTCAGCAGGTTGTAACATGTCAGAATTAAGGGCTGTGATGATCGGCACGCGTCCTCATCTTCCCTGTCCATTATCTGGCACTGCTAAAGAGCCAAAAACCGCAGGTGCTAATGGCTATCCTCTCAAACACTTCCCATGCCAACTTCTAACATGCTGCCGTGACAGTTTGGGTCCAACTGTTCATGCACATGCACAGTCCATTTGTCTCCGGCTCTTCGGGTGCTATTGAAAAGCTTTTATAAAGCCTCGTGCATCTAAAAAAAAAAAAAATCTTTTTCTGCAACAGAGCACGAGAGGCAGAAAGACAGTGAGTGATGTATGGCATCTATTAATGAAGGTGGGTGTGAAACGAACGGCTGAGTAAAACCAGCAACAAGAAAGCAAAGTGGTGCCAAATCCATGCATTAATTAACACAAATGAGTGTCATGCACATGACTCGGTGACAGGCTGTGTTTTAATCCCAGCTCCAGAAGGAAGTGTTTTGTGTTTATTTGAGGAATTATGAGATTATATTTTTTGCATTTTTCCTCTCTGAGCATATCCTTGACATGTGCATTTTTTTTCTTAAAGACTTTGTGTTTCTAAATGCTGCTAATGATGATGAATCAGTAGTGACAGCAGCCTGGGCCACAGGATGAGTTGTTATTCAGATAGGGTGTGTGCGTGTTCATCTGAAGACTTATAAATGTGTTAGGTTTGACATCTTGACGGCCCTCGGCAAACTGTTCACATTGATTGATGCGCCAGAATGCTGCTTCTGGGTTCTGCTGTTCAATGAAATGCAGTGGCTGCAGCTGAAAGACTCACCATTTATCAGCATCTTAATTATACAACAGAGTGGCTCAAGACCTTGTTAGTCTACGGAAAATAACCATTGTTATGCTACACCTGATGTTGTGTAAGCAATCCCGGGGTGTTTATATTTCGCCATGCAGCTTGAGAGATAATGGATGATTTATGAACACTTTTTATTCCGGCCATTGGTCGAGGACAGGGGCACATTTACCAGACAAAATCCCCTCATCTCACATGCTGTCTGTGATACATAGAGGACATTTATGTTCTGGCTGATGAGCTTTCCAGTGCAGATGCTGTGTGTACAGAATGTTTGCAGATAGTCATGTGAAAGGAAAAAATGGAAAGCGTCCTCCAGATTTTTACACACTGAGACAATAAAAATACCCAGTGGTCTTTACTACTGTAGGTCTTAAAAAAACAACATATGGCATATCACACTGTGTGATTACATATATTTAAAAAAAAAACAGCAAAACAAAGAAGCAGTGTATGAAAAAATAAGTGACCTCATAATTCAGTATCTTGTAAAACCTTGTTTAGCAGCAATGACTTAAAATAATCATTTTCTATAAAATGTTATCAGCCCAAATCATCACCCCTCCACCACTGTGCTTGGCAGATGAGATAAGAAGCTTGTATTAATATATACAGAAGCCCAGCGCGCTTGTGCTCCCATGTCTTTTGACACCTGTTCCTCATGATAACGGGGTGATTTATCTTGTTAGCTTGAGAATATAAAGTTCGCTTTCTCAAGATAACTGATTATTCAAAAGCAGGGGTGTGAGGAGGCTGGAGCTGTTTCTTGTTCATCACCAACACAGAGACAAACATTTAATCAGACTCGCACTCACTCCTAGCGAGAATTCAGAAACTCAGATTAGCTTAATATAACTTCGGACTGTGGGGGGGAAGCCAGGGGAGAACCCACGCATAGTTGGAGGACGTGCAGACTCCACACAGAGAAACTTATCTGGTGTTAATATATACGAACAAGCATGATCCCCCTGCATGCTGAATATGGCCACCAGAGACTGAAATGCAGACACTTCTCCACCGAAACTAACAGACTCCTTACCACGAGCCCACCACACCCTGGATGGATCATTGGCTGCTGGGACAAGCAATGGTCCAAGTCAACATCCACGTTAAGGAATTTCATCATCTCCCCCTCAACCAACCCACCTGGGTGCGACCCACCATGGAATGCCTGGGTCAACCTCAACAGACTTCGCTCTGGAGTAGCAAAGACCCAAATCTATCTGCGTATGACTGAAGTGTCTTCCACTGATATCTGTGATTGCGGGAAACCACAGACTGTTGAACACATCATCAACTAGAAAAGCACTCGGAGAGTGCAGACCTCCGCCAAGCAGCTTGACTCCCTTATTTTTGTGTGTTCATGTATCGAGAATTTTGTCTGGATCCGGATCGATTTTGGACACATCATAGAAGCCGTTGAGATTCTTATCATCTTTTTTTATACCAAACACTCGGGCCATTTGTATGGAGTTATATGGAAACACTGCCAAAATTTGGTCTGTTTGGGTGATGTTCATGTAAGACCTTTTAGGCGTTGGTAAGGAGGTTTGATGTTTACCATGGGGTGTCGGTCAGAACATACAGGACTTGCTTGTACAGTTAACTGTCTTTACTGGTCATTCTTAATAACAGCAGCACAGTAATGCAACAAACGACAGGCTACAGGTGAGGAATTCCAGGGCTGGTTAAGGTGAATGCTGGATGGAAGTGAGTGTGGTCTATAAACACAGAAATACAAAGCCATGAGGAACATTCGTTCGGCAAATAAACACATTCAAGGTATTAATTATTACTAATAAATCCCTTACAGTTAGGACCAAACATGCGTGTGTGTCAACAGCTGTCACTGTCATGTAACAGGTCAGCTAGCTTAATAGCATAAAAAGGCACATGGTGAATGGAGGAACACTTCTGAATAAGCAAATCAGCTAAATAACATTAAAGGCTAAATAAACATCCTGCTCAGGCAGAAATATAACTAGGTACTTACAGTTCTTCACAGACACACACAGTTCACCATATTCAACTGGCTAGAAGTCTGTCCAACAGTCTTCTCTCCTTGTGCTCACTGCTGCTCATAAGTTTCATTTCTGCATCCTGATGATCAGAGAAGGTCCTGCCAGCGGCTTACAGGACGAGGCGGAGTCGGATATTGGGCGGTGTCGGATGTCCGACCTCGCCCACATTACCGTTTTGAGTCGTTTATTTTAACCCTTCCCCCTATCCCTAAGCCCTAACCCTAACCTCACCATCTGGTCACACCAAATATCCGTCTTCTGCAAGCCACAGGTGGGGGTACTTGGACAATCATGTGCTCAGTAGCGCAGCTGCAAACTTCTGCCACAAGGGGGCACTCATGCCTCATTAATAGCCTTTCTAACATGGCCAACCTCACAATGATAAAGAATCCTTTAAAAAAATTCCTGGATCCAGAAGATGATCCAGATCACCACCAAAATTTAATGGGTGCTCTTTTTTTTTAGTGGTGCTGGTTTCCAGTCTAACTGCTGCAAGAATCAAGGACCTGTACCTCCACACTTTGAGTGCAGCAGTCTGAAGGATCTCTGCAGGGTTGTCAGTGTTCAGGAGGGTGTGGAGTGGTCGGGAGGGGGGCTGTCCTTCAACATGGATGAGAGCTGAGCTATTATCGTCTTTTCTCCCACCACCTCAATTGGTGGGTCAAGGGGAATCCCAGTGCATAACTGTTCTGTATGCGATGCCTCAGTGCAGTCAAGGCAGCATCGGATGCAAGCTGACATCAGACTGAGGAACATCCATCACTGATCAAGGCTTTCGATTTTACTTCTATCAAGACTGATAAAAGCTGAAACTGTAATGTGTCTGACAATGAACTTTCACCATTACTCATTTAAAAAACTCGACACACACACACACACACACCATGAGTTCAACCCTTCCCAGCTCTCAAAGGGTCTATTTTGATCAATGAAATCAGGTATAACACTTTGAGCCCACCTTAAACGTCTCATTATCTCGAAAAAACAAATTTAATTTTCTTAAAATAATGATAAATTATCCTGATTTCATGAGAATATGAACTCATCTTAAACAATGATTAAACAAAGAATAATAGTTGAGCACAGTCCCACTGCTTGGATAGATGTGCTTGGTTTATTTATAATTTTGATCGATAGACTACAGTAGCCACTGGAAATTATGGACAGACATTGTCACTTTGGTTATGCTGGTCCAAGCCATGCTGAATCACAATTTTTGAGGTTTGTTTAGCTCTGACTTTACCAACCTGAGTTGTGCTGCCATGCTCTTTTTGGATAGCAGAAGCTTGCAACTCTTCCACTAAGTCAGCTCAGTATTTTTCTAAATGTATCTGTCATGAACTTTATCATTTAACATGCTGACTGAATCTTGTAGAGTCTGAGATGTAGCTCTTGTTTTTATATATATCCACTCACAAAAAGTTAGGGATATTCAACTTTTGGTTTTTTGAGAACGGAATGATGCAGAATAAATATTTAACCATTGAACAATGTACATGTGCATTGAAAAGTTTAGAGAAAGTTTAATTCAGTTCACCTGGAAAGGTTGTAGTGGATTATAGATTCATTCTGACATCATACAAAAAGCCAAATATCCTTAACTTTTTGTTAGTAGTGTATATATTGCTTAAAGAATTGCACAGTCTGACCTTGGGGTGAACTTGCTGAGACATCTACTTTTGTAAAGATTGGAAACTGTCTCGAATATTCGCTACTTCTGAGTTATCTCTCTTACTTTATAATGATGGACTCCAAATTACTTGGAAATGGCTTTATGATCATTCCCAAACTGATGGGCAGCAACTTTTTTCAAGAAAAATGACACTGATAACTTTTTTCTTGGCATTATATCAAAACACAAAGACCAGCCAACGTCCAAAACTTCGCTTTTAAAAAGTGTACATTGTTTAAATGGTAAATTGATCAAGTGAATTTGCTTAGCATCACCCGGCAACTTAAAGGGGAAGTTAATGTTTTTTTCAATCTGGACCTATTTCCTAGCATGAAATACATTCATGTACTCACCCAGAGAGTTTTGGTGCAACTTGAATTCCTTCGGGAGATATTTAGATCCACTGGAGGTCAGTGTATGTCCAATATAATGGAAGTGATGGGGCAACCGCGTGCAGCCTCTAAATAATGAATTTTCTGCCACAAATTCCCTCATTTCACCAATGTTTTGTTATGAAACATAAGTCAATCCCCCCCCCCCCCCCCCCAGCACAATTAACACACTGCATTTAAACTTTAGCTAAAAAAAAGAAGTATAGTGTAATGTGATATAAAAGCTCAGTATTAAAAAGGTATTATTTCTGTTTCACATGACTCTAAGACAGGGGTGCCCAAATCCGGTCCTCAAGAGCTAGTATCCTGCAATTTTTAGAACATACCCTACCCAACACACCTGAATCAAATTGCTAATTATCTCATGCACATATGATTCAGCTTTGAAGAGGCCTGGTAACGAGCCATCCATTTGATTCAGGTGTGTTGGAGAAGGGATGCAACCAAAATGTGCAGGACAGTAGCTCTTGAGAACCGGACTTGGGCACCCCTGCTCTAAAAGAAGAATCAAAAAATCTTGACTCTTGTGGAGGTTTGATTGTTTCTCATGTTCATTGGCCATTTCCCAAGTTGTTTCTGAAACAACTACCTAACATAAAAACTTTCATCAGTTAGAGCCAATTTCCTGCGAAATAGCACATAAACAGTCCCTTGGGCTGCACTTCAATACTTTATTAAAGCATTGTGTAACACAGCTTAATTTGTTTTTTTTTATGCACTGTTCACACTGTGTGCACTCCAACCTCGAGGTTATGCAAGAACAGAAACCGCTTTCAGCAAGAAGTGTGATTCAATAGTTGTGAAGCTGATCTAAGGAGTGTGGAAAAAAACTGTAATTGAATGCCTTTCGTGTGCACACTGATAATTACAGCAAATACTGAGACTGAAAAGAAAAATGCTTGAATTTAATGTCCGAGCCCCACTGTAAGACCATGGAAGAGATAAACATGTTCTCAAGAATTTAGTGTACTCACTACAATCCCTGGGTACATCTCTCTTCTGTTGAGAGATTAGAGTTTCAGGGTAAAAATCCTCCTCTGCATAAACCATAAATGGCCACTTAGTGGTCTGAAGGGCGTGATAATGATGGGGGGAAAAAAGAAAATCCTCTTTTGAGCAGATACAAATCCAACTGATGATTAATGGTGTAATGGATGTGTAAAAACCTATAAGAAATTCCCCCTGAAAAGTTGAATTCCCTGTGAGCAGCTGTCAGAGATGTCAACTCACAGTAACAACTGTGTTCACAGATTTTTCTTCTGGAGTTTTCCTGTGTTTCATATATCCCCCTAACCAGGACACTATTTTGGGAAACAACCAACAAAAACCCAGATGTGAGAGTCCATTTTCCGCTGAGAGAAATGAAACAAAGCGCGACATACTCAGTCTCTTGTGTTTACTGTCCTCTTTGACTGACTGCATTCGTGTTTACTGGGATGTCATGAAAGAAGCGCCGAGCTGAATAAACTCCATATGGAAATCTGGTCATTGCAACAGATGTGTCATCTAAAAGTAGCAGTAAAACAATAACTGAAATCTTGCCCTACTTTTGTACTGACATGCTACCCGTTGTCCAATAGTAGCTTTGCATGCAAGTTTCTCTATCAGGAGTCTTTGTTAAACTGTGGACGATTGTGGACAGTTCTGCCATATTATCTCATTTGATTTAATAAATATTATAAGCTTGCTATTATGTTAATTCAATGTGGTGCTTTATTTGCAAAGTCATGTCATGAGTGAAATAAGGAGTCAACACCATGGTGGAGTTTTTCCACCTTATTAATGTACCCCTACCAGTAACAGTCTCATAACCACAGAATTAAAGAACAAGGCTTTATCTAACAGTCCTAAGGAACCAATGCTGGTACAATCATGTACAAAAAAATGGTACTAAGTAACATTTTACCTGCTCCAGTATGCATACAATCTCAGCCACTCCACTGAGGATGCTATATCCACTCCTCTCCACCTGAGCCTGGAGCACCTGGAGGAGAAGAACACCCACGTAGGGATGCTGTTTTTGGATTTCAGGTCAGCATTTAACGCAATCATTCCCCAGGACCTAGTTTGCAAACTGAGGCCACTGGGCTGTGTAACTGGCTGCTTTCTCACAACAAAACCTAGTCTGTCCAAGTGGGTAACAGTCTTTCCAGTATCATCTCCCTGGCTCCCCCCAGGGCTGCGTCCTAAGCCCCCTGTTGTTCACCCTGATGACCCACGACTTTTGTACCAGGTAGGACAGCAACAACATCCTGAAGTATGCGGATAACAGGACAATCGTGGGCCGCATTCACAACATGGACTCATGGACTTCAGGAGATCCAGACTTGGCCACACACCTGTCCTCATCAACGACGGTGCATATCACCAGGAACCTCTGCTGGCCACTCCACACTATCTCCCTGATGAAGAAGGCATAGCAACACCTGCACTTCCCCTCCCATCCTCTCCACCTTATACAGAGTGGGGGCATCAAGAGCCTGCTGACCTGCTGCATCGCCGTCTGGTCTGGGAGCAGCAGGGCCTCTGATTAGAAGTCTCCGCACCTGGAAGTCTCTGGTGGTGAGGATAGAGGAGAAGATTATCGGGACCATGCTTCCCTCCATCCAAAACAGTTGTTAGTTGCCTCTTAGAGATCATCGAATCCTCTCTGATTCCACTCACCCCCACCATGGGCTGTTCTCCTGGCATCTGGCAGGAGGTTCTGTAGCATTTGCTGCAGAACCACCAGATTTAGACACAGTTATTTCCCACAGGCCATCAGAATGCTCAATGCCAAATAGCTTCCACCCTTTGGACTTTATCAACTTTGTCCTGCTGCTAAAATGCACCTGTTTAATATATGAGCTTTTTTTTTTAAATAGCTCTTTTATATAGCTTTTTTATATATATATTTTTTTTTATATTCATTATATGCTGTATGCAGGAGACAAGCAACAACATTTCATTGTCAATCTCACTGTTGTGTTTTTGTGTAACAAAGTAACTCTAAGTCTAAAACAAATGCACCCTCTTCAAAATTTAAGGTTTAACACATCAGTACATAATAAAAGATGAAAATGACTTTTATCTAGTTCTTAATCTTATCATATCTCAAATTTAACTAACTACCGAAATGACCTATGACATGATCTATATTTCTATATACCTGTATCTATATCAATATCTATCTATCTAGAACTTCACTATGATTTGTTGCTGTTCTTGGGATCGTTTCCCTGTTGCTTAACCTCATTTAACCCTTAAAGGATAACTTTTTTTTTTTCAACCTGGACCTTTTTTCTAGCAATATATACGTGCATTTACTCACTGGTAAAGTTTCTGCATCACTTTGAGTCCTTCGGAAGATATGACGTTGAGTCGCCCTTCGGCATGCATCCAGTAATAATGATGGAGACGGGGCAGCCACTATATAAGACATTATCTGTAGCAAAACTCCTTAATTTTCGCCAATACTTTAAGTAGAATGAACAAACAAATGACAAACAAATGAGTACTATTGTCCTGTGAGTCATGATTTAGCTTTCCGTTACTTATCAGGGTGTTCTACACACTTTTCGGGCCCCGCGTTCACGATGCGCACTTCCGTAGTACAGCTGAGAAGAGCAGCTCATTACCCAGACATCAACAAAAACACAATTTGCGAAACTGTGAACTCACAGGACAATAGTACTCATTCGTTCGTTCATTCTACTTGAAGCATTGATAAAATGAAGGAGTTTTTGCTGCAGATAATGTCTTATAAAGGGGCTGCCCTGTCTCCACCATTTTACAGGATGTACACTGAAGGGTGATTCAATGTAATATCCTCCCAAGGACTCAAAGTGATGCATAAACTTTACTGGTGACTAAATGCACGTATAAACTCCTAAATATAAGGTCCAGGTTGAAAAAAGAAAGTTATCCTTTAAACAATCTGCTTTACCATTTGGTAGAGTAATTTTTTTAGTGACTTTTATGCATTTTGATAAAAGATTGAGGAAATGAACTGATCCATCTCTGATGGATCCACATCTACCAATTTGTAATGGTATGAAATACCACTTAGTGTTAGTTGATCTTGTTACTGTTTTGAATTTTTGCCATTTCACTTTTGTTTCTGTATTATTAACTGTTTTCTTAACTATTTGCCAAAAGCAAAAGAACAAGGTTTATCTAATGTCAGCATTTAGCAAAGAGCATCAAAGAAGTCAGGTCTGATTTGCATAATCACCAAATCTAGATGATAAATGAGGCAAAGATGTACAATTGCATCTGAGAGATAAACTAAAGTAAAAGACTGAGGCAAAAACTGTTGATGTACTAAGAATTAGATCACAACTGTTTGGTTAGTAGACCCCCATGAGCACTGGGGTGGAGCATGACATGATGGATATGACAGGATGACCCCCCCCTGTGGAGTAGAGACGCTGATGTTGAATGAACAAGAAAGAAGGTAACAGATGTCTGCTGAGGCGTCTTGTTGGGCAGTGGGAAGATGTGGAGATGGGGAGAAGGTGGATTTCATAGAACTCACACACAACAGAGATGAGTTTTAAAAAGATGTGATTGCCTCGAAGAGTCAAGTGTATATGTCTACAGCCTGCAACCCAGAGGCGTGTCGTGCCCCCCATTCCCTCCGCCTTCTAATGCAGAAGCAATGGTCTGACAGGCAGGTTCCTCGGCCAATCCTAGGCGGGGGGTCACACTGCAAGGATTGGTTGGGTTTTCATTGAAAATTTAGAGATTGGAATAATATTTTAGTTTGATTAATGGTGGGTCTGTCTTGTGTTTCAGAGTACCATTACATCATTCATAGCATTTTACCTTATTAAAAAAATAGTGTAACAATGCAACATTGGTAAGGGTTGCTTTAAGCTATTTTTAGGCCTGAATGGACTGTTTTCATGGAAGAGGAAACTTGTATTTTAATGAACAGATTTTAGCTACACCTATAGAAGATTAAAAACACTTCGATATAACAGGTATAGAATAAATTCAACAGACTGTTTTTAATTGCCACTCCAGTGGATAGTTTATCCAGGTAGGAACAACACAGGCATGCATCCATCATACACTGTAGGTTAACTGCCTAATGAATTAGGGAAATATCAGTCTAAAAAACACAACAGCTGTTGCCTTCTGCGCCTTTAACTAACTTACAGTAACAAGGTTTTACTTTCCACCTGCTAATCACCTTTTGTTTTAACTGTGAATGGCTTCAACGTGTGCATAGTTTTGCAAGAAAACATTGTGATAAACAGAACTTCAGCTGTGCAGAGCAATGATTTGCATTTCCACTCTGTCTCAGGGAGTCAGGGTGAATGTATGGGAGTGGGTGAATTTGGTTCTCTGTCATTTCTTTCATTTCTCCCTTGTCAGGCCCAGCAGTATGATATGGAATGGTGTAATAGACAAATGTTTAATTAAAGAAATAAAATGAATAAACAGGATATCAAGTGGAGCCTTATGTTCATAAAGCTCCGTTGGTAAAGCAAAACTGTTCAACAGAATAAAGCAACAGATTTCCATTCTGCTTGCTTTGATGCTGGACAGGACAAGTAAAAAAAAAAAAAAAAAAAAAAAAAAAAGTTTGGTTCTCAACCTGCAAGTCTTCCATGTTCTCCTGCTCACCTGTTTCAAACTGATGAGTTACTGTGCAGAACTTTATAGGGTCTTGGATCTACACTATTTGATGTGAATCAGGGAAACAACAAAAACTTCCAGAACAGTGGCCCCTGAGAACCAGGCCTCTTTGTTTTAAAGATTAATGAAGAAAATCATAGCATTTGTGACAATTGATGTGTGTTTTTTTGGGCTTTTTTTTGTATTATCAACCAGTTTGACATTCATAGTAATTGATTTGAATGTTTCATTCAAACTCAAACTCCATAGTTTATGACCTTGATGGCATGACATATATTTCATTGTTCATAAAAATTGGTTGTAATTAAACAGACTATCCTTGACAAAGTGAAGTAATATTCTTGTTTCTGGTGCATAAATGTTCAGAAGGCATTGCCTTCTGGACATGAGGGAAGATAAAATGAAATATTAATGATAATGTCAGCACATATATTTAAAAGGTGGATTTCCTAAAACTTAATGTATCTTATCTGGTGCAGACTGAAGAGTTATTATTTGAGAGATTTTTTTTTCTTCTTTTCAGCAGGATGTTTAATCCATTCTCAACAAATCAAGTCAAATTTTATTTATAACATTCATGCCATACAAAAAGTAGTACAAAGTGCTTCACATTATGAAAACAATTCATCTTTTGGGACTTTGGGAACATCGAAAATGCCAGAACCAGATGACCTTCCATGAGGGCTTATAATTTAAAAGCAGGTCAAATAAATTAAAAAAAAACTCAAGACCACTAAGACATTTATAAACTACTAAAAGAGCCTTAAAATTATTCTACTGCACATAAATACTCAGAGGAATACAGTGTAAAAGTGTTTTCTCAAATTTTCACATATTGTTACAAACCCCCAGCTTGCCAGGGGAAAGGGGGCCGTTAACATTAAGCCCACAAACAAATTCTTAGTTCAAAGTATTTATTCGCACACTGTTTGCATGTGACAATACAGGCAAAGGAAAAGTAAAGTGACAGACAGAGAACTGGTTCTCAACAAAACCCAAAGCTTTTCCAAGTCAAACAAACACACAAAATACTAAAATACAATAAAAAAGTACCAATGAGTAAAGAAATTAATTAAACAGGAACAAGTGGAGGACCAAACGCAACCAACCAGTGCTTACAACACTCTCCACAAAACCAAAGTTAAGTAGAAAAACCAAAGTTGTCAAAGTCCACTCAGCTTACCAAAAAGGTAAGTTCACACCATACACACAAAGCTACAGTCGATACAAGGTCTACGCATTTCAAAAGTCAACCCAAAAATGAGGCAAACTGTGCTGAGCACACACAGCTGCCCTGGCTTGATCTCAGAATGCTCCTTAAATGGGGCTGATAAGCAGGGACCAGCTGGAGATGACGAAGCAGCCAAGCACCGACAGGGTAGCCAGGCCCAGGGGTGGATGCAGACAGGTGTTCAGGCAGCCAATCCTGGTTAAGCGATCACACAGTCAGATTTAAATGCCCAGAGGCTGTGAGCCATAACATTGATTAATGCTTCACATTTAAAGGATTTAAAAGGACTAGAGGCAGGAATTGTGAAAGAATAAACATGCATGTCCAGTTTTTTAATGCTAATGGGTGTTGAAGCGTTAAAAAACAAAAAGGATGAGCCCGCCCACGTCTCTCCGTTGCCTTGATCAGGCTGTGTGCTACATAAAGCGCTGCGATTTGGTGGCCGAATTTCCCGCGCAGTCCTGTGGATGTGACGTTAATTGACGCGTGCGTCCCTGACAGTTTTGATACAGGAAGGAGACGGCTGTGGTGAATTCAAACCCTGCAGGGGATAGTTATGGATTCTTCTGGCATCAACAAATGATCAAGATCAACTGAAAGACACTAAAAAGTGGAACTAAAAAGAAAAAGACTTTATCAGCGGAGTTAACGTTATAGCATCAGTTTGTGCACGCTCCCAGGCTGGCTTGGCTGGTGGCTGCAGTTACCCGCAGTGTCAGTTGTGTCACTCGCAAGTCCCATTTCTTAATCCTGTCTCTAGTCCCTTTAAAGGAGTGATGACATAGCAGTGAAAATTAGTTCATGTAGTTGACATTACTGCATATGTAAATACTCTAAAGAGAAAAACATCACTTTTTTACAGTGGAGGATTGTTTTGGCACTTTAGACCTCCCTTCCTCAGTAAAAGAATTGGGTGTGGTAATGATATGCAGCTTTACCCGGAGACCAGGTTGACTTCATTTTGATTGGCTACACTTTATTTGGCTAAAACCTTATTTAGAGAAACTAGGTCAAGCTGCCCTAGTGGTTGGAGTTTGCTAAAGACTAGTGCTTGATAGTGTGCTCTGATTGGAGTTTTATCATTGCGTAGAATGATAGAACTATGTAGAATGATAAGCTGCTGTCTGATTCAACCGTTTCTGAACAAAGCAACAAAGCTGACCGACCATAAACAGGAACTTTGATACTCACTCAGGACATTCACATGGCCTCATCAGTGCACAACAGATCATATTATACCCCCAAAACCCCAGAAAAGTGAGATTTGATGTCATGGCACCTTTAAAGACACGCAATGCAAATTTTAGACTTCAAAATTGATGCGTTTCTGACTCATTTTGATGGTACACCAACATTCATTGTGCGCATTTTCGAGCCGTCACTGCCCAGAGGCGTCCCGGGGCTCCGAAACTGCAGTATGTACATGTAAGTTTTCCATCTGGGACGCGGCTGTTATGTTGCAGCTGACTATTGTTTGTGCACCGCATCACTTACTATCAAACGGATATGAACCAGATATGAACACAGCGGGCGTTCTGAACACGCATCATGTTGGATTCAGTAAAGAAACGCAAGGAAACATTACTGGAGGAAGAGAGGAAAAGAAAGAGAGGAAGGGACAGAACAAGAGTCAAGATAAGACTGTCTTTTACTGGCTGGGGTGAATCACAGTACAGGTGCGATAGAAGGTGGATGCTAGTTTAGCCGTATAGGGGGTGCGTCACTGAGAAAACTGCTAAAAGTTCCACTGTGTGTCTTTAAAGGCCTGATTTAGGGGGTTGGAGGGGTAGATAGTGTCATGAAAGTTTTACTCAGAAGATCTAGAATGGAGTTTCATTCTTGCTATTTGTTTTTAAATATAATTTAGTATTATAATAATAACTTTAAAATGTAAATTTGTAGCTGTCAGTCACGGTTTCCTTGTGAGGTGGATTGCTGTTTTATTTCCATTTTACACACAAAAAAAATCTGTGTGGTTGAGGTGAAGCATGACAAACATAAGGATAAACTTTTATTTAAATATGACTTGAACAAAAACAGAATCTGCACCAACATAATGTGTTTAAATATTCTTTTCTTGGGTCATTGGTGACCAAGTCCAACTCCCTCAGCCTGTAGATGTTGCTGAGTGGCAAGAAAAAAAGAGATTTTATCTTTATCAGTACTTTTTCTTTGTTTGCTTTGCAATTATTTCACATTTTAGGGTGCAACTGGACTGAAATTGTACAATTTAGAGGTTGATGATAGACCTGCATCCAGACTGAACAATCTGGTTTCACGGTTTTCAAGTTAGTATCCTTCAGTTTGAAATCAATTCAGCTTTTAATTGGGAGCAACACAAAGCGAGGTGACTTTCAATTGTGTGATCTGACCTTAACACTTCCCTTTTAGAACCAAACAAGGTCCTCGGTTGCTATTGAAGCAGAAAAGCACGGATATGTGCAACCTGAAAAACACTTTTCATTCTTTTCCTTATAAATAACTTTAGCTCCAAGGTGAGGAGGATTTCTCTGGTGTCTGTTCACTTTTAGCTGTAAAACATGAACTTACCCATCATCAAGTTTCTGTTGATTTAATTTGACCCAAGCAGAGTTCGCACAGCATATTAAATCAGAGGAGCAGGGGAAATTCATGCATTTTCAGTGTTCTGAGTGAGAGTCTGACCTCGATTATGTGACATGGTGCCAACAACACAAAAGAAACGAATAAAAAATGCATAGGGTGAATTTGAAATCCCATTTTCAAACATAATATGAAGCCCATTTTCTGCAGAGCACTTATTTCCATGTTCTTCTTGTACCACCTACAGGGCCAAACTGCTATGCGGACACAGAAGTGATACCGGCAGGCAGAGAAGTGAAGATTGACGAGTGCACGATCTGCTACTGCACGTACGAGGAGGGCACATGGCAGATTGAGCGTCAGGCCACCTGCAGTAAAAACGAGTGCCAGCAGAGCTAAAGACTGGCACAGCGAGAGGGGGCAACACTGCACAATACCAGTGCCAATCCGCATGTTCACTCTCGGCCTTTCACCCAGTCTACTGAACATCAGGGTCGGTCAGCAGCCCTCCAGCGTTTCAGCATTTATACTCAAGTCACTCCTGTATGACTAAAAAATGCTTTTATGAAAGTTTATAATGTACACACAGAATATCTATTTATCTATGTATAAAATTATTTATGAATATAAACAAAATATAGGGGTATGCTGAGCTAGTGAAAAAATATTTTCTATAGCCTCTGTATTTTAATAAGCAATGTATTGGGCCAGAGGTCAATCAAACAATAGAATGTAAAGAACACACACACAGCTGTCTTTGGAGGTGAAAACCTCAATGTTTCAACATGTGGTGCCAAACAAAGCAAGACACCGGCCCCCTCTACCACCAAAGTGCAGACTAGGACATCCATTTTGGGTTAATGGATAAAGATTTGCTGTGTAGGATGACAAGTAATGTGTAAAATTAAAACAAAAACAAAAACAAAAAACAGAAATTCAAGTGGACTCGACTGTTTCCTGAATTCTTTTATCTTTTTTTGGATGTTCAGATGTGCTTTTATTTAAAGTGCTTTTTTTGTATTTCTCTTGGTACCGTGTATTCATGTTTCAAATAAATGCCAATCTGTGCTCTGTAAAATACTCAACAGGTACCTTTTTATAGCTGAAGATCTTCATGTTGATGTGTTTTGCATTTACAGACTTGCATAGAAATAAACTCCTCTCTCAAATCATCAAATGAGACTGAAATGGAGTACTTGACCCTGATTCTGTCTTTGGCACTTGTGATTTTGTAAAGTACTTTTAAAAAGTAACAAATCTGAACAAACCCATTTTTCAGATGTATACATCTTCCTGAAAATACTTCCTTTGAAGTTCTAGGGTGAAATCTGTTTCCGTGAAAGCAGCGGGTTAATATTTAATAAGCTGTCAAGGTGATGTGAAGTTACCTGCTGCAGTTTCATTCCCAGCAGCTATAAGCATCACAATATAAACAAGAGGTTGGAAGTGAGACAAACTAATGTCTATAGCTGTGTCAGGATTTCTGACTGCACTAACAAAGGATAGACAGGAGAATGTGATGACGCCATTGATCGCAATTTGGTTTGAGAACTTAGACACTGAAAGGTCATCTGAGTTGCTTCATATTTCTTTTTGTCCTCATTTTCACTTTGAAGATGAAGAGTAATGAATGCAGAGCAATGTGGCCCATCGACCAGGAGATCATAAAATGAAGATTAATAATTCAAGTTCAGGTTATGAACACTCCTGGGCCGGCCGTGATGAGTGGATACAGGTGTTGTGCGCTTGCTTTTTTCCTGTTATCTTTTGCATTTTCAAGGAAGAGCTCTCCATGTCGCCCTCTGCAAGTGCTGGCCACGCTGCAAAGCACTTTGATCAAGAGGTTGCCAGACAACGATGTTGCATCTCCAGCAGTGAGACGTGTCCATCAGACTGCCAGTTGGATAGAGGTAAACAAGCCTAAATGCATGTGCATGCTACGTGACAGGCTTCTCTCGCAGCAGCAGGGGAGCAGTGGCACAGATCTATTAAGATTTTCTGACCGGCCTTAACTCCTCTGTTCCTCTTACTGTAAGGGTCTCCTCAAACTAAGCCGTTTCATTGCAGGGAAGCAGTATGTGTGCTCATGCATACAAGTGCTCACTGGTTGTGGAATCCTCCCCTCCTTTCCACCACCCTTCATGCATATACACTTTTATGCATTTAGGGGAATTGCTGCAATTCAGTCTCTTATTTCCTTTGGTTTACAAGATAATCTTTACTTATATCTAATGTACCTGCTGCATATCAAGCAGCAGAGTGATTTCTGAGCAGGGGTAATATCTGCCATCACTATCTGCTCCGCTCAGGTCATTAACTTGCTTTAGATCAGTTCATATTTCAGTTATTCAAATTGGATCTGTGTGGAAAAAAGTCATGATTAAGACAGGATTTAGAGTCTTTCTTTATCAGACACAGTGCAAAGTTTTGTCTTCCTCTTCTTCTTTTTTTTAAAAAAAAAAAAACTTTGAAATAAAATTCCCAGAGATGTATGCATCTAAACTCCATCAAAGACAGGCCATTAATTGGATGCATCTGTTCGAGAGGCCCATAAGAGATTAACTTGGTCTCCCCAAAGCTGAAACTATGTAATTAGGCTTCTGCCTTGTTCTGGACAATGTGCACTGCTGCACTGAGACAAAATACGTTCATATTACAGTATGTGATGAAATACATTATTCATTTATAGCAATCAGTGAATGAATGAAAGCTGGAATATAGTGAAGTGCAGAAATAATGTGTAACATTAAATGTCCCTCTGATGTAGCAGCTCCTCATATGAGATTTAAAGATATTTCCCCATTTCCATCAGCTTTTAATTATGTGTAAAACTTTGTGCTAAAAAAAGAATTTGGACGATGTATCATACATATAAGGAAACTGAGAAGCTTGAATTTCTTTTTAGAAAATAGGATTACTCAGAATTTTGATGCATGCTATATAATTCATAAAAGCTTGGACTGCTGCAGCATGACTGGGAAATTTGTATGTATCTACTAAAAACATCTCACCAGAACATTTTTGTGTTTGACAGCAGGTCAGTGACATGGCAGGTTAGAATAATAGTGTTCTACACATGCAGTCTTTCATTAAATAGGGAGGAGGTATGACTTTTTATCATACAGCAATTCAAAAATAAGATTTCTCTGTAAAAAATTGCAAAGAATTTGGCAGTTTTACCATCTATCAGTAGAAGATTCGGAGAATGTGGATGCTGAAGGACATTCCTGAATAGCTGTAATCTTTAGACCCTTCAGGCAGTATTGCCTTAAAAACAGCAATGGTGGAAATCACAGCTTGGGTTTAGAGAACTGAAAACTATTGTCTGGGAAAAAGTTCATTTCTGAATCCACTAATGCTAGGCAAGACAGACCTAAACAAAAGCCAGAGATACTGAAACCGTGTCTGTGCCCAATTCCTTTGAAATGGATTTTGGAAAAGAGGGGAACTGCTCAGTGGTCCGACAAATCCAATTTCTTTGCTCCTTTTTAAAATAATGACCACTGTCCTATCCATCTGGCTTGTTTTTGCAAATAGATTACAGGGAATGAATAATTGTCCTATCTCAATGATCTACCTATGAAATTAGTATAAATCATTTTCTTTAATTTCTCTTTTTAGGAAACTTTGCATATTTCAGCAAGGCAATGTCAAACACTTTCTGCATGTGATAAAACAACGTGATAAATTTCAGTTCAAGACAGTTGGGTGCTTTTCTTTTAACTTTTTAAAAGCCATTGATTATATAATACACAACCTAACTTATTTACTATAAAACTTTCCAACCTAAAAATTCTACGTTCTGGTCATGCTTGATGGCACAGTGATGTATATTATGTGCCCCTCTGGAGTCGTCGCTGCCCTGCAGTGTCCCGAGGCTGAGAAACCGGACTATAAAACTTTATCTTCCAGGACGCCTCGTGATGTTGCCGCTAAATTTCACTTCACTCACCATGTCATGTGCTAAAGTACAAGTGGATATAACCCAGGTGGCAAACTCCGGTGGTGAAAAGTGAAGCCTATAAAGAAGTGACCAAAAGTGTTGTTTACCCCTCATCCGTTAGAGACTGGCTGCAAAAGGGACTCAATCCCCAAAGACTATAGGTGAAAAGGCCAACTTCACAGCAGAAATGAACATGTTTACAGCCTGGTTCAAAAAAACATTCTAGGTTTAATAGGTCAAGTTTACCTTAATGCAAACTGCGGGAGAGAATTTTTTTTTTTTTTTCATCTATATAGCTATATATAACTCAACTCATCATTTTCAGGAGCGTCCAAAGTCTTCCTCTAGGAAATAATGCAGAATTAAGGCTGGAGGAGGACTGCAGCTGGACACTTCTGGTTTAGATGTTATTTAACCTTGAAATTACACATAATTAGGGGCGTGTCCTTTTGATTGACAAGTGACAGTTTGGCTGTCAACTAGGGCTGTAATGGTACGTGTGTTTGTGTCGAACCGTTCGGTACACTACTCTCGGTTCAGCACGACCCTGTACCGAATGGCTGAGCGCAGGATTTGGTTATTTGGCTATTTATTGTTTCATCAAATGTAGAGTATAAAAGTTTCCTCCCTGAAAATAAATGTTAGACTTGTGCAAGCGAAATCCATCTCAAACCGCGCCTTTGGGCCTCTACTCGCGTGCAGTGTGTGCGTTTGAATGCAATTTTCTCTACCCCTGGCTGTAATTCGCTCTTTCATTTTGTTTTGGTGTGTTTGGGACGTTTCTGGGTGGAGATTTCTGTTTATATCACCAGCCAATGACAGAGCTAAGAGCATGAAGCTATGTGGGAATAAGCTCATGATTGGAGCAGAAGCCAGTCACTCGAACTCTCGAAGGAAAAAAAAAAAGAAAGAAAGAAAAAACGGCAGGTGCACCGAAGAAAAGGTAAGAGCTTTAGATAATGCAAGTTGGAAAACCAAGGTTAATACTGATTTAGCTATTACCCGTTTCTGAGCTTTGAAGGAGAAGCTTGAAGCTGAATAGTTTGAAGAACGAGGCGGCCATTAGCCTGAGAGAAAGGGGCGCTCAGGTTGAATGCTGCTGTTTGCAAACAGAAGCGCTGCAGGGACTTCAGACTCTACTTTTACGTTTTTGCTTTGCCACTGCACATAACGGACCAGCACAGCATGCTGACTATCCTGTTTCTAACAACTCGTAACAACACGGCGTGTGAGATTGTTGAGCTCCAGGAAGCACTGCCAACTCTCAAGTCCTCTGTCTGGGAGCACTTTGGTTTAGACAAAGAGGGAGCTGAATAAAAGTCGACATAACGAAATCAGCATGCCGACATTTCAGAACTGTGGTTGCAATGTTTCCCCATCAGCTTCACAACATTGGAAGGGTGCAGTGGGTTGGGGGGTACCACAAACACTGTGTTTGCGGTCAAACTTATCTCAAACTCAAACTAATCATGGACAATGCCCATGACCCTATGATGTCATTTTTGACAATAAATTCACCAGATTTATCACGAAGAAACCACAACAAGAAATTGCCCTTTGTATTAATATTACTTAATATATTAATATATTATTTATATTAATATTTGTTATCATTGTAAATTTTTAAGAAGTATTTTCACAAACAAAATACACACTAAACATATTTTTTCATATAGAAAACATATGATGATACAAATGTGTAAGTATACAGTACACATGTAGTAAATTAAAGTTACCTTACCCCTATATGCAAAATACATGGTTGGAGACGTACAGTACATCAAAACAGGTTACAGTTTTAAACTCATTGCTCAGTGTTCCCCTCACATGACATGATTTTACCTGACACAAAACAATTACCTAAAATAAACATTGTCATCTCACTATTTTGAAGCCTGGATTGTGATAAGAGGAAGCAGCCGCTGTTGGCAGCAACAAATAAAGAAACTGCCAGCTAACAGAACAACAAGTTGAGTCAAAAGCAAAGAAATTACATCGGCAAAAGCTCCGGGCAAGTCAGTGTTGCCTTCACCGCCACCACCTCCCACAAAGAAACAACTTTCAACAGCAAAGATACAAAATGTCAGGAGAAGAGATGAAAACAAGAGCGGTTTGGTGTTGCTTTCTGTCACTGCAGACAGCTTTAGAACTAAATCTGATGCAGAACCTGCAAAGCCTCTTCTGGACTGGTAGGTAAGAACTTGTTAACACCGTGGATGCAGCTTCTATTGCAGCCACAACTCTCAGCTGGTTTCAGTGTCAGCTTGCAGTGTGTATAAATCGTTGGCCCGCCTGTTTGGGATGTGTGAACTAAAGAAGAAAGGATGTGGGTTAACAAGGACAAGTTTTCCTCACTGATAAGGCAGAACCCACGAGTGGGAAAGACTAAAGCTTGATATGTTTGCTATCATGTCAGTGCTATAAACCAACCTAACCATATAAATAAACTCTATATGTTACTGCAGTAAATTAATGATCTTTCTAGATTTCAGTTAAAATCAAAGGCAAAGGGGGACAAGAAGACTTGAAAATGAAAAACTGAAAGAAATGGAAACTTACATCAGGACTGCACGATGATGAATCAAAGACAAGATTTGATGCACTTTTTTTTGAATCAGCGTGTTTGAACACAATATTCACATAATGGGATAACGTGGATTGGTTAATTGGATCACAATGAATTGGCTCGGATAGATTATTTCTGTAAAGTGCCTTGAGATGACTTTGTTGTAAATAGGCATTATACAAATAAGCTGAATTGAATTAAACCGAACTGAATTGAAATGTGGTGGTTTGCACTGTCGCCTCACAACAAGAAGAGTAGAGTTTGCATCTTCTCCACATGCATAAATATCAGTAATCAGATCATTTCAAAGCAGGACTGAAGAATATATGTGACTGTCTTTGGGGGGATGTGAATTCAACAGCAGAAAGAAAACATCTGTATTTGGCGTATTTTACTGATTTTCATTTTGTTATTGTGCTGAATAATTTATTTTTTCCAAAGTTCAAGCTACTGAGCAAAAAAGAAAATTCCATTCAAGTTGGTAATGAAATTGTTCATACTATCTTCCAGTTTTACCAGCAAGCAGTGCTATTCTAACTTGTAACTTGATTTGTATTTGTGTATAAATAGGTTTACATTTGTCATATTTCCATGCATTAAAGATAGAGACCTGCTGTGCATGAGATATGTTGGCATGTTTTCAGAAGGAATGAAAAGTCTAATAAGATTTCTTGTTTTCTCCCCCAAGGTTGATGTATTTTCAATACATAGCTATTTGGATTTCTGTCACACTTCTCCCTTTTAGACTTTGTTTTTATATTTCCAGCCAGTCATTTATTGAAAACATGTAATTAGTTTACAGAACACACTTTAGGGAGACACTGCAATGAATATTTTGATAAAGTCCTACTGGCCTTTTCATGCATCTACCCCAGATAATATACCTGCTTTTATTATCTTAGTCATGTTTTCATATTTCCATGCCAAATATAAAAACAGGAATGATTCCTCTGAAATGCCAACTCACGAAATGTTTTTTTTTTCTACGTTTCACTTTAAAGTTCAGACTAAAGCTGCAACTTGACTGATGTTTTACATCAAACATCTTCATCATTTAATTCAGTAAAAGTTTCAAAGCATGGGCTTACTTTTATAGTTAATCTCACAGCCAATGCTGCGTAAAATGTAAATAAAAACATAATATAATGATTTGAAAATCTCATAAGCCCAATTTTATTCCCCCATGGGAATAAACAGTATCAGATGTTATGAGTCAGACATTTTATCATTTCATGGAAAATATTAGTTCATTTTTAAGTTGATGGCAGCAAAATATCTCAGTAAAAGTTGGACCAGGTTGATCTTCACCATTATGTAGTAACTGTTTAAATAACTGTGTAAATGTCCGGGATGTGAGACCAGTTGCTTGAGTTGCAGGAGAGGATTGTTGCCCCGTTCTGATCTAATGCAGGGTTTTGGCTGGTCAACAGTTCTAGACCTTCGTGGTTTGGTTTTCTTCTTTCACGATGCACCAAATGTTTGGGTTTTTTTAGTGGTGAAAGGTCTGTGAAGCCGTGCTGTTGTGCTGGATGCAGCGTGTGGTTTAATATGATAAATCTTCCGGCCTTCCCTGAAAGAGACGTCTGAATGGAGGAAGGTATTAACACAAGTAAAGCTTTACTAGAGGTTAAGATCTTCGAAGTTGCATTGCACCCAAATAAAAAAACTAATGTCTAATACATCATGAAGCTTCAAACTTGAGAATTTTTCTCTGGAGATCAATACTTCTGGTCATCATGAAGCTTAAAGGCCTCCTTCCACTGAAAACCCATTTAACTTGCTCCTTCTGAAATACGGAGGGTTTCTCCTTGTTTACTTACACATGCTGACTTGCTAGCGTTGCGTTCCCCCCAGTCGGCTGTGCTTCCTCATCACAGAAACAATACGAAGAGAAGAGCGAATCGGGAACAGCCTTGCACTTCTACGTAACATTGCAAATAGCGTATCCCACGTGGGGTTTCTATCTGTCCATTGGAAGGCAGGTAACCCTCCACTACACACTAGAAGTAAAGACAGCACGACTGTAGCTTCGGAGTTGAGAAGCTAATTAGCTAACTGTTTGTTAGCATGGCGGAACAAACTTGTTTGTCGGCTCTATTTCCTGTCTGTAGCGAAATAAGAGCGGAGGGCGGAGCTTCCTTCATACACTGACGGGAGGCAGCCAATCAGACGGAAATTCATGAGAAGGACCCGGAAAAGCCTGCCGTTGGACCACAAGCCTCTCTTCTAGTATACAAATACAGCTGGATACAAAGATACCAGAAGGTTTTTTTTAAACAGAAACGATGCAGAATGCATTCAATAATAATGGAGAACACAGAAATATTAATGAAATGACCACGGAAGTACAACAATAAAGTCTCTTCTTACAAAAGCTTTGAAGATTTATTACAGGATGCAGGTTTGCTTACCCACTTTGTCACACCACCTCTTTACCTTTAGAGATGCAGGCTTTTGACCTGTGATAACAGGTGAGATGGTTCCTCTGCCTCAGCATCCATCGTTTAGCAGAATGAGGTTCATTTTGTCTTCTCTATAATTCAAGCATCAAACTTCTTTTTTCATGTCAAGAGATTTTTAGTCGGATTTGTATTTCACCTCGACATGTTTCAACTGTCTTCCTCAAAAGCTTAGTTTCCAAAAAGAATTTAAAATTTTGATCCATCTGACCACAAAACAGTTTTCCATTTTGCCTCGAATCATTTTCAGTTGGCTGTGGCCCAGTTTGTAAACTGTGTTCACAAATGGCTTCTTCTTTGCATTTTGGAACTGTGAAGCTTTGTGGATTTCACAGCAAACTGTGCTAACAGACAGGGATTAGAGGTGTTTCTAAGCCCATGCTGTGTTTCCGGTAGAAAATCAAATTTGTTTTTAATGCGGTGCTGCTTGAGAGCAAGAAAATCATGACCTTCATGACTGCGTCCAACGCGCACAAAGATTCCTCCTGATTCTAAGAATCTTTTGATGATATTGTACATTGTAGATGGTTGGATTTTTATAGTCTTTGCAATTTTTCTTCTTCTTCTTTTTTTAAAAAAAATATTTTACAATTTTTTGCGCAGTATAAAAAAAACACAAGTATAAAAACAATCTGCGGAAAAAAGTAGATTGTGCAGGTGAGATAAAAACTCCTTTAAGGGTTATGAGTTATCTCACCTAAATATTCAATAGAAGAATACAAAATTAGATGTTACATAATAAATAGACATCAAGTAAAATAAATATGGTACTGAAGAAGAAAAGAAAAGAAAAAAAAAGTATATGCACACACACTGATACATATCAAATATAGACAAATAGACAAATATAGTTCTTTATCATACAATTTTACACATCAGACCTAACTTAGTAAAACATCCCATGTGGGAAATAACTCTTACTTAGGAGCAGTTTCTTCATTGCTTTTTTTTTTTTGAAGTGGTGAAAGCTCTGTGAAATGAGCTGGTAAATGATTCCATTTTGGGGAATATTGTTCTTATATTGGCTCACAATTTTCAGATCTGTTACCAATCAGTGGTTAAATACTCCTCCAGTTATTTATCAGTTACTTTTCCAGCCTTTTGTTGCTCCTGTTAACTTTTTTGAGTTGACATTTTACAAAACCTCTTTGGACGTATGGTTTAACTGTACATGAACATGAACCCATGTCAGTGGCGTTATCCATCCGCAGTCCTATCAGATGCATTAAAAGCCCAGTGAGACAATTATTTGAAAAACTTCCATGAGCCATAAAAGCAAGAAAATAAGCAAACGCTCTGAGGTTACCTGCCTGCACCTAAAGCAGGTGTTGTTGCGGCTTTTTATAGAATATCTCCAGAAAGAAGCTGCAGCCACTTGATGTCTCATTTAATGCTGCATGAAGAATTCATTCTTCTGTAATCCTGGAATGATCTACCTTCGCAGACGTCTCAGTTTCTAAAAGAAGTGACTAATTATGCAGCGTTGTGTATTTCGTGGCACATTTATCTTGAAAGGGGAAGAGCTAGATGACAGCTGAAGGTTATGAATATTTAATGTCACATTTATGGCGTTTATTTCTATTTCAGAGGGAGCACTGGGCTTTAAACCGGAGCCACTTTGAATAAAAGAAGCCTTGTTATCTGTAAGTGCATTTAGGCTTTCTGCTCAATAAGAGGCTGTTATCAATGGCGTGGTTCATTAGTAGATTTCTGATTGTTCTCTGAGAAAGACAGGCCCTTTGAATTTCTTCTGGGAGAGTAGTTCCTAAATTCCAGCTGTCCGTTTCTCTGATGGCGGATTTATTCCTTCAGATTCCTCTGTTATGAACAATAATTTCACTGGACAGCTGCTAAATGCCGGTAAAATGTACTTTGAGTATTCTATTTGCACCTTCTGAAATGATTTTTAAGCACATCAACCCAGATCCATTAAATCCAGCTTTGAATCTCTTGACACTTCAGCGAATCATCCTTGGAGCCACATGTAACATTCCCAAGTGATTACAACGCTCCTTGATCAATCTGAGAGAATCACTTCATGATTGAGCGCTTGAGTCTCCAGAGTATGGGGCCTGAAATTGTCCTTTATAGATTTGGTATTATATCTCCAGCTCTACTCCTCTGCCATTAGCAAGATATTCACATTTTCAATTTCACCTCTCTGGCTTGTCTTGCCTCTAGATGACGGTGACGCTCAGAATTGCGGCGTTAAATTGTCCTCTTATTCAAGCGTCTCTCCCACACACGTTACACAATGACAGGTGTGCTTCGAATAACTAGGTTTTATAAGGACATTATATGGAAATCAAACAACTTACTTGGCTTTGTTTTAGAGTTAAGAGGTAATCTAAACTAGGGAGCAAGCAAATCTCCTATTTTCTCTAAAGCACACAGGCTTCCAGGCGACTGCAGGTTCAATCTGGCCCTATCCATCAGGAGCAGTTATAGGCCAGGTAGGTGAGTGATAAGGCTTTAGAGCATCCTGGAGGACAGTGTTACAATTTCATCCACAACAGACAGCCCATGCCAATGTGACCTGCTTGCTGAACCCTTTTCAAGGAGGGTTCAATTCAGCAGGGCAATGCCGAGCCGCACATATCTGCATAAGTTGCTGTCAGACTAGAGATAGCAGCTTTGGACGGTTAAGCTATCATAAAGAAGGCAGCTTTTGTCTCGGCCCCATAGAATACTAAGTGTTTGCTTTTGCAAAACAACATTCATCTTGTGGTGTTCTTTTTTTTATTTTCTTTGGCCCTTGCATGGTTATTCATCATCCAGGTCTTGCTACATACTGCGAATGTGCCCGGTGAATGTATTAGCCACTGGCTCACATGCTGCTGTGCATCCCCCTGGGGTTGTTTTGTTTTTGAAAACTATGAGGAAGTCAGACCTTAATGCAAACAACCTTTTAAGATTTTTGGTTTTGGTTTTGTTGCCCCCCCCCCCCCCCCCCCCCCCCAAAAAAAAAAAGACATAAGGAAAAAAACAAAAAGAGAGAGAGATAAAGAGGTTCAGACAGACTGTGAGCTACCTCTCGGTGGCTTCTCTATTTTGCTTTACGTTTCAAGAGTAGGTAATTTCACCTTGGTCAGAGCAGATTTGAAAAAAAGACCTGGGTGGGCTATGTGCTGGAGGTTTAATAATGGAAACTAAGGTCTCAAAGGACAAGTCAGTCTCTCTCAAGCAACAGAAAAAGTCCATTACCTTCTTCTGTCTTTGCCTAATGCAACGTCTTAAACATAATTGAAAATCTGAGATGTGTTATTATGTACAGATCAAAAGAAGAAATGTGGAGAGGTGGTCTAAATGCCTCTTTTAGACCAAAGGAAATACAGTACTCCTGAAAATAGAAATGATATGAAACAACCTTTTAAGTCCAACGTTCTCTCACAGCACTATGAGCTGTAGCGTCTCATCGGCACTGCATGTTAGGTGTTTGATTCATCTTAACCTCGTTCTCACTGGATCCTTCTGGTAAAGGATTTATCATTAAATGATAATAATGATAAAATACAACCACTTCCATCTTTAGAAGGTTTCCATATATGCCTCATTCTGGCAGAAGAGGCTGCAGAGTGCTCCTAAATCTGACATAGATGCATTTGCTTGCTTCATTTTTAGATCAGGCTCTGAATGACATCAGTGTCGAGGTTACAAGGTTGGTACTGACTCTCTAACTTACACTTATGTAAGATAAAAGTGAAACTGGGTCTTTAATTTTTTTCTAAATGTCACTTTGACCTGGTAAAAACAATAAGAAACCCAACAGTTTTTTCCCCCTTAATTCTCGCAGGTGTCTCATATCACTGAAGCCCAGGATTATGTATTTTGGTTTCTCTCAGATGTGGATGTTAATGCCTGAATTTGAAGATGTTTTTCAAGTGAAAGTTCCCAGAAAATAGCCTGGAGCTTGAGGGATTAAAGTGGATCTTGTTACACTTTACGTACCTTCCTTTTTTGTCAATTTTGCATTTGTATTGCTTCTATTTTGAATCACAGTGCAAAAACAGCCATTTACACATTATGTCTTGTTGTTTCTCACTATCTAAAGCTTTAATTCATGACTGCTTTGCCTTTTCTCTATCATGATGTTCTGAGAAGTCAGCTTCTTGTAACTAATTTCTTACTGGTACTTGGGTGGAAAAAAACTAGTGATCAGCATCTTACCAATTTGTGCACTTCATCCAAATCAGAAATATGCTCAAAATTGCATTTAAATTTCATGTTTTCACTCGAGGGGCACAAGTAGTTTGCCAAAGTGAGTCATTTGCTCAATTATTTTCTTTCTATTTACATTTATCTTTGGATGGTTATGTCTTCCTTTCATACTTAATAACCTTCCGCTTCTGAAGCTCGTGGGTGAGCTTCCTGATAATTCAGAGTAGCAGTGATGTGGCTGAGTCACCTTCTCAAGTGGCTGACTCGGTCAGCTTTGCTTCCACCAGTTATTTCCTGTGCGCCCACTGCCTCCTTTCCAAACAGGGCACTGTTATCCAAACTTAGCCATGATTTACAGCTGATTGTATATCTGCTGTAGTATTCATCATTGACAGTGACATTGCATTACGCTGACGCTCCCTCAGGGAATGTTAACATTAAACAACATGCTCAGGCAGCATCATGAGAGCCCAGAGGGTGCTTAACGGGGGAACCGTGTGTGAAGACTTCCATATTAAATGCATCATAAGGAGACGATTTTTTTCCTCCCTCCTCCCTCATGAAAAATGTACAGCGGCATATTCATTACTTCATTGAGCAAACTGAGTGTGACAAGCAGGGAACTGCGGCTACCGAGGGAAGGGAAGCAGAACTACAATAAAGCCCTGGGCCACTCTCTTAGGACATAGCTACCCCGACCCCTCATGGGAGCTTCATCTCTGTGCTCCGTTTGGATTTTTCCAAATGGTTGAAAGTGCCACACACGGCATGAGGCAGTCCATGTCAGCCTGTGTGTCCTATAATCATATGCATGCATGGTCAACGGGGAGTAATCAATTCACTGCCTTTTATGGTATGATGAATATGACCCATGATCTATGACTTAAGGCCTTGATGCTATAAATACAGTCATGCAATTTCATCAGTTAATAAAGACACATGGACATGAGCCCAGCAGTGTTTGCTTTAAGCACTCGTACATAGTTCTGATGAAACACTTTGTATAAACTTAGCTGCGTAACTTAGCTTGAGACTAAAAGATGGCTTGATAAATGTAAAGCTCTCATGACGTACAGTACAGCCTGACACATACAATGCATCAAAGACAGAAATCATTTTAACTGCACATATTAATATCTTTCATCAACTGCTTTCTATCTATCTGGTTAATTTTCCTGCAGTTTCCCTTCATTCTAATGAGCAGGGCTATTTGTCTGTATCATGGAGAAACCTCACCACTCTCCAGAGATCCTTTCTCGGTAGCATATCACGTTCCAGCCCTGCCTGTCTGATCCCGAGGTGCCAGCCTCGGTCACCCTCATCTCTGCTTGTCTGATTAACAAAAATAATTCCAAGCCCAGAGCATGTTGTCTTCAGACAACCAGCACTCCAATTGAGACCATGCTTTGATGGCCCTCTGCAGCAGCAGCAGCCACAACAACATCGTCTCTTAATCCAGAGCAACAGTTTCTCTCAGATGACTTCAGCCTCTGCAAATTAGTGGCCACAGCACTATAGCACTGGTCCTTGCACCATGGGCAAGAAGTACGATTTAAATAATTTCTGAGACTGCGGAGGAGTCAGGAGAATGGCAGACAAGCTGACTAATAACACAGGATCCAGTAACAAGGGCTGCTCTCATGGTAATGACTCCAGAAATATCTGAATCGCTGCAAAAAAAAAAAAATAAAAGGGGGGGGAAATTCAGTCAACTCAGGCTTGAGCTGGTATTTAAAATCTTGCAACAAAAGAAAAAGACCAGAAATAATTGGGTTACAACACAGTGGGGGGATACAGTATGATGAATGAGAATTTTCTGATATGACTATAATTAATGGACTCCAAATGCTATAAATCATTTGGACCTCTGGATCTATGGGGACCTTTTTATTAGAATTGTTTGAAAATACAGCACACACCCTCATGAGAAATACCACGCATGCAACAAATGGTATTGTTTTTTTTGTTTTTTTTGGTTTTGTCTTTTTAATTGTCCGAACCGTGATTTCAGAAAAGGGCCACATTAGATCTCATCAGTGTCATTTGTACTCTTCCTTTGTTGGGGGAACATTGTGTGGGAGTTGGGCATATTCACAACTCAGTTATCAGAATAACTCTAATTAGGCTATTTTTACACATCTCTTTCAACAGCTCTTGGGTGTTTACATTTGCTAATGACAGCCTGAGTGAAAATCATCTATCAGCATGCATCACCATCATCACCACTGACACATTAATATGAATACCCTCTGAAGAAAAATGCTACCTATAAGCATGCTTTCACTATTCACACGGACCATATGTAGCTGTGTGCGCCTATATATTTGTGAGGGATATTTACATTTCAGCAAAACATTTCAAGCGTACTAATTAATAGGCAGTGAGGCAAATAGTATTTCTGTTTTCTTGCTTCACTGAATATAAGACGGCTCTTTCAAGCCCGCTCTTTCACCAGATTACTCCCCTTTGCAAAAGCACTTTTTGCCTTTATGCAATTTACATAATTTCCATTTAGTTTACTGTCAACTTTAAAAACACAGCTTATATTTGAAGTTTTTCTTTCAACCACTGCTACTTCAGGCAGGCAAAACAGCTCAATTAGCACATAAAAATCAATTTAATATTTCTTGAAGGACAATGAGCACTAGGTTACCTTCTTGCATTATAATGCCTATTAGAGAACTCCCAATGCATCATTATAACATCACTACTGAGACTTCTATTTTTCCGTGTGTGAAAATTGTGGAACGCCATTTAATCCATGAGGAGCACGAGCAGTATCATTTTAAGTGTTAGGGTCTGACAATACTGGCACTGTTCCTCCATCTAGTGGTCACTTGGATAAAAAGCAGACCACTGAATAAAATAGTAACCCATTTTAATCAGTTGCTTACATCCACATTAAAATTGTACACCAAACCCTGAGGCAGGGTCAAGTCTTCTGTTTATCATTGCCACCAAAACACATTTGAGTGCAGTAATTCTCCACAGATAATAATCGCCTCTTACTTCAGGCAAAACATTTTTATTTAGGCAGTTTGATAAATTTGTCGCTGTAGGTGGAAAAAATATAACAGCTAAGAGGAAAAAATTATTAGTCATGGATGTTTCTCAGAAATTGCATTGACCAGAGTCCTTTTATCTTGCAGCTCTTTAATAGTAAAATGTGTGTGGATAAGCACTTATAGCTTCTCTGCATGTCGGTAATTTGATCAGAGCAGGAGGCAAAGACGGTCTCTGGGCAACGTGCCTCAGCACACAAACACAAGCATTCTGGGGTTTCCTTCATCGGCAAGAATGACAGCCGTTTTGGACGCTTCAACGCCGTTCCCTGCAGGGCTACACACCATCAAGAGGCTGAACTCCAGTCTGTGCCGGGCCGGTGGGCGTCATGCAGGTTCTCCAGGTCTACAAACCCGTACTGAGCATGTTGCCCTGGCTCCTCTACGATGTGATGTCCCGCTGGTTGACCCTTGTAGTGGTCAGCTGAGTGCTGCAGCTGAGGTGGACTTGGGGATCAGAGGTCGATCAAAATTCATTGATTTCCATCATGTGGCTTCAGCCCTGTGGGTCCCCACAGGTGTCAGAGAGAGGCCTCAGACAGCACCACGTCCCTCTGTTATTTCTGTCGATACAAGAGAGGACAAAGCCTGGAACTCGAGGAGGATCCCCGATGCAGCCTTGAGAGAAAGACTCAGTGGTATGATAGCAGAAATTTAAGATTTAAAGGGACATTGTGTAAGTTCTCCTGTTATCTATTCATAAAAATCAATTATTTCATTCAAAAGTGTTTTTTCATTAATCAGTAATTGCTCCCATCAACAAACTGAAGTGCTCCTGTAGGCTCTGAATTTGCCGTTCGTATCATTCATATCTACATGGAACTGGCAGGCTCGGTGGAAGCTGCCATGTCACGTCGCCATGTTTTTATGTTCAGTAGAAGCGTGACAGCAGGAAACTACAGAAACTCACCAGAGACACCAGAGTTGTCAGCTCAGGTCGAGGTAATGTTTTTTAAAAGTCACCGCGGTGCAGTGAGGAGGAATGTGGCGTCACACTGATGCTGCGTTCATGTGCAGTCGGTCAGACAGCCGTCGGTAACTAACCAGATGTCATTTTAATCACAGAGGGCGATAGAAAGACATTAAAACATAGGTTAGGGAAAACAATACAACATCGCCATGACAACCTATCAGAGATGTGGACTGAAGTCACTGGAACTGACAGACCACGTCTTCATATAGAGGCTTGTTTATGCTTTCAAGTGTATCTATCTGCGGCTTGCAACCCAGTGGGCGTGTCCCATAGTAGGCGTGTCCTATAGTGGGCGTGTCGCATTGTGGGTGGGTCTGGTTAGGTTTAGGGGAAGGGTCAGGGGTAGGGCTAGATTTTACCGTGCTCTCACTGGCCTGGTGGGCGTGTCGTCGAGTAACGTCACACTACGACACGCCCACTCTATGACACGCCCCTGTCTTGCGAGTCGCAGATAGACCCTTCTCTATGCTTTTGCATGCAGCGGCTGTCGTCCGTCTGCCCGGTGTCAAATGAATGCAGCATGAAAAGTACGAGCGAGTTGCTTGTGATTAGGAATGTAACGATATTAAAATTTATTATCACGGTTTTTGTGACCAAAATGATCATGGTTATCACTTTTCTCGTGGTGTTATAGAAATATCCCCCAGCATCTTTAGAAATATCCAAAATGGGTCTGAATGTCTTCTTTGTTCTTTTTAAAGGGAGAAAAATCTCCAAAGCACTGTCTATGTGGGCGCCTTTGTTGCTTTCCACAATATTTTCATAAATTAAACATTGCAAACTGGGACTGCTGCTGCTTTTCCAGCCGGTGAGCAGCATCACTGGGAGCTTTTCCAAACTGCAGTAATCAGTCACGGTTTTAACAATAATTAAAATTAGTAATGGTAGTACTAATCATTGGGAATTTTATCACGGTAAATCATTTTGTTGGTAATTGTTACATCCCTACTTGTGATATGCAACTGCTACACAATTTCCCTTTAATTAAGTTATTCAGAGTGAGAGCCATGTGGTTGGAAAACAAGCCTATAGACTTTTTACTGTAAGGTAAAGGCTGGATTGTCAACAGAACACGCCAGGTGCATTAAAGACCTACTCAAATCCTCACCTTAGTTATTTTGAAACGTTTTCAGTATCTTTTAAATTGTGGTTATGAAGTTTTTAGCCAAAACCACAATCGTGCACCATTTTCCAGGACTGCTTCTGCAGGGCACCAGTAGCTTATTAGTAATTCACCTCTGAAGGTGGGCATTGCTCAGTGCGCCCATCCCCCAAGAAACCTGAACCATTACTCTCACAGAGCAAAATGTTTTAATGTATTGTGAAAGTTAATGTAAATATCTTCCTTCTTAGCATTGCAACTCTCTATATGTCTGAACAGGTGGAGAAGGGCAGTTGGTGGCTCCCACAGTAGCTTTGTCTGTCTCTAGCATATGAAATATGTCACACAAATATGTGAACAACATGAAAAACACAATTTTCATTGGAGTAGGTCTTTAAATAATACAATTTGGCTGCTATTTGAATAGACAGAAAATTAATTAGCAACAAATTCGGTTATCAGATAGCTATAAATCAAGAATTCATTTTCTTTGTCTCACATAAATTATGAGATTTATCTGCTGTTTGAAAAAGAAGCAAGTTGAAATGGAACTTTGGGAAACTTCCCACCCACAGACGATTCAAACTGAATACAAAAGAGAAGCTTCTCTTGTTGAATTTCAAGTTTGTTTCATCAGTTTTCTGCTAATTCATCTGTAATCACACCAATTAGAATTAATAGCTGGGCAATTTCAAGAGGTCTAAACTTCAGAAACCAGAGCAAATGTGACTTTTAAAAAGGATAACTTACACTTTTCTATGACATCTGGGGCTTTCACTGTGCCACTATGATGCATATTGATTTAAATTAGGTTTGTGTTTAACATTCATGTTTTTATTTCTGTCTAACACATACAAATGCCCAAGAAATGTAATGAAAGCTGTCTTTTCTTAACAGTTAGCTTTTTAAATGGGCCTTGACAGGTCCTTGCAAGAAGAGTCTCCTCAATGAAATTATCACAAATAAAGTGACACATAACAAGTCTAAGGTAGTTAATATAAAGCTGGAGCCTGAGCTAGTTGGCATCCATGCCTTCGGGCACAATTCTCTATAAATAAGATTAGCTGTCATTTGCAGACTGGATTTGTGTGTCCTTTGCATGATGGGCTCTGAAAGACAGCAGGATTCCCATTCAGAGAGCAACGGAGGTGGTTAAGAGCCCCTGGCTAAGTTTCACCCGAGGGCCTCTTGTAGGATAATCTGACCTTCAGTGCAGTTGCTGCTGTGCATAGTTATTGTTTACAATTTGTCCCAGAGACCTAATGCTGGTGTGTCATTCCCAAGGTTCAACCAGTCCTGTTGAAATTCAACTACAGTCACAGAGGGCAACAACAAAAGCGACAAGGCATGACAGCCTCGCTGATAAAAAAGCTCTATGTCAGGTGAGTAATAATTGGCTTTCCTGCTGAAGTGCACTGAGGTGTTTTCAATTTGTTTGTGTTGTCCAACTGCGATAAGCATTGCATTAAACAGGTCACTTATTTCCCCGTCATTTTTCTTCTTTAACTCTCTGAGAGCTCACACATTGATTTATAGACTTAATCTGCAGCAATGCAGACTGCAAATTACATATTATTACATAGCACAATAGCGAAATAATCACTTTTCTATCACAAAAAGAAACAGATATGAAACAATAATCCACAAATACACTGCGCGCCTCTTACTGGACTTGCAGGACATGAGCATCACATTTGTGGACCATCTTGTGTCTAAACCTGCTAACTACAATAATAACAAGTAGTAACTTCATTTTTATTGTCATAGTTTAGGAAAAGCTCTTTTTAGCAGTCAGTCCCAGCAGGAAATTGTCTGTTGTTTTGTAAACGAGGGCTTGATTGATGCTAGCATTTAAGCAAGTGTGGTAAACACAATGCTTCTTGCTTGTGTTTAAGAAGCAAAAACTGGCTGAATGAATTCATTTATTTAGAACCTTTTTGTATGTTAGCTGTATCTTTGGGGTTGGTTTAATTTCAGTGCATTGAGTGAATTATTTGTGGAATAGATTGCAATAGGTTTATCCAGATGCTGTCCCCCCAACAAGACAGATTCTAACTTTGGTGATCCACTATGTTTTCTTTTTTTAATCTATTGCCAGCCTTATTTCAGAATTTTAATTCAACAGGATACCTACCTACTTGTTATTGCCTTTCACATTAGCCTCAGCTTATATGTGCCATCACAGCAGCCAATGTTAACAAGGTGTTGCACTATGTTGTGAGCACGAAAGTGCCTTAAAGGAACTTCATGAAGTTAACTTCTGCTTAAATATAACCCAAAACACTATGAAGAATAAATCAGATGACAATCAGGTATGACTGTTATAAAAGCCAATAACTCCTGAGCAACTCGGGCTTCTCATACATTGGCTAATTTTTTCCCCCTGAAAATAAATGCTAGACTTTTGCAAGTGAAATCCACCTCAGTCCTCACTTTTTAGACTCTAGGTGGTGACTTTGTTTGCAACTCCTCTCACCCTAGTCGTATTTCATTTTTTCCCTTTGGTTTGAGTGTATTCAGGGCGTTTCTGGGTGGAGATTTGCGTATTTATCTCCAGCCAATGACAGAGCTAAGGGCATGGCGCTCTGTGGACATAAACTCATCAACTGGAGCACGCACCAAATTCACTCGAATTCTCAAAAAAATGGCGGACACAGTGAAGAAAAGGAAGTACTCTGCAGGTGAAAAGAGCTTTACCCTGTGTTCACACCAGGCGCTTATATCACTTATATCACTTATATCACTCACACTTATATCAAGAGTTTGAAAGATTCAGGAGCCACGCCACATTCGTCTTTGATGGGCCGCTGTCGGAGCTAACTGCTAAACAGAGAGCAGGTTGGCTAGGAACGTGGAGCGGCGAACAAGGCCGAGAAATCTACAAAACACTAAACTGGGCAGATGGAGAAAAAGAAGACCCCGTGAAGGTACTGGATAAGTT